>CM076577.1:1154229618-1154542815 GCA_034641835.2 Pinus albicaulis | reverse complement strand
GGTATGTCCATCTCCACATCTTCCACTGCCATGTGCTTGTCTTTCTTCTAGGACACTGGGGGTGCCATGTCACTGGAATCCGAGAGAACAGGTATACACTCTACGTCTGCTTCAAGTTCACCCGGGAAAAACGCACGCCAGTCGACCTGTCAGAGCCGTTTCTTTCTATTCGCTGCATGTGAAAAATGTGACCTAGCGACCTCCTTTATATAAAAGGGTCGCACGTGCGGGCATTTAATGAGGTCGTAAGGTCGCAATTCGAGTGATTCTAGAGGTATGCGACCTTGCGACCTTGCGACCTTGCAACCTGCGGGTCACAGGGTCGCAAAGTCGCGGGGTCGCGATTTTCCCAAAATTTGAGCTTTGCGACCTTGCGACCCTGCGACCCACGATTAGGTCTCAAGGTCGCTAGGTCGCGAGGTCATGGTTTAGCCTTATAGACTCTTTAATTATTTTTCAGTAAGCTCAAGGGGCTTCGAAAAATTTTTGAAGTGGGATTTTTTGGAGGGTGTTGTAGAGGCTACAACAAAACCCAATTTGGGAGAACCCACGGTTGTTGTTGTCTCTGTCTTCAATATTTATTATATGGAAAATTGCTTACAATATTGTACTGATGCAGACTGATATCATTATGCAGGCATCTACCTATAGAAGGCTGCAACCTTCTCTCATTTTCCAGCTGCAACTGGAAGGGAGCTACATCCCCCTGATCTCTTTTACCAAAAACTACTGGAAGGGAGCTTCAACCCCCTGATCAGAACACTAGCTTCTACTGGCAGGAAGCTTCTACTTCCTTACTTAAGGCTTCAACCCTTAGAACCACTACAGACCATGTTTCATTAATTTTCATACTGGATCACACAGCTTCAACACAACCCTTCATAAATATCAACAACAATAAACTTCACCCAATACATCAAACTGAACAGTGAGATCACTTTAATCAGAACACTATAAGAACCATATTTTAGAATCAATATGCAGAATCAAATTCAACCCTGAACATTCATTATCTTAAAAAGCATACACTACTTTGCTTCACTAAACCCGCATGTATACGTGCTTTCCTTAACACCAACCTGCGTATAGATCTGTGAATACTATTTTTTAGAATAAATTCAGTCTCAGATCCAGATCTAAGGCATTTAGTCATATATCTTTTCAGAATTGCAAAACCCCTGATCAGTTATTCATCGTAACACATATTTTCTCACTCATTGATTAGATTTGTACATAATCAACTTAGCAACATATACAAAAATCAAGCAACCTAGATCTACATGAAGACTTCATTGAAATATAGAAGAAAGATAACAACAATAATAGAAAACCTCTATAATAAGCTTCAAAGAACCCTAACTTCCATATGCAAATTTTTTTAAGCAAAGCCTTGTATATACGCGCTTTTACTGAGACGAACTAGCGTATACATCTGTAAATATTAATTATGTAGAATGTTTCATATATATAGAACTTACCCAGATTTCTTCACTCTACTTCAGCAAACATGCGCCAGGTCTCAGATCTAATCATCTCTTTAGTGGATCATGCAAGAACATAGTCATTTTCAGGTCTCTAGATCTTGATCCATCAATAATCTAAAGGCGCATCATAAATTTAGATTTATCAATAAAACAGAGTTCATCTCATGCAGATATACTAGAAAGAGAAGTATTTAGTGATAGCCCTTACACATGCAGACCTTTGCACTATGATCTTCTTCTCCTTAAATATATTTATCCTTTTCCAATACCATGAGTCAAAACGACACCGTTTCTAATGATATTTTTGGACAAAATCAAATTGACGACATCGCGCTCAATCCTGTGGGCTAATACCATGGTAATGCCCCCTAGTATTATCTTTTTGGAGCGCAAAAGGCATATGCGACTTGGATCGTTCTTATTTGCGTGTATACATGACTTCATCTTTTAAAACCCATGTATAGAATCTTCAATATGAATATTACCAAATCTTCTGCTGGACATTACACATTTTTTTTGATGGACTCCTGAGCTTGTACTAAAGACATATACTTCATCTTTTATGAGATAGTTACCATCAAGGACAACGTATTAAGACATAGGAATCATGATGATGTTGTTGGACTTTATGACAACCATGATGGTGTTTGATCACCACAACAGATACATACATTAAACATAACCATTATTCAAACACTTCAAAATGCCCAAAATCCTCTCCCCCTTTGACATCAAGAGCAAAGGGCACTATTTTGACCATGCTCCCCCTGAGTACATGTAGAATCTTTAGATATTTTCAGTGAATTACATGACTCTATAACTCAACCAAGTATGACCTTTCCTATCACCAAGGACTCATACTTACATCAATGATCCAACCAAGTGGAATTACATATTTGACTCAAATACCCAACCAAGTGGGTTTACAAAATAGAGGAAGTCCTTACATCACTAAATAGAAAAATGTACATCATGAGTGTTAGCATCCCCTTTTCATCAAATTACAGAAATTATATGTCATTAACAGGACCAAAATATCTGAAGAGAGATATCATATATCAGAAACCAATAATAATGCCAACAATGCATCCTTTTCATCAAAATAGGTGCTCCCCCTAAGTTGATTCATCCTGAACACCTTCAACAGCCAATTCATAAAAGAATCTTCATCAGAGAATGATACAGAAATGTGAATACTGAAACAATAGAGACTACCCAACAACACCACAACGATTCTGAGCACTGACCCAAAGAATTTTTATTAGCAAAAACACATATGCAGTTTTATGCACAGAAACTCACGTATATATGCGATTCTTCTTTAAGAAACCTGCATATCAAACTTAAACTTCTGAAATTAAGCAGAATTGATCAGAGAGGCAGAGTGAACTCCCAGATTTTGTCTGAGATATTCGAATGCTTCCCTGGGAAGAGGTTTAGTAAAATTATCAACAACTTGTTCTTTTGAGGGAACATACTCCAATTTAACCTTTTCTTCAAGCACTTGTTCATGTATGAAGTGATACTTGATAGGAATGTGCTTAGTCTTGGAATTCATAACAGGATTCTTTGAGATACCAATAGCACTTGTATTATCACATAAAATGGAGATGGGAGGGGAACACTTGATTTGAATGTCTTGTAGAGTCTGCATCATCCAAAGGTGTTGTGTGCAACATGATGCGGCAACCACATATTCTGCTTCTGATGTAGATAAGGCAATAGAACTTTGTTTCTTGTTGAACCAAGATGCTAATCGGAGCCCCATATAGAATGCACCTCCACTAGTTATTTTTCGATCATCAACATGTCTAGCCCAATCTGCATCTGTGTAAGCATGAAGAGTGAGATCAACACTCTTTGGATACCACAGACAAAAGTCTTGAGTCCCTTGTAGATATTTTAATATTCTTTTTATAGCCCGAAGATGAGACTCTTTTGGATTAGCTTGGAATCGTCCAACAATCTCAACTGCATGCATGATGTCTAGTCTTGTCTTGGTTAGATAAAGAAGACTTCCAATCATGGATCTATATTCTGGTTGATTCACCACAGGAGATTCATCATGAGAACTGAGGTTACATATAGTTACCATTGGCGTATTCATAGGTTTGCAGTCTTCCATCCCATACCTCTTCAGAATTTTCTTAAGATATTTTTCTTACCATAAAAATATGACATATGTTGCTTGTTGCACTTGTAAGCCAAGAAAGAATGTTATTTCCCCAAGTAAATACATTTCAAATTCTTGTTGCATAACAAAAGAAAATTTCTAACCCATGGACTCTTCATTACTTCCAAAAATGATGTCATCAACATATACAACTACAATCAACAGTTTATCATTCTCTAGTTTTGTGTATAAGTTACTATCAGCAGATCCCTTTGTAAAACCTTGTTGATGAAGATATTTGTCAAGACGATAGTACCATGCTCGAGGAGCTTGTTTGAGACCATATAAAGCCTTTTTAAGTTTGCAAACAAAATTTTCATCTTTTCCTAGAATGAATCCTTCTGGTTGTTCTATATAAACTTCTTCTTCTATATCACCATTGATAAAGGAAGATTTAACATCCATTTGATAAACTTTTATTTGTTGAAGACTTGAAAAAGAAAGAAACATTGTTATGGCTTCAAGTCTAGCTATAGGAGAAAATGTTTCTTCAAAGTCTATACCTTATTGTTGAGCATACCCTTTACAAAAAATTCTATCTTTGTTTCTAATAACATCTCCACTTTCATTTAATTTGTTTTTGAATATCCATTTTGTTCCAATCACATTTTTATCATGAGGTCTTGGAACCGATTCCCAAGTATGATTCTTTTCAATATGATCAAGTTATTCATTCATGGCTTGAATCCAAAATTCATCTTTGCTAGCTTGATTGACATTTTGTGGTTCAATAGTGGATGGAAATGCCAGATAGCTAGGAGATCCTACAAGAGTTCTTCTTGTTTGGACACCTGATCCCTTTTCTCCCAAAATTTGAGATTCTGGATGATTCTTTTGAACATACCTGGATGGAGCCTTTTCATATAGATCTTCTTCTGGTGCTTCATTGGGTTCACCCTCTTTATTGTTGTTATTTGATGCAGGAAGATATACATCGTCATCATCTTCATTTGTTGTTGGTATTTCCCTTTTAGGAGCTGAGAGAGACTCATCAATTACAACATCAATACATTGAACAATCTTTCAAAGTATTTTATTTTAACATTTATATGCTTTACTTCTAGAAGAGTAACCAAGAAATATTCCTTCATTTGCTCTACGTTCAAAATTACCAAGTTTTTCATCATTGTTCTTGATAAAGAATTTTCTCCCAAAAAATCTAAAATGCTTTACGGTGGGAAGATTGCCATACCAGAGTTCATAAGGAGTTTTATCACTATTCACCCAAACATGAGCCTTGTTGAAAATATTTACCACAATATGTGTTGCTTCTCCCCAAAAGGTATCAGGAGTTCCAAATTCATCAAGCATAGCCTGAGCCATTTGTTGAACAGTTCTATTCATCCTTTCTTCCACACCATTTTGCTGTGGGGTTCCAGCTATAGAAAACTGTCTTGTTATGCCATGATGTTCACTGAAACAAAAAATTCATCTGATATGTATTCTCCTCCTCGGTCAGATCTAATAAATTTCGTTTTTATATCTAATTCATTTTCAACCAAATCTTTGAAGATCTTAAATTTTTCAAATGATTCATCTTTATGTTTCAGTAAACCGATCCAACACATTCTAGAGAAGTCATCAATAAATAAAATATAGTATTGTTCTCCACAAGGTGACTTTTTCCTTACAGGACAGCATAGATCAGTATGTATAAGTTCAAGAGGCTTACTTGCTGACCCTTCTTTAGCATTGAATTTCACCCTGGTTTGCTTACCAAATTGGCATGATTTTCATATGGTATTTCAGGTAGAGTGATGTTGGGAAGATCACGAACCGCTTTGAGTCTGCTGATTTTTCTTATTTGAGAGAAGCTCAAATGTCCCAACCTTTGGTGCCATAACCAATTTTCTGAATATTTAACCAAGTAGCATTGTTCTTGGCCACCTTTCAATACATACAGATTTCATGGTGTTCTATTTCCTTTTATTACCTTTTTTCCTGTGTCAATTTCACCTACTATACATTCTTTTGAACTAATGACAACTTCATTTCGTTGATCACAAATTTGACTCACACTTAACAGGTTGTGATTTAATCCATCCACATACATAACATTGTTAGCTTTCACCTTTTCTTAAAAAAAAACAAAACCTTTTCCTTTAATGACAGCAGGAGAGTCATTTCCAAAAGTAACATTCTTTTCTTTCTCTAGAGCATTGTATGAAAGGAGTTTATTTCTATA
This sequence comes from Pinus albicaulis, assembly GCA_034641835.2. Lineage (NCBI taxonomy): Eukaryota > Viridiplantae > Streptophyta > Pinopsida > Pinales > Pinaceae > Pinus > Pinus albicaulis. The sequence continues at coordinate 1,154,536,973 of CM076577.1, read as the reverse complement.
ACCTGTCATGTGTTTTGAGAATCCACTATCAATGTACCATTGATTCTCTTCCCCTTCTACAAATAAATCTATGCCACATCTTTCAACCTGTAAGTCCTTCTTTCTCCAAACCTTGGAATTTGAAGGTATGTGCTCTTTTGGATGAAGTTTCCTCCTGCATTCAGATTCTTCATGACCAAAGTTATTGCAATAATCACATTCAATTTCATTTTGAAGAGGAGAAAAGTTGTTATAAGTATTCTTCTTTATTCCAGTCTCATTTCTTTGCTTTCTTTTTTATCTGGTCATGATGGTTTTGTATGCAACACATTGAGCAGCCTTATGCCCAAAATTATGACAAGAAAAACATTGTCCATTAAAGAAGAAATTTCTGGGATCATGAAACCTTCTATTTATGTTTACCTATTGATTGATATTTATATTATTGTTCTTCATTGTATTAAAGTGGTCATGATTTACCTGTGTAGTTTCTTTGTTCTTTTGGTGAGAGACAAAATTTTGTAGGCTAGTTTTAGCTACATTTAGATAGCTTGGTGCTGAAGACTGAGATGATTCTCCAATATATCCAAGATCTATATTTATAACATGAGAGCATTGTAATTTGATAATTTCATCTAAAGTTTTAGATCCTTTAGCAAATATAAGATTTAAAGTTTTCACTTTATCAATTTCCTTTCTTAGACTTATTATTTCACATTCTAATTTCTCATTGTGCTTCTCCTTTTCCATAAGCTAATTTTTTAGAGCATATATGGAAATTTTTTTTTCTTCCAAACATATTTTGAGATGATTTATTTCTTCAAGAAATTCATTTTCTTCTAATGCATCCATAAAAGTATCACTAGAGTCCTTTTCAAAAGCCATGAGTAGTCTAATATCTTGATCAGATTCTCCTTCTTCACTATTTGATAAATCATCACTATCTTCATGAGTATAATAACTTTTTCTATTGATAAATTGTTTCTTATTTCCTTTAGCCATTTCCTTTCCCTTTTCATGACTATATTTATGGGGACATTTAGCAGCATAATGACCAAATCTTCCACAAGAAAAACATTTGAAAGGAAGCTTACCTTTGAACCTTCTAGTTCAAAGTTGTAGCTTCTTTACAAAATTTATCTCATCTTCTTCTGAAACATACCCTGATCCTTCTTGTTCTTCTACCTCCTCTCCTTTTTCAGTAGCTCTGAAGACAACTTCTTTGACTTCTGATGGAGGTCCTCCTTTTGTCATTTCACAAGCAGTGAGAATCCCATGAAGTTGAACAATAGTAAGAGTTTGTAGATCCTGCTTCTCTTCAATAGCAGACACTTTTGACTCAAATTTGGGAGTTGGAGATCTTAAAATCTTTTCTACCATAGTAGTGTCAAATATGGTTTCACCCAGATTTCTCATACGATTTATAATATCATCTAGACGTAAAAAGAAACTGGCAATTCTTTCCTCAGTATGCATTTCGATTTTTTCATATTGAATTCTGAGAGTTTGGAGTTTAGCACATTTTACCTTGGCATCACCTTCATAGCTTAGAATGGTTTTGTCCCATATCTCCTTTGCTGTATTCAACTGCATGACTTTGACAGATTCAGATTCAGTCAAACTTCCTAATAATGCATTGACTGTCTTCGCATTGTTTTCATAGTTCTTTCTTGCCACTGCATTTGTTGGAACGGAAGCTTGATATTGATAACCTCCTTCAACTATAGCCCATACATATGCTCCAAGATACTGAAGATAGGATATTTTCCTTGTCTTCCAGAAGATTAATTTGTTTCCATTGAAGAGAGGAGGCGTGATAGATGTTGTCCCATCTTGATTTCTCATATTGCTTGATCTTCCTTCTAGAGATTAAGCTTCTTCAGAAGGACCTGATCTAATACCAATTGTTGGGAAAAATACTGAGAGGGGTAGGGGGGGGGGTGAATCAGTACTTAGAGCTTACTAACAATTTTAAATTTTTCTTTACTGAATTCCATATGCAGCTTTGATGAACCCAACTCGTGTATACATGCACATATACCAAAAGAAACTTGCATATACTGATATAATTTTATTGTTAGAAACAATTTTCAGAAATAGTCTTTAACTCATCTTATCAGTCATGCATCTCTTAGTTAAGTAGTAAATATGTGCAGTAATAATAGAATAAATCATCACACAAGAGTTACACACATGAACACCAAGATTTAAGGTGGCAACCCAATTTGGGAGAGAATCACCACTGCTATTGTCTCCATATTCAATATTTATTATATGGAAAATTGCTTACAATCGTGTACTGATGCAGACTCATATCAGTACATAGGCATCTACCTGCAGAAGGTTGCAAACTTCTCTCGTTTTCCAGTTGCAAATGGAAGGGAGCTACAACCCCCTGATCACTTTTACCAGACACTACTGGAAGGGAGCTTCAACCCCCTGATCAGAACACTAACTTCTACTGGAAGGAAGCTTCTACTTCCCTACTGAAGGCTTCAACCCTAATAACCACTGCAGACCATGTTTCATCAATTTTCATACTAGATCACACAGCTTCAACACAACCCTTTATAAAGATGAAAAACAATAAACTTCACGCAATACATCAAACCGAAAAGTGAGATCACTTTAATCAGAACACTTTAATAACCAGATTTCACAATCAATATGCAGAAACAAATTCAACCCTAAACATTCATTATCTCAAAAAGCATACGCTACTTTGCTTCACTAAACCCACGTGTATACGTGCTTTCCTTAACACCAACCTGCATATAGATATGTGAATATTTTTTTCAAAATATATTTATTCTCAAATCCAGATCTGAGGAATTTAGTCAGATATCTTTTTAGAATTGCAGAACCCTTGAAGGGTCAGTCATCATAACACATATTTTCTCACTCATTGATCAGATTTGTACATAATCAACATAGTAGCATATACAACATTCAAGAAACCCAGATCTACATGAATACCTGATTTACATACAACAAAAAGATAGTAGCAATAACAGAAAACCTCTGCAATAAGCTTAAGAGAACCCTAACTTCTATATGCGCTTTTACTGAGACAAACTAGCATATAGTTCTATGAATATTAATTATGCAGAATGTTTCAGATCTATAAAAATTACCCATATTTCTTCACTCCACTTCAGAAAACATGCTCTAGGTCTCAAAACTAATCATCTATTCAATGGATCATGCAAGAACATAGTCATTTTCAGGTCTAGAGATTTTGATCCATCAATCTATCCAAGGCTGCATCATCAATTCATAATTATCAATAAAACAGAGCTCATCCCATGCAGATATACTTCAGAGAGAAGTATTTAGTGATAGCCCTTATATATGCACACCTTTGCACTATGATCTTCTTCTCCTTAAATATATTTAGCCTTTGCAAATACCATGAGTCAAAACCACACCGTTGTTGATGGTATTTTTGGACGAAATCAAATTGACGACATGGCACTTAATCCTGTGGGCTAATACCATGGTAATTCCCCTTGGCATTATCTTCTGGGAGATAAAGATGCATATGCAACTTGGATCGTTCATATCCACGTGTATACGCGACTTCTTCTTTACAAAGCTGCGTATAGAATATTCAATATGAATATTACCAAATCTTCTGCTAGACATTACACATTTCTTTTGGTGGACTCCTGAGCTTGTACTGAAGACATATACTTCATCTTTTACCAAATATTTGCCATCAAGGACAATATATTAAGACATAGGAATCATATTTCCAACACCTTGTGCGAGTCATGGCATGATTATGTCCCAAAAGGATCAAGCAGAGGGAATGATATGATCAAAAAAAATTTAATAGATAGTTTGATTTCCCAATATTTCCAACATGGAATAAAGGTAGACTTTTGGGAGTATGCATGGGTTGGACACCAGCCTCTCGGAAGCATCTAATATTTGGACAGAATTGGAAAGGTTATGATCAAGATTTCATCCTTGGTATTTTTAAAGTAAATCCAAATTACAATCATCTAGGGGAATTACAATATGAGAATGTTGTTCTACAACAAAAATGAAAATAAATTTTGATAGAAGTTCAGGATTCCATAGCTGATAGAGCTAATTTTGATTCTGAAATTCATCAAATCAAATATCAACTATATTCATATGCAAAATTTAGTGAGTCACTAAAGCATCAATTACTGGAAGTAGAGAGAGAAGGCACAACTTGCCACAAATTTTCAATCACGCATGATAAATTTATGGGAACTGGAGATTTCATGTAAGTTGGATAAATCTTCATTTGATACTGAAGTTAGGGACCTATAGAAGCTGATCACCAAGGAATATTCTAAGCATGCTGATAAAATGTCAGTTCTAAAAGTGCACTTGAATGAGGATCAATAAACTTCAGAAAAGATTCAGAAAGTAGTATATGAAATGCTTACATATTCAGAAAGCTTTGGCAAGGGAAGTGGCAGGATACCTTTTGGTGTGTCAAAACTAATTTGAGTTTTCTAGTACCTTTTGGAATTTCAAAACTTATTCAGGGTACTGATTTCAAGGCCTAACATGAGGATGCAATATTGGAAGTATGGCATATTCTAGAAATAGAGGATCGATCTCAAGAATACCATGTAAAATATCACCAAGAATGTGATCCTAGTTTTGTACAAGATGCAAACATTATATTGCAACATATTAGGGATGAAAATGGTGAGATAGGATGCTTGAAATTCTAAAGATATTCTCAGACAACTTTATAGGGATGTCAACTTTATTAAGAAGTTTATGGAATAAAGGCAATATAAAGAAATTTCATAGCTAATCCAAAGCAGCTAGAGGTTCATATTGATGTGAGAAAGAAAAGGAACTGTAGGATGAGAATTTGGCTACATTGATAGAAAATAATGATAAATAAGGGAAAATGGATTGAAATATACTTCTCAAATTGTTGATTTGCATTCTCGACTATAGACTCTGAAGCATATTCTTTTGAGAATTTAGTAGCACTGCATAATCAACTAGATATTTATAGGGAATTTTTTGCTTATACATCTTCATTAGAGGATGAGAGAAGTCATTGTATTGTTTCAATTCTTCAAGCTTTGGAAAATATAGAGAAATACATCCAACAAGGTTCATCCAATTCCCTTTCTGAATCGGATTTCCTACGTGTTGATCTCCACTTATCTCTACCTCGTTGATATTGTCAATGCTACCATTAAAAAAATTAACAACTTGAGGAGCCTGGAGATCAAACTAGAAATGTGTTTTGTAAGTGTATGGAGATACAAAATTTTTTTGCACAACTCACTTAAAAAGTGGAACTCATCTAACAAGAAAGAGAAAAGGATGCCAAAGTACTTAATAAGATTCATAATAGACTAAGAAATTTGATTATACCCCCACAAGATAAGATGGATGAAAAAAAATAGGAGATAATTCATTCCCTCCATGTTGAACCAAAAACAATGAAGGAGATGGACAAAGTCCAGAATATATCTTATCGCTTCATATCATGTGTGTCTAGTTAGATAAATTCATTGAATTGTTGCGGAAAATAATTAAATAAAGATCATAGTTTGAAACCATATTGGGTGAGTTTGAGCCTATTTATTTATCAATAAGAAATTTATTCAAAATATTAACACTAACTGTGTGGAGCTATCTAAAAAGTGCATTGAAAACGAGACACAATTTGAAGGGAAATGTACTATTAATGTATCCCAATTGGCTTAAATCTCTTTTGAGATGGAAACTTTGTGTTCAAAGCTCACTTATGTTCAAAAGGAAATCTTGGGATCGGAAGAAGTGATTAAAGACACTTTGGAAATGTACTCTCAATAATATTGGCACTTGGAAGTGATGTTACAGAAGTTTTTTATTGCTATTAAAGAATCCATTGAAGATGAAATATATGTTACTGATCTAGACATGCAAAGAATTTATTCTCTAGAAGCTCATGCACATTTGGTTATTGTGAAGTTGAAGGCATCTCCTAATAAAAATTATTTATTCCAAAAATGTGTATAAGATTTGGTCACAATTTGATGATGCGTTTATGAAGGAGAAAACTCAATTGCCTCTTGATGTTTCCTTGAGAGAAGCCTTTGGTTGCAAGGAGATGGAACTAACTTGGTTAGTTAGATAATCAGTGAACTGGATCCAGTAAGATACCATAGAGAAAAATTCATCCCTGAGAAAAAATTTCAGCCTGGTTGTATCTAAAGTAAAAGGATTGGTTCAACATCATGATGCACTGAAACACTTGTTGGCTAGGAATTCAAATTAAGTATAAAGGTGTTGGAAAGAAATATAGGTTAAAATTGTTGCATTTCAAAAGGCCAAGGAAAATATCAATATCATATGGAGAGGCTAGAGAATGTGCTGACACATTAGAGGTAGAGCTATCATATATCCACAATTCAATTAACAGTCTTCGAGAACCCTTTTTCTATAAAGACACCATTCCTTAGAAAATATAAGAAATCTTGGGGGAGCTGAATTTTCCAGAGCAGTTTCATTCCATGGAAATTATTAGTATAATTGAATGGCTTACATGGTCATATTTTGTTGAAATTGATTCAATTTCTGGAATTTTGGACTAGAAAATTCTTCCGAGGGATGGTGAAGCCAAGGAAAAGATAAAATCATATGGAGAGCCTAGATAATGTGTTGAGGCATTAGAGTCAGAGTTAGCATATATCCAGAATTCAATTAACAGTCTTTGAGAATATTTTTTCTAGAAAGACACCATTCTTTATAAAATAGAAGAAATTCTGGAGGAGCTGAATTTTCTAGAGCAATTTCATTCCAAGGAAATTATTGATATAATTGAATGGTTTGCATAGTCATTTTTTTGTCGAAAATGATCCACTTTCTAGAAGTATGGACTAGAGAATGCATCCAAAGGATGATGAATATGATGCTAGTTTTTAGGCACCAAATTAAGAAGTAGATGTTGTCAACTTGAGTCAAAGTCAAGCGATTGAAGATTTGAGAAGGAAACATGAGGGTCTTCAAGGTAAGTACTTAAGTTTGGTTGAGAAATTTGATATTTTGGGGCAATATTTACTGGAAATGAATAATTTTATTCGGAGATGGTAAGAGGACTTGGACAACGTTAAGGTTCCAAATTCAATAAAATCAATGGAAGCAGAAGATCAAATTGAGTACAGGGCAGAGCATTGAATTAGTTCTATCATTGTAGAGGTGCCTATCAATAGTAAATGCAATTTTCTTAATACCTTTAGTTTTGTTAGAGTGTCTTGATCAATTCACCTTTAAAATTCTTGATGATTTGTTCGATATTGCTCACGGTCAAACTCCCAAGGAATATCGTAACTAGACATTGCACAAAAGCTTCCGAGTTATTTCAGACAGTCATAACAAGAGATTGATGAGGGAAGTGATGATTTAGGCAGTTAGGCAGGTAGTATTGAATAGGGAAAAAAAACCTTTGGGGCCAAATTGATTTTCTACATCCTAATTAGAAGTTGCACGGGTGCATAATCCAGTAGAAAAGAAAATTTTGGTTAATTATGTGCCCCTTCTAGCAAGTTCAAATGCTTGAAAGAAATTTTAGAGTCAAAATGATGGGAAACTCCTCAGATCGAGTAATTTTGGAGCATCCAATAGAATATCACAAGTGCAACATCCAATAGAAAAGCACAAACTGGTTAATGATGTGCCCCTTCTAGAAAGTTCAAATATATAGCGGTAATGTTGTCAAAAGTTTTCTAAAAATATATCCCCTTGTCACTCTTCTGAAAAATAAAGGGAAGACAGAGAAATATGAAAGCATTAATCTTCTACCAAGGGACCGAGATGAGAAAGGGAAGACAGAAATGTGAGCAAATTAATCTTCTACCAAGGCACCCAGGTTCAAATCCCAACATGCATAAAACCTACAAATTTAGTTCTTGGTGGAGTTTGATCACGTTTCATATTCATCATTCATTCAAAAAAAAAACGTTAGGCGGTGTGAAGTGATAAAAATAAATTGTACCTACAGAGCGTCGGGGGAGAAGGTAGAGAATTTAAAAATGTGTTCATAAGTATGACGAGCTTCCTTCATGCCTCCAAGATAATAATGTGTTTGTGCCTTCAGCAAATTCCACTCTATCTCATATGGTTCAACTAACGTCATTTTTTCAAGGGTTTCCACGATGCCTTATACATTGTGCTTCATCATCCCAATATGCAACATATTTTTGAGAGAGTTCTTGTTGTTGGAATGTGCTTTCATATGTTCAACGGTCGAAGCTTCCCCTCCATCTCCGCCTCCTTATCCTTCCTTGAGTTGTGTGGTGGGAGTGGGAATGGAAAAATCATTTGGCTAGCTAGAAGCACTATCAAGAGCAATAGTTGCTAGCAGAGAAGGAAAACAAGAGGGCACTCCTCCACAGGGTTATTAAGACCTGCATAGCCTCAAGCTAAAGGCATTGAAAATAACCAAAAATCCTGCCAGCAAGAGCAGGGTAGCAGCCTCTCATATCCTTTTCTTTGCTTCCAACGGTGCTGAGTCCGACTATTCCCTAAAAATGGTGGTCACTAACCTGGTTAGTTTATTATTTTTAAATCCCAAAAACTGATTTGGGTTTTTCTTGGGATGTACTTCTTATATAGGCCTTGTACAATCACTCTAGCTTGGAAAAGTGGCTTCAGGATTCAATCTCAGTGCATCCCTAGCACTACTTCTACACCACCACAGCCACTTCAAATTCAATGTGGTATGTATTTTGTCTTTATGTATTTTGTCTAGTAAAAATTTCAAGTTGACAAGGTGGTTGTCATTAATTCAATGACCAGAAAAAGCAGAATGTGCAACGAAATTGTCCTCCTAACACGCTCTACCCTCCCTTTGCATACACTCGTTGACGGTTGCCCGAATTTTACTAACTGAAAAAACTACATCTTCTAGGAAAATAGAAATAAAACAAAAATCCAATTCGTAGATTGTAAATAGATTCAAGAAAACCCAAACCCCGCTGCCATTTGAGTGCCAATGACGGGTGGGTAAAGAACTAAGGTTCAAGGAAGTATGGAAAGGTTGTGCATAGCCTTTAAGGATGAAAAAAATGAATGAATATAATAATATCCATGTCATCATGACATGGGGATTAATTCGAACTCAATAAATGGGAAACCCGGTATAGAACTTAAACAGTCCCCCTGCTTTGAATTTTTTCACAAAACAGTCAAGGGAACCTGAATATGGATACTTTCCATTGGCATTGAGTAGCATCTTTTGTATCTGAATCTTCACATAATCAAAGAAAATATTACATGCAGATGCAAAAAAAACAGAAATAGCACTTGCACCCACCACAGTTGTAGCTTCGGAAAGGCCCATGGTGTCATTCAAAAATTCTACAGACTGATCATAAGAAGAAAGCATGCCCATATTGAAGGCCATTTCTCAGAAAATTGTTGGACCCACCCCTTTCCATAGTGCTAGAACCCCTTCATCACCAATCATATGGTATAGTGCATGGAATTAATTTTTGTAATGTCATCGTTGCGCAGCGGGAAAAGTTACATCCGCTTGCATGCGAATGAGAGCTAAATCTGTAGGAATTCCAACACATGCCCCAATAGCTCCTGCTATCAATCCACAAAGAGCATTTCGATAGAGAGGTAGTGGTTTCCCATCATTAGCAACAATTGATTTTTTTGTCAATATCCTAAACGATCCAAGACGTGTTGTTGTATAGGTTGTCTATCTTAACAAACTAGCTGATAACCCCTTGTAAATAGCACCAAAGCCCTCACCCCTTAGCATGTTCTTTGCTACATTATAACCTAAACCTTTACCCAACTGAATGTGCACCTTGATCATGTCCACAGGTTGGATGACACATGTGGTGAGTGTACTAGAGGCTCCTCCATTGACAAATAGCTTCACTATATTCCACAGGATGCCTGTCTTGGGATTCTCCCCTGCCATCTCTCTAAAGGACTCGAACACCGTGTCGATCTGACACTGCTCTCCTTCCTCTTCCTAATGTCGCCATTGATATGAAGAAAAACCTAGCCAGAAGAATATGTCTGTCTATGCCTCCTCAACAAGAAATAAGAAGAATAGGAAGAGATCTAATCTTCGTTGTGTTACAATGCCTCCTATTGGTGGGGTAAATTAGCACATGTCTCCAATTTCAATTTCTTCGAGGATGACAAAACAAATGTATTCTATTGCCACTGTCTCCACACCCAAAGAGGAAACCCTTATCGCATAAATATACTTTTAATAATATAAAAAGATTTATAAAATTACATTAATAATAGTATAACGTAACAATGTTTATAAAGCTAATATATATAATAGAAATTGCCCCTAAAGGTGCAAATGTACACCAAAGGAATAGAAGATTTGATAAGATCATCTCACCAAAAACAAATCCAACTAATTGTTATATGCATGCACATAAGTTCTATCAAACTCTCCACTACAAGCGCCATAAGGTGAGCGGACCATTGCTCACAACCTAGGCATGAGCACAAAGTGTTGACAAACCTTGCCCCAAGTGTGCCACGCCTAACAATCTGCCTTTTCTCAACCAAACAGTGATGCTAGCCCTAGATTTCTATCAGGGCATAAGATCGATCTATGTCGAGGTCCTAGATCCCAACAACTCATATTTCCATTGCTTCCCCTTACCGTTTGGGAAAGTGTTATTTTTGGAGATAAATGAATGATCCAACAAGTATGCAAGAGTGTGTGTACATATCACATCTCATAATGATAAGCATCTGCCTAATGGGAGAAATTTCAACTTTTAAATTGCAGTTAGTTTATACAAATCTTAGTATGGGCTAACATTTTTAAACATGGAGATAATCTTTAAAATTGAAGTCGAAACATTCCAGACTCTCTCGCAACACACTTCAAGGACCTATTTTTCCGAAACTCTTTTATAGATATTAAGCCTAACACAATTGGACTGACATGGAGGAATGGTAGATGGGGATCTTATTGAATTTCAAAAAAACTAGACCGCTTATTTTTTAAGAAAGTTCTAGCTAACCATCTCACCAATTTGAGCTCATGGGTTTTTCCTTGCAAATATCTGATCATTTTCCTCTCTTTTTAGTTTGGACAGACATTTCAAAAGGGAATCTCGCTCCCTTTAAGTTTAACCATTTTTTGTTGAAAGACCCAGAATTCACCTCAATGGTCTGAGACTTCTAGACAAAATTCAATATGAGCATTGGAAATTCAGCTATGGACAATCTCTCTATAAGTTGAAAAATCTAAAATAGGTAGTTCGTTTTTTGGCTTGTCATCTAAAAAAAGAAATAAGTAGATAAATTATACAAATCGATGCCCATATTAAATCTTAGGAAGATCCGCATTCAACAAACTACTTCTCGGAGGCTTCCAAACAAAAATTAGCAGAATTGGACACAAAAAAAAAGGTAAATACTTTTGCATCAAGCATAGGAATGGAAACAAAAGATTCGTTGAATGTGGATTGATGAAGGGGAAAAAAATACAAGATATTTCCACAACTAGACTTCTAGGGATTGTATGAAAAATTCTATTTGTAAAATCAAGAACGGCGCCAGGGAAATTCTTTATGGACAAAATGATATTAAAAAAGAAGCATTTCGACATTATAATCACTAAGAGTAAGATGTGCTCCTTCTTTTCATAAATATATGGACTTTGTTTCTCTATATCCGCAAATGGTTGACTCGGAGAATCTTCTCTATATTTTAGAGGGAGTATGAAGTCTCCTTATTATTTGTTAAGGAGCAAGGATCTATACCCTAAATCAAGTGGGAATAGGGATCTCCTCTCTGGTTGATAGGGAGTAATGATAAACATCACATTTGTATTATCCTCATCATGTGTCATGCACTAGGCCAGGACTAACAACCAAACATCTAAGTAAAGGGAATGGAGGAAGAATGGTGAATGGAAGATTGAATAAACATTTGTGATTTCCTTGACGAGAGAAAATCAAAATAGGAAGTGGAATGACACTCTTTGAGGATTGGATAGGTATCCAAGACAAGAGTGGTCGACGATGATCGATATTCTTTAATGATTGGGAATCCAAGATAAGAATAGTCCTAAAAGGAAATACCTAGTGAACATCTGAGTGGGGTATGCCCCAATTCAGAAAGGAAATTTCCAATACACCCATCCATGCCCCAATTCAGAAATAAAATTGCTAATACACCCATTGCTAAAATATTTGTACCTTTTAGGGATTCATGATTGGAAAGGAATTTGATTCTTGAACCTTTCTTTGGAAAAGAATCTAAACCTTTGTTAGATTCAGGATTGAAACTCTTGCAAAGGCCATGCTATTTTTCTGTCATCCTTATTAATTTAGTGTCGTGTCATTTGTCCAATACCTATTGAATATTTATGGCAAACCCAATCTATACTTCTCGTATTTGGGGAGAAATTCTTGCCAAAATATCGTTTTTTGAAAGACATATACCTACGAGGATTTAACTTAAGGCATTCAAGTGTTTTAATTTATGCACTATTAGCAATATCATAGCCACAACATGTAGTTGCATTTATCAATAGTCCATAGGGACATGTCACCGACATTTCCTGCATCCCTCCACTCTAGGGAGGGGAAACATAGGTGTCTCAAGGCATCACTGGGATGTAAGAGATAGACAGTTTTCCATCCCCAACATAGCCCACTGTCTCCAGGGGATGTCCTAAGACATTTCTAGGTGCTTCAGTGATGCCATGCTATACTCAATGGAAATGGAGAGTGCCACTGCATGTTTTAACAGTTTAAGGGTTTTGTAAAACACCACTTTTTATCCCATCTCCCTTTCTTATGTGTCTTGGAAAATACCATTTTCCATGCAATTTCAACAATTTCCAGAATATGGTAGGATGGTATAAATTGACTTAAGTACCATGAATATGTTTTCAATTTGCAAAAATTGTCTACGAAAGAGTCCAAAACTTCAATGATTCCATAGAAATCAATACGTAAACAGTTTCCATAAAATCCATTGACATCTAAAATTCATATAAAGTTCCTTCAAAAGAATTTGACATTAACTGCACTTAACAATAGTGTTGCAAGACACAAATTTGGAAAAAATCAATGAGGATCTAAAATCTGACTTGACAAAAAATAGTTGAACAATACAAAAAATGAACTAGAAAATATGAAGAAAAAAATCTGACTTTTTCACTGCATCCGCCAATTTTTTCAAAAATTGGCAAGAGGAAGTATTTTTGGCTCAATGACTCGTTGCAGGCAGACCTCACTAATTAATTAGTGGTTTATGCAAATATTGTTTAACAATGCATGAATGAAACCAATGGAATTCATTGCAAACATTGTTTATGCCCATCTGATTCTTTAGCTTAAAGGAGTAAGCTAATATGACATACACCAGATATTTTTCAGGCACTTGTATAACTAGCTATGAATCAACGATTTTTATACACACTATATATATCGGTTTGTTACATTTATCTCACCATATCCAAAATATTATACGAGATGAACATTATCTAACAAGGGAAAATGATGCATATGAGGATGTCACAGTTCACTTACTATTTCCAATAATCGCCACAATAACATTGTCCAGCTTTGAAATGTTGGAAAAAATTGGCACCCTGACAATGAAAAATTTCTTTGCAATATGGTAGAGTGGAAATCACCACATACTCAAAGTTTATGATGACCCAGATAGGTATCTCAGGGTTGTGTTTAAAATACCATTTGCAAATGTCGGCTTCTCACCGTGTTGAAAATAATATTTTGCTTCAGCTTCTCCTTCACAACATTAGTGCAAATCGTGTATGAATCATATCCCACTACCTTTCATCACTCCAAAAAAAATTTCCAACTCTGCAGAAAGTTTATGTGATAGATATATAACCTTTCTCCCAGAAGAAAAATATACATCTACTTATTCATCCCAATCCAGCTGCATCCAGACCTCTTTTTGGTGTCAATAGTTTTCATACTATTTCAATACCATCCCACCAACCAGTTGCACCGTAAATGTTTGAAAGCAGCAAAAGATCTGGTAATCATAGGGCTCAATTTAGAAAGGCAGGCCAACTTTAGAAAGGTGTTATACAACTTTTTCTCCTAGCTCCACATTGGCATGGGCTCTAAAAGCACCCAACGAAGACTTCCACACAACAATGTAAGGTTCTATTGGAATTTTATTGATAAATTCATGCACTTCATCCAGATAAACAGTTGACAAAGAAGGTCAACCATACAACAATAATCCTCCATTTCAGGTGTAATGTGGTAATCTGTGCTCGTGGAATTGAATTATCGCCGACCTTCATTGACTAGGCATGTGTGGAAACATGCAGAGAGAACACCAACTAATGTTACCTTGTTCGGCTTTATGCTGGAGTGTTGCATTTGTTCAAAGAGGTTGAGGGCCTTATTGTCACATCCATGCATGGCATATGTTGCAATCATTGCATTCCAAGAGGCGACATTTCTTGTAGACATTCTATCAAACACTTTACTTGCATCAGCTATGCTACTACGTTTCTCATACATGTATACGTGGGTAGTCCCAACAAAGACATCCAACTCCAATCCAATTTTAGCTATATCCCGATGGAGATCTTTGCTAGACTTGAGAGCTGCCAAATTGGCACAAGATGGCAGAACGTTGGGGAAGGTTTCTGCATTTGATTTTACTTTTCTCAATTACATCCGTTGAAAGAATTCAGAGCCTCATCAAAGTATCCATTTTGTGCATAACCTGCAATCATGGTGGCTGGCCAGGTTGCCTAACATTATTTTTTAACTACTAACAGAATAGAGCTTTTCGCATTAGGATCAGGTTTGGACTACCGCTATTCCCTTTCCTTCTTTTCTAGATATTTGTTCTGCTTGCCTTCGATCCTCTCACCTCTAACTTCTGTAAAGAAAGATCCTGGTAACCCCACCCAATAAGGTCATTCTTAATTCATCATGCTAATTATATAGTTGTTGGTGCCTTTTCTCGGTCAATGAGGTAAACTTCTGACTGGATCATCGGTTTCTAAGGCTGAGACCATATCTCTTTGAGGAATTTTCTCAAACAAATTGAAAGCCACATCAACTAACCCATTCTACACGTATCTAGCAGCCATCGTGTTCTAATGGTGAAGGGTACAAAAAAAAACTTCTGAGACACAACATGAACCAAGTCAGAAGTGTTTCCTGATACAGATAATTGTTCAACATGTGACATACTAACAGCTGACTGTTGACCTGAAGCAATGTTGAATTGCTGGCCAAAAGAGCATGTTGGAATTGCTCTCATTACTTTTGGAACTTCTTGACTAGATCCACTAAATACTAAATTCTCTGTTGGTGTCACCCCAGAACATTCTCGAGCCCCAGGTGCTGAATGAAATTGCTGCCTACCTACTGCTATTTGATTAAGCTGGTGAAACTCCATTGTATATGCCTTGTGTGTATCTAAAATGGAAGTCGCTAGAGCTGAAGCTGGCAATACATCAATAGTTAACTTTTCAGTACTTGATATATGAACAAAAGATGGAAGATCATAATTAGGATTAAACTATTGGCCAGATGAGAATGTTGGAAATGTATGCATGGCTATAGGATATTGTTGAACAGATGTAACTATCCTTGAGTCTTGCATTTTGTTTGCCTGGGCATATTCTTGAGCTCCAGTTGTGGAATGTGATTGCCTTTCACCATCTGCTATTTGAGTAATTTGTTGAAATGCCATTGTAGGAACCTCTTGCACATTTGGAACAGAAGGTGTCAGAAATGAGCAAAAATCCATTGTAGACAACTTGTGTTTATCTGAAATGGTAGTTGTCGTGGCTGGAAACGAGTGAATAGGAAATTGTTTAGTGCTTGATACACTAGATTGAAGATCTGAAGTAAGATCAAACTGTTGACCAGATGAGTGTCTTGGAAATATCTGCATGGATACAGGACTTTGTTGAACATGTGTTCTTATCATTAAGTTCTTCATTTTTTTGCCTCGGAATAATCTTGAGCTCCAGCTGTGAAATACAATTGCTGCTTACCAGCCTCTACATGATTGATCTGTTGAAATTCCATCATAGGCCCCACTTGCAGATTTGGAGTTGTAGAAGCTAGAAATGGAAATCCATGAAAAAAAAAATGCTAAGAGCCTAATATGCCACTAGAAGAGTGAACATCTGAAATGGGATTAAAATCTTGGCCGTATGCGCATTTTGGAAATGTCTGCATGTCTATAGGACTTCGTTGAACAGGTCTGTTCATCATTATATTATGCATTCTTGCAACCTGAGCATACTCTTGTGACCCAAATGCTGAGTGGAACTCTTGTTTATTGCCTCCTACTTGATTGAAATGCTGAGATCCTAGTGTAGACAATTCATGTGCATCTGAAGCTCTGTTTCTTAACTGCATCAAACTACTTGGGATCAGAAATTCAGGACTATGTGAGTGATGCTTAGATGTATTTAATTTTAAAAAATGTACAAACCTGAATGATATATAGCCATATCCACTGAGAAATTACCAATCGAGGATGATACAGGCTGTAAGTTGTAGGCCAGAGTGCACATTTCCTTACTTTTTTCTACCACAAATTCTTGTTGGGGATACGAAATAGGTACCAAATTTACATCTTCACGGGAATGAAACATAACAGCATGTTGCATCACTTCAGTATCAATAGATTCAATCTCATCAGATAGCATACACAATGTTGAGACGACATTGACATCTGACCATGTTCAAACCCCATTAAGAAACTAGGCACTGAAAAAGACACATAAAAAGCTACCAAAGAGGGTTCAACTGTAATTGAGTTGTTCTTTGAACAAAGTAAGTGACCTTTCTGTAAATAACTTGAAACAGAAACATCGTCAATATTTGCAACTAAGGCCTCAATGAGTTGGTTCAAATAACCAGCTTCTGTAACAAGGGCGCCACACTTCTCTTCTTTGGTCTCCAATCATTTGAGCATATGGCATCTTCAGCAACCTTAGAAGGAAAAACATTCTTCCAAGTAGATTTTTTGTAGGCGGGAATTGGGAGCGGGAATTGAAATTAATCTAAAATAAAAAAAATAAATATTAATACTAATATTTAAAACAAAAAATTATATATAGCATTAAGTTGTATGTAAATTATTTAATAGGTAAAACTTGCAAATATAATTTGTAGCTTTATGAAGTGATATTTATGTGTGTCTAGAGTATAATTTTTTTGAATTTTTAGTTGTTTATGTGGTCAACATTTCTCATGTATTAATAAAAATTAAGAGACTCAAAATTAAAATTATGTGGTTTTTTCTTGTTTTAATATAGACATAAAAAGGTATGATAACATGTCCCCTCCTAAAGTTTGATAATTATTGTTTTTTTTTACTAAGCATCCGCCTATCACAATGAGGCCAATTGCTTAGATTTAGCATTATAAGAGGTTATGACCAATGGAGGAATTTCTATTGGGGTTTTTATCTTTACTAATATGTGCACAACATTACCACATTTTGCACACTAGGAATAACTCTCAAGGCCTTTACTAATGGACATGAAAAGGGCCTTAAACTAGGAATATGGGCACCGTTGTTATACTTTGCATGATAAGCATTAGTATGAGAGAAGGTAAAAAATTCTTTTATTTCTAAAATGAAGCTTCTCATGCTCAAGGGCCATGAATTTGGCATTGAACAACCACATAGATACTGTCTAAATAATCTTAGGAATATATGGGATATCAATTACATTAGGAATTTTTTCAGACCATGTATAGGTTTTAAGGAATGTACCATGGGTAGGGGAGATAAACAAGGGCATTAGGCCTTACAATAAGCTTGTTAGTGTCAAGGGCAATGAGCTAGAATTAAAAACCACATAGATATTTTTTAAGGAATCTTTGGTCTTAAGTTGGGATATGGGCACCGTAGGATTATTTCTCACCACATATTGGAGTTAGTGTCTATGTTATGGTTAGGAGAGGAAAACAATTGCCTTAGTCCCTAGATTAATCTTTCTCATGCTCAATTTCCATGAAAAATACCTCTAGCAGGAATACGGGCATTTATTATGTTTTTCATAATAAGAATGGGTCCCATGGCCTTTATTATGGCCAAAGAAGGACATTAAAGAAAAGGGACTTGAGCCTTAAATAATCAGTGGCCATTAAAAAAGCTTCAAACCACCACATAAATTATATTCTATAAGGGATATTCATTGGCCTCTAGAAGGGATGTGTCTACCATTCAAAGGTTTTGCACACTATGATTGGGTCTTGGAGCCTCATCATTAGACCTTAATGAAATTAGGAGGCTTTAAAATCACATATGATGCTTACAAGTGTAGGCTTGGTCAAAATAGGAACATCATAAGGGGCTTAGGCCTTATTTGAATCTTTGATGATTAAGCTTTGTAAGTAGTTCTCAAAGAACAATACATAACCTCTATAGCGATTTTAGGAATATAAGGGGGATATTTAGTGTCATTGGTATGTTTTGCATAGTAGGAATTGGTCTTAGGCTTGTATCATTGCAAAGGGATGAAAACAATGGCCGCAATCCCAAAATGAAACTCCTTTGGCTCACATTGCATGAAAAAAACCATAAAGAACAATATAAATCATCTTTGAGGGATTTTAAGCCTCCATCTAGGATAAGGGTTCCATTATGAGGTTTTCCACATCATATATGGGAATTAGGTCTTATATCTTGGACAGGGAATGAAAAAGGGCCTTATGCCTAAAACAAGTCTTTCTCATATTTAATGTCCATGAACAAAATATTATAATGGAAATATGGGAACAACTAGTATGTTTTACATAATAAGGATGGGTTTATGGTCTCTATGATAGATATGGAAGGAAAACAAGATCCCTAGTCCCTAAACAAAACTTCTTTAGTTCAAGGGACGTGAATAAGGCCTCAAACGACCACACATATCCTATCTAAGATATAATATATGTCCTTTAGGTGTGATATGTGTTCTATTCTAAGGTTTTTTTTTAATATATTTAGGTTTTAGGACCTTTGAATTTAGCCTTAATATCATTAGGATTTTTTTTGCGTCATGTATGGCACTTGGGGCCTTAACCATGGTCAAGGAAGGATCATAACGTGATTTGGTCATATTTGAATCTTCCCGTGATCAATCTTCTTGAAAAAGTATTCTAATTACTACACGAAACATCTATAGGAGATATTTGGCCTATGTGGGGGATCTTTGTCACCGTGGGATGGTTTACATGGTAAGAATCGGTCTTGGGGAATGTACTATCTTGAGGGCAAGAGAAAAGAGGGCATTAGGCCCTAAATAAAGCTTCTTGAGTTCAAGTAACATGAATTAGCCCCCAAACAACCACATAGATACTCTCTAAGGGATATTCAGATTTCAACTTGGATATGGGAGCCATGGCATGTTATTCTACATAATTAAAGAGCCACAAGAACTGTTAGTATGTATGGTTTTCTAATAATAGTGTGTGCACATTCTAATAATGTGAATGCATTATTAGAATTTTTGAAAATCTTTGTAATGCATGTACCTATAGAATAATATGGCTTTAGAGTAAACTTCTAGATTTTATCAATTGACCATGTATGAATCAACATACTTTGAATTCAAATTAATGAAATCATTCTCTATGAATCTAGTGCAATAATCAACCATGGTATGTAACAATGCCACAAAAAACCCATAACGAATAGTGTGTCCACAATTAAAAATTACTAACATAAATGACTAATTCATATAGTTGTTGTACTTGTTATTTGGTCATATTTTTATTCTTGGACTATAATATTCATTTACATTAATCATTATTAATTTTTCCACTTATTATCTAGTCATTTATTTTAATCCTAGACTAAATTAATCATTTAAGTTAGTCGTTTTTAGTTTAGTCACTTATTATCTAGTCGTATATTTTATTCCTAGACTAAATTAGTCATTTAAGTTAGTCAATTTTAGTTTAGTTGCTTATTATCTAGTCATATATTTCATTCTTAGACTAAATTAGTCGCTTAAGGTAGTCATTTTTAGTTCGGTCACTTAAAATTGCTCAAATTTAGTAGTAATTCAATTGAAATAATTGTGGTGACTAACATTTTTAGTCACCTAGTCACTAATTTCATCATTTTTTACTAGTGATGGTATTCAAATTTTCTCTTGGCGAGCGCCTTCATCAGAATATTTTCATCTTGATCTTCCATGGGAATGTACTGAAGTAACATAATTTGCATCTAAACACAATCTCTGAGATGGTGGTATTGGATGTCTATGTGCTTGGACCTATCATGGAATATCGGATTAACCAAGAGTTTAATGCAACTCTGGTTATCACAATGTATCAAAGTCGGATCCATATGAGAACCAAACAAACCAACCAGGATCTTTCTCATCCAGATGGCCTCACATGCAGCTTGACTTGTTGCCATGTACTCTACCTAGGCTGAACTGAATGCCACAGATCATTGCTTCCTGTTGTACCAAGAAACTGTTGTCGATCTTATGCTGAAGATCCATCCTGATGTGCTATTTTTTTCTAATGGACTTCCTACCCAATCTCCATCCATGAAGCCTTGAAGCTTCACTCCCTCTGTCCATCTATACCATAATCCATACTCTGTAGTGCCCCTGAGATATCTCAAGACATGCTTCCCCACCTTCCAAAACAGCTTGGTCGGCTTAACCATAGCTTGACGCAACTTGTTAACTGCATAGAAAATGTTTGGTCTGGTGTTCACCAAGTACATCAGTGAACCCACTAGCTTCTTGTATACAGTAGCGTCCACTACTTCTCTTGAAGTAGCATACTCTTTCCTCCAATTTCCTGGAAGAGGAGTGTCCATGGGTTTACAGCTCTCCATGTGAGACTTACCCAATATCTCTTTGACATACTTGCCTTGAGAAACAAAAAGTTCACCATCCTACTGTCATATTTCCAAACCAAGGAAATAGTGAAGTGTTGGAACAGGGTCTCCTACAAAGCTGCGAAACTGGTCCATTTTTTATATTTTTTATTATATTTAGTCTAACGCAGGGGTTTTGGGGTGGGTCAAAGCCCCTAAAGCATTGTAAATGGGTCAAGGGTAGACCAAGAGTTAAGTAGTTGAACCTTTTTGAGTTGTAGGACAAGCTAAGAATGATAAGAGATTGCTGCTAAGTGCAAATCGATAGATCTGGTTAGGGTTGTTGGGTAAGGACTCCTGCTGTTGTGTGCGTGGATGGCCTTTGTCCTACTGTATGTAGACCCTGATGTTGTGTGCGCAGGTTGGGTTTTGGGGTTTTGTAAGTATATCTAAAAGATTAATGAATGCAGAAGTATTGTTGCCTATCTGAATCCACTGGAATTACTATGATATGAATCTGTGACGTCTTGATTACTTAATATATGCTGCTATGTTATTGGTTTAAGTTGCGAACATACTTGTGTACTTATTTATGCTATGATCTGGGTTTGTTATGCTTAGAATATCTGGAATAGCTGTGTATTGTTATATGAATTCACTATTTGTTGATTTATGTGAGTAATATTGTTGTTACGCACGTGGATGCGAAGGGAATCTAGGCTCTGTGATACCATATCTATGTTGGCAATATGATGCAGAGTGTTGTCCTTGATGGCAACCCACTTGATGAAGATGATGGCAACCTACTTAATGAAGTTGTTCTTGATGCTTGATGAGTTTATTAGTGATGTAAATCTGATGTTCTACAAGTAGCTCAGAAGTACCAGAGAAAGAAATTCAGAAAGTGCCAGAATAATGTTAAACAAGGTATGTCTCAAGGCATACGCGGGTTTGTTGAGGCGAAGTCGCGTATGTACGCGGAAAAGTACATGCCAAGTCGCGTATTCTCAATTGCGCTCTAAATTAATAAAACCAGAGGTTACTACCATGGTATTGACCCATTGTAGTGAGCGCTTGAATATCTAATTGATCCCGTCCAGGAATACCATTAGAAGTTGTGTGGTTTTGGCTCATGGTATTGACAAAGGCTAAACCTATATAAGGAGAAGAAATTCATAGTGCAAGGGTGTGCATGAGTCTGGGTTTGAATGTATACTTCACTCTGAAGTATGTCTGAATGGAAAGGGTAACAGTTTGATGATAGATCCGAATCTATGATGCACCTATGAAGAAAATGATGAAGAGGGATCTCTAGATCTGAAATGTATATGTATCTTCTGGATCCATTTATGGAATGATTATATCTGTGATCTGGCGAATCTATGTTGAAGTAAAGAATGAATATCTGAGCTGTTCTGGAGAGCTGCACTGCCCTAAAATGTCTGAAGAGATGTACGCAGGTTCGTCGAGGAGAAAGCGCGTATATACGTGACTTGTATTCAGAGAAAGCGCGTATGGGAATTGAAGTCAGCTCTGAAATGTGTGCAGATGTATATGCGGGTTTGTATTTTTGAAAGTGCGTATATACGCCGGATCAGTGAAGAAAAAGCGCGTATGAAAACTAGGGTTTGGTGAAGTATATGGTATGAAATGTCTTATCTGTTCTGCTGTTTACTACTATCTGATAATGATGTATTCATACAGATCTGGGTTGTTTGAATAATAATTATGTTGTTGGTTATATTGATGAAAGATCAAGTTGTTGATTGATTGCTTGATGATTCAATGAATGAAGTGATGGAGTTGTAAGTTTCAGTTTGATGTATGATTGAGCTTAAATGTGTGGAGTGGGTCCAGTCTGAAAATATGATGAAACGTGGCTTGCAAGTTGTGTTCTAAAAGAAGCTATTGGATCCAGTGTGAAAATTGATGAAACGTGGTCCATGGTAGAGCTGAGGGTTGTAGCCTTCAGTCAGGGGGTTGTAGCTCCCTTCCAGGTGAGGCTGGTAAACGAGAGCAGGGGGTTGTAGCTCCCTTCCAGGAGAGGCTGGTAAACGAGAGCAAGGGGTTGTAGCTCCCTTCTAGGAGAGGCTGGTAAACGAGAGAAGGTTGTAGCCTTAAACAAGTGGGTGCACAACGTGTTGGTATGAGTCTGCGCCAGTACATGGTTGTAAGATGTTTTCTCTATAATAAAATATTGAAGGCTGAGACAACGACATCGATGGTTTTCTCCCGACTTGGGTTTCCACCTAAAATATTGGTGTTCATGTTTGTTGCTTATGTGTGATGGTTTATTCTGTTATTACTGCACATGCTTACTGTTAACTAAACATCCGATGAATGAATGATGCATAGACCTAAGTAAAGAAATAAATGCATAATAAGATCTCTGTGGATACGTGAGTTTTATGAAGGATATTCGCGTGTATACGTGAGCTGGGCTCAGTGAAGTAGCGTATGGGTTTTAGTGAATGGAAAAGTAAAAAATTTTGAGTAAGTCCTAATCTCTAGGTCACCCCCACTCTCGGTATTTTCCCAACAATCACAGTCACTATAGGGGTGATCGCGGCTACGCGGCTTACCTACCCTGCGCGAGTGCGGAAACCTAGTTCCGGTACCCACCCATACTACTTTCGGGTGAGACTTTGGCTGTAAGCAGTCCCACTTAAGGGGCGATAGTATAGGGGTTTGTTGGCAAACCTTGAACATCCAAACCTGGGTCAGGACCCCTCGAGCCAACAAATGGTTTCGTTTCCGAGACCTAGAGAATTTTGAGAGAGGGATCAGGTAATGCCAAGGCCGTACTGGAAGCCTGAGAGAAAGGAAATTGATGAATCGTTTGAACAACAAGTTCAGGAATTTTCCATAAAAGAAAACCACAGTGAGAGGTTGACCACCGAAGAGTGGAAGAATAAGTACATTTTCACATAGATCTATGAGATCTTCTTTGTAATGATTGCGATTGAGCTCCAGGAGTGGCTTGCAAGACTAGTAGAATTTCATAAGTGTTGGAAGGACGAGCGGGTCATAGAGTGGACCCCCGAACTAATCCAGCAGTTAGAAAAGACTGATAACACCATCACTCGCACGGTGGACATTGGGGAGACGGCCATGTTAGGATGATTTGTGACGAAATTTTCCATCGATCGGTTTGTCTCCTACTGCGGAAAGCCGAGGAAGCGAAGATTCTTCATGAGGAGTTCAGGTAAGTTTTTGAAGACTTTTCCATTGCTTGATCGAGATATTATTATACGAAAGAGTATTCTATGTAGCCATACCGAGTGAATGACCTACGATGCGGGACGGGAGCATAATGCGGGTAAATACTATAGGGCCAACCTAGAAGGAGATCGATTGGTCTACAGTCCACTAAGGGAAGCGGCTTCGCAAATTCCTCCAGCCACACTGCTTTCAAATCAGCCTAGAGGTAAGAATTCACCGACCCCTCCGCCACCGGAAGACGACATGGCTGTGCACATGAAATTGCCGACATCTAAGGGTGTGGGGGATGAAGACATGGATCAGTTTTGGTTTGTCGTAGGGTCAGTATGGATTGCGCAGAACGTGGCTAGTGATGCGGTGAAAAGGGCACAACTGTCCCTTGCATTCGAAGGAAGAGATTTGGACTGGTACATGGGATACATTAGCTAAAACGCAAATGCAACCATTGAAGAGATTAAGAATGCCCTGAAACAGCAGTTCAAGAAACCTAAGTCCTACTCCCAAATCGTGGTTGATCTAAAGGATTTCAAGCAAGGACCTTCTGAATCTGTGTGGGAGGCCGATCAACGACTAAAGAAGGTGATCGGAGAAGGGGGATTCCAATATGATGACAGACAGCACACGAAATGGTTTATTGCTATGTTGCTGCCTCACTTGCGTGTACTTATGGGGCACCAAACTTTCGAATCGCAGAAGAAGGCCTTAGAAGGTGCCATGACATTAGAAGTTGCACCTTGGGACGAGACTCAGCTGGGCGTCCAACAGATTCGGGGACAGCTGGAAGCGATGCATGTAGAGATCCAAAACCTGCAAAAGGAACGAGGGGCAAAGGCTAGCCCCAAAAGATGGTGCATACGATGCCGGGTGAATGGCCATACCAAGGATAATTGTCCTCTATTAGCAGACTATATGCAAGCCGGGGGACCTAGCCCATTGTGCCCTAGGGACGCTGCAGGACCTAGTGGGCCAGCGCTCTGGTGTGATGATTGTCGAGTCGCAGGGCTGCGCGATACTAACCGCTGTCCCTGCCTTGCTGCATACGTTCCAGAGGTAAAGCAGCAATGGTGTAGGTTCTGCAGATCGGTGGAACATGACGAACAGAATTATCGGACATATGATTTGATGATTGATCGAGGAAACTTATACAGAGTACAATTAGACCCTGCGTCGCCAAGAACCCCCGTAGGTATAGGCGGCTCCCCATCAAGGGGCAGGGGAGGAGGACGCGATGGAAGTGCAGGACGGGGACGAGGTCAGCTAATCCGCTATAACTGTGGAGAAGCATGACACTTTGCAAGGGACTGCCCGAACCCCACTAGGCAATCCTACTGATATTGCAGACAGCTGGACCATGCGATTGAAGATTGCCCGATCTTGATAGCGAAAATGCAGGAAAAGTAGTTGACACCTACGCAGAATGTGTAGAGAGTTAAGGCTGAGCTGCAAGACAAAGATTCGAGTGTGAATGTGGTGACACGCAGTGGGATGGCCACCAGGGGGCTTGAGGAGGAGGCTGCGATGGAACCTCTGATCCGTCAAGCTGTTATCAAACAAGAAGGCCTGTGCCTAAAAAGGGGGAAAGAAACATTTATCACAGCTCGCAAGGATTTTGTTGATGCAGAGGCAACCATTGCTCAACCACCTGCGAACCTCAAGGCAGATGAGGAGGTTGAGCCCTTTTTGCAGGCATGTATGAAACTGCTGTGCAACCCAAAGGCTGTGGAGGACCTTCAGGCATTAATAGACAACTGCGCAGCACGACCCAATCTAACCCCGGAAGTCAAGGATGTGCACAAGCTATACAGGTATAAGAAATGCACTAGAAGAGAAATGCGGTTGTCTGTGTAGATCGGTGACTACGAAATGAGCCAGGTTATTTTGGACTTAGGGTCGGATGCGAACGTGTTACCTAAGTAGACTTGGCAACGAATGGGAGAGCCTAAGTTGGAATGTTCCGCTATTCAGCTGTGCATGGCAAATCAGCAGAAAATCATCTCGCTAGGAAGGTTGTCTAAAATTACGGTGGATATCGCAGGAGTAAAAGCCCGAGCTGACTTAGAAGTGATAGAAATTGTAGAAGATGCGGACCCCTACCTTGCGCTCTTGGGATTGGACTGGGCCATAGATACGGGCGATATCATCAACCTCAAAAAGAGAAGCATGGTGTTTGAGAATAATGGCGCAAGGGTGATAGTACCATTAGATCTTGCGGAAGGTGAACGATATACAAAGTCGATGCGCGATAAAGAGGAGGTGGATCACATTTACAAGTTGACTGCGCGGGACAAAGATTGGATCAACCCCACGGCGGAAGGAGTACTCTGTTGGGAAAAGGACAGTGAATGCTTCTCTAACTCTGATGGGGAGATGGATAATTGGCAAAATCGGTTGCATGATGTCTCAGCTCTGCGATGTCTTCGAGTCACAAGGGACTTCTGTTGCATTTCCTTAGAGGTAAGAGACCTACCCTACTTTGATGGTTCTGGTAGCATTAAGGAATTTTTGTGAGAATTCGAAGCAGAGGTTCCCAAGGGACAAAGACTATGGGCCCTTAAGCTAGCCATGCGTGGAATACTTGCGCGCTGGTGGGAGAAGCATGGGGAGGCATTCCAGGCTTGGGAGGAATGTCGGGATATGACGATCCTGCGATTTGAAGCCCCAACCAACGTTCGGGTCAAGACATTCCTTGGATCAGGAGATCCTCGTAAATGTCTGGTTGCATGGAAGGACACCTGTTGGAAAAACATGTCTTTGGTTGAGAAGTACCGTAGGAACAAGTCTGTGTTAGGGGAAGATGCTCAGAAGACCCAAATAGTTGACCCAAGCGTAGCAGGAAGATTGAGCGCACCGGAGATGCGAAAACTAGCCGATGGCACTCTAACAACTGATAGGGAGCAAAAGTTACAATTGAAAGGCGCGGCCCCCTGGCAATTAATGAGGCGAATTTTGGGGACTTTTGACCGTTTATCTGATGGTAAGTTCCAAGTGAAGTTTACTCTACCGTTGAGTGACCACAAGCGCTATAAGAAGGACAGGGTAGCGCAGATAAGAAATCTGCGTCCCTTGCATAGACTATACTTCTCACCTTTGTCTCGCGCGAACTTGAGCTCTACGATTCTCGTGGTCTGCCCTATCCCTTTCATGTTTGATTAGCCTACTCCTTCTGACAGTAGCCATCCAAAGCTGAGATTCCTTTTCCGCGCTAGGATGACGGCCACGAACCCTGCTGAACCTTTAGTGCCAACAGAGTTGGAAAGTGAGGACGTAGTGGAGATTGGGGTTGAGGACGAAGAAGTGCTCTCTACACTAGTCACAAAGAAGGGAAAAGAGAAAGCACAGGGCTCAGGGAAGCCCCTGAAAGCGGCAAAGTGGACTGCAGGAAGACCTTGGACTTCCCCGAGGCATGCCAAATCCCCACGAACACCACTTCAGGATCAGGATGCACAGGAGGAAGCCCTGCTCGCCAATCCGATCAATTGGTTGCCCCCCTTCATCTGCCCATGCCGGCCTTCCACGTGCACGCCCAAAAACTTGGATGGTTTGATCACCTACCTGCAAACACCGCTAACCCCGGGCGAAGTCCCTGTCATCGGTGACCCTTGCAGACGGCTCCACTAAGTTAAATTTGATGATCACGACTTGGCGAATTATGAAGCCTCCCCAAAGCTGGCCACCGCACTATACTTTGATAGTTTATGCGAATGATGGGGTCACAGTCATTCCTCAGCGTTGGGTATGTGGATTGACCGGATCCGGGCTCTTGAATCTGCTGCGGATGCCCCATTTTGGCCATTACAATGTCACGGACCCGCTGGCCCAACAGTTGCTCGCCTTGATTCACGAGGGCTGCTTATGGATTCGGGACCAAGTCCCCATTGACGCTGCGCTAATTCACCGGATTACGGGCTTTCCCATGCAGGGGCCGCACCCTCTAGAACGGGTGCGCAAGAAATATGAAGGCGAGACTGCTGAATATGTGCGCCAAAAGTACAAGGTGGAGCGAAATACTCGAGGCTTTATCATCAAATCCATCAGCGACCGTGCTACGCAGATGGGTACCATGCTATTAGCGTGCAAGCTAATGCGGAAGTGCCAGGTCGCAACTGTCCCTGCCTATGTCATTCGATTAGCAGCCCAGTGTACGAAGGGGGTCTGCCTTAATTGGGTCCAATATTTGTGTGACGAATTCCTGACCAACGTCTGCGAATCTCAGGAACAAGGAAAGGCCTTTTGCTATTCTTGGCTACTGCTCCTTATAGCACTGGTTGCATGGGAGGCCCCTGAGGAGTCGGTCCTCCCCGAGCTCACTCCAGAAATGTGCGAAGGGGCTTGCTTCGCCCATCTATGGGACTCCAAGGATGCACAGCGCATGGAAGATAACCAAGTTTTTTGGGTCCTATTCCAGAGCAGCTTGGACGCAACCATCAACTCTCGACCACGGTTGTCTCCAACAGTGTACAATAGGCACAAAAGTATTGCAGCATTCCAAGTTACGATGCACCACATACAGATCCGCGGTCTCAAGAATAAAACCTGGACGTCCCTCCCGTATATGGTAGTAGATGAGGACATTGACTGGGTGGTCGAACTATGGCCTCCTGCGTGGAAGATAGGCTTCAAAACCCCCACCAAAGAGACTGCATGACCAAGCAAGTAAGGCTCGGACCTTGGACGAGCCTGAGAAAGTCTTGGCAGAACACCACGGGGCGAAATCCGAGGTAGATCGCCACAGCGATAAAGCGGAGGAACAAAGCGAACGGGCGAAGAGGAGCAGAGCATGAGGAGACGAGGAGAGAGACGTGCTTGCAGAGAATATGATGCGATGGTCACTTTGACCGGCGGGGACCTCAAAAAAATAGTATATGCCATCACAATGGACACATAAGACAAGTGGGTAGCCTTGGAGGAACATCAAAAGGCTGCCATTGACACCCTCCAAGCTGAACTCTGCACCCTACAGTTAAATACAGACACACTATAGGCCAGTGTGACTCAGGTACGGCCTCCCTTGGTACCCAGCCATACAGTGCTCGCCACAAAGGAAATTCATCTTTGCGCTATACCTAGTGATGCCCTTATGATTAGTCCACCAATCCAACTCCATACAGATGCAGGGTGCAGCTAAATTTGGCCATGCTAACCCACAATGCATTACAAGGCCTCCACACCGCTGTATTCCAGGAGATTCGCCATCGGGACCAGCAGGTGCACCAACAACTAGGGGTAGTTGAGCAGACCATTGCACAACAGAACGTCGAAGTACTCTATGCTGTTGCACAGCAAGTGGAGCTCGAAAAATTAATCCACCAGCTCTACACGAAGGTTACAGAGGAGATCGCGGCCGCAGCCACCCCCGGGGCTAAAATTGAAGGGTTGGTTGTAGCATTGAAGGCGTCCAGGACGGAGATGCAGGTCATAAAGACACGACTGGAGCAGCAAATCACCGACTTACAGGCCAAGCTGCAGCCTGAAACACCTCCGGAGGTACAAGCCCAGCGCGTTGTGCTAGTAACCGAGGCCACTAACACCATTATAGGTCATATTTCTCAGGGTGCCCAGTTACTCGAAGATGCCATGCAGCTTTGGACCAAGATCCAGCGTGATCCAGTCCTCCAGAGAATCAATCAGAACTTGCGACAGAAGGAAGAAGCTTTCGATCAGGTCGAAGCTACATTGCCCTCCTTATTCCCTACTCAGCGTCTAGGATGCTTAAATAATAGCAACGCGCTCTAGGATGAGATTGAGGAGCTCCAGCGCAAGAAGCATGCCATCACAGAACAATTGAAGCCTTGGGCCAATGTAGCCCTCCAGCTATCACAGGATACTGATGTTGCAGTCAAGCGACTGAATCAGACACTGGAAAGTGTCACAGTGGCGACCGAAGGACCAACATCCCAGAAGCTCGTGGATATTGCGCAGAGCGCTACTACTCAGAGCCAAGAATTACTACCCCTGTTGATCGCCGCCATCAACACACTACGCGCACAAGTGGAGACCCTACCACCACAATGACTTGGGACAAGTCACAAGATTGTGTTGGGGGACTATTGGAACAAGGTCTCCTACAAAGCTGTGAAACTGGTCCCTTTTGTATATTTCTAATTATATTTAGTATAGTGCAGGGGTTTTGCGGTGGGTCAAAGCCCCTAAAGCATTGTAAATGGGTCAAGGGTAGACCAAGAGTCCGAAAACCATGGTTTGTGGACCATTGGATGCATAGGCCAAAAAAGTATAAGTAGTTGAACCTTTTTGAGTTGTAGGACAGAGTAAGAATGATAAGAGATTGCTGCTAAGTGCAAATTGATATAGATCTAAATCGGGAGTTGTTAGGTAAGGAATCCTGGCTTGTTGTGTGTCTGTGGAGGAACCTCTACTGTCCTTTTTGTTGTGTCTTGTGAGTTGGGTTTTTATAGGGGTTTTGTAAGTAGATCTGAAAGATTAATGAATGCGGAAGTATTTTTGCCTATATGAATCCACTAGAATTACTATGATATGAATATGTGACATATTGATGACCTAATATATTTTTTTGTGCTATTGGTTTAAGTTGCGAACATACTTGTGTACTTATTTATGCTGCGATCTGGGTTTGTTATGTTTGCTTCATACAAGAATATCTAGAATAGCTGTGTATTGTTATATGAATTCACGATCTCTTGAATTTTGTGAGTAATATTTTTGTTGCGCACGTGGATGCGAAGGGAATATAGGCTCTGTGATACCATATCTGGTCACTGTAAGGGTGAACGCAACTTTTCTTGACTTACCTACCCTCTTCTCGAGTAGCGGAAATCTGGTTCCAACACCCACCCATACTTCGGGTGAGACTTTGGCACACGCAAGCCGCGTCAGCCGCTTAGAAAGGGACGCAGTAGGGGTTTGTTGGCAAACCTCGAACATCCGAACCTCGAGTCAGGACCCCCTCGAGCCAACACCCAATACTGAGAGGATCAAGAGATATTTTTAGATATTGCTAGCTTCTTCGACGAGGGAGAAGACAGAGATACAGGATTTACTAAGTAATATGTGGTTCAGTTGGGCCACTTTTAGATCTAGAGAATAAGTGTTTAGTGGAAGTTGACTACTATAGATAAATGCATAAATCATATCAAAGATATGGGAAGACATATCACAGAGAATGTAAGTCCCCATCGTCTCTCGGGCGTCAGCAGTACCAACCGTATTGATGATTTGTTGGAGAAATCGTCATGTGTGAGATGCTTTATTCATTCAAACATTTGTCTGTGGGTTTAAAGATAAATAGAGTTTGTTTATTTGTTGAGAAAGAAAGATCTGTGTAACTTGTATAATTTTCATGAATTAACAGCTTAAACATCGATGTCCGCGGAGTTACCATGGATGGTCCCTCCAAGTTCAATGCAGAGAATACTCGCCTCCTGATGAGTGAGATGTCATGGTACACACAAGATGGAGTCATGAGTTGTTTGGGAACTGTCTGAGGCGTCTATTAGACCATTTCCGCTTTTGTGCCATTTTGAATTTGCAATTTGTCGCGGCTGAAGATGGTTATTTAGAACGCATAGTGAGGGACGGCCCGAGAACCACATCTCCAGTGGATCCGCATGGTAGTAAGTGTACACACTCTTCCCTTCCTTCTTGGATTCCCATGGAGAATTTAAAAGTTTTGGAAGTGGCGGAGAAATTTTAAGAATATTGTGGGAGCGTGAATCTCAGTGTATGTTTACTTTTCTTTCCTCGATCATTTTCACTTTATTTTTTCAGCGAAAATCATCATATATATATATTTTTCTGATAGTTCAAATGCGAAAATTGCAGGTGCTTTCGCCAGTTGCGAGAGCTAAGTATCTGCGCTCCTCTCTTCAGGGTTTCCCAAATTCATAGTGCAGCTGAAGCATTTTGAAAAAGATTGTCATATGCCATGCACTATTCAAAACTTTACAGAAGAACTTTGTGATGTGCATTCTTTGAAATAGCTTAAGTGTTCAGAAAACTCGTTCAGTAAATGATTTCGCTTCCTCGATTCATTGGAAAAGCTAACAAACCTCCAGGTAATAGATTTGTCAAATGCTTCAGTTGCAGCTTGCTTCCGAATTCTTTTGGGAATCTAATTGGACTTGAATATCTATCTTTGAGAGGTTGTTCCCCAATTTGACCGTCTCCAACGACACATTTGGAAATATTACCACCCCTGAAATACTTAGATCTTCAAGGTTGTAGCAATGTGAAGGAATTGCCTCCCCAAGTTGCACATCAACAGTCCTTTGGTAAGATTAGATATAGTACTGCGCAAGGATCTTAAATGAATTAACTGGAAACTAGTATTGGAGACCTATCCAAGATGGTAATTCTGGATTTAGTGAGGAGGTCGTTTGTTGGAAAATGCCGCTTTCACTTTTGCTCGTGCTCAAGAACTTGAAAGGAATTGTGGCTCTTCGATTGCCCGGAATTGAACACGCTTGCCCAACTCCTTCCTGGGATTGTTGACTCAGTTGAGAAGTTCAAGTTCAAGATACAGTAATTGCCTCCACTGGAGTCAACTTCATAAACTCTTCCACGCCTCTCCTCGGATTCCCAAGGGAGGATTTAGAAGTTCTGGGAAGTGGATGAGGAGAATTAAGAATATTGCAGGCACATGCATCTCAGGTATGTTTATCTTTTCTTTCCTCGATCATTTTTTTCAAGGAAAAAAAATCATACTATGCCCTTTCTAAAATGGAAACACGAATATCGCAGATCGTTCACCAGTTGCGAGAGATATGCTCTCGAAAATAACCCGATTCTGCGTTCTGGTCATCGGAAAGCCCTGTTCAAAACTTTGCCAGTGGTCTCGCTTCTTGATACATTGAAAAAAACTAGCAAGCTTCCAGGGAACAGGTTCGACAAATGCTTCCAGTTTGAAGATGTTTCCAAATTGTTTTGGGAATCTTATTGGACTTGAATATCTTACTTGGAGGGTTTGCCCCAATTTGACCATCTCCAACAGTAATCCTTTGGGAATATTATTACCCCGAAAAACGTAGATATTCAAGGTCTTGGCAATGTGATGGAATTGCTCTCCACAAATGGCACATCCACGGTCCTTGGTAAGGTCAGATGTGTCTGCAAGGATCTTGCAAGAACTGCCTCCGAACGGTATTGAACACCTATCCGAGACGGTAATTACGTGATTAGGAGGGGATTGTTCGTTGGGAATGCTGCCACTTTCTGCCTGTTCTCAAGAGCTCGAAGGAGTTGTGGATCTTCGATTGTCCAAAATTGAAATGCTTGGTTTCGCGACTTTGGACTGTGATGTCTCAATTGACAGCAGTTGAGGATAGAGAATTGCCCAGCACTGAAAATTTTGCCCGATTCCATTGGACAGTTGATTCAGCTTGACAATTTTAAAGGTGGGTAATTGCCTAGAATTGAAATTCTTGCTTGATTCCTTCAAAAAAATTGACTCAGTTGTATAGAGTTGAAAATAGAGAAATGTGGGATAGAATATTTACCTCAAGATCTTAAGATGAACAATCCCAAATCTTTAGAGGTAACAGCGTGTCTGCGCGAGCTTTCATTTAGAAGGGTTGAAGGAGAAATAGAAACAGAGTTGAATACACTGGACAAATGCATGTTTCATGGAGGTCTTTGTCCGAATCTTCAAGGTGTTTGCCCTAACCTTCAATTCCTTTCCTTAAATAATTGTAAGGAATTGAGGCAAATATGAAGGCTCTGTGGTCTCCCAAAACTTGAAGTTCTCTGCTTTGATGGGTGCGAAAACATATAAGCTCTCAGGTGTTGACACCTTGATATCACCAATGCTGTTGGACGTTCATGGATGTGTAAAGCTCGAGAAAATAGAAGGTTTAGGGCAGCGGGCAGAACTGCCAGGTGTGAAGCGTAGCAGCTTGTTGACCATTTTTCTGAGCAACTATCCTAAAATTGCAATTACCGCAGCCGCGCTGCCATAACGTTCACTCGGCAATTTGTAGCTATTAAAGTGGTTAACGTATCAGCCACTCTAGAAGCTGTGTAAAATGTTTATTGTAAACTGGAAAGAATTTCACTCTGAATTGTCTAGAACATTGAAGTGCTTTCTCTGTTCCTGAAAGGTTAATAGATCGTTTGGCCTACACCATTACTATTAAAATTTGTGATATTCGAAATGTTTTAAGAATTGTTAAAATTTGTGGCAATTTAAGAATCGTCTTTTGAGAATGCTAAAAGATGCTAAAACATCAGTATCAGCTAGGCGAAAATTATTTTAGATTTTATAATTTTTATAAATTTTAATATTTAAATAATAAATCATTTTAATATTTAACATAAATTTGATGAGCTAGCACTTTGGGTCATATGGCTTTGAAAAATGATAGGTTGAGGCAATTTTCTAGGAGTTGGGATATATGTCCAATAACCTTTGTTCAGTTATGATATCTTCTAGTGAGTGGGGAGCTATATATGTATGTACCATTGGAATAACTTAGAGGGTAGCTCAAGGAGGAGTGCAAGAGCCCCTATAAAAATGTAGACTGTGTAATTCTCTGTAATTATATCTTATTATGAGTTATACAATATATTGAGCTTTTGCATTTGTGCCATTTGCACGTTCAATTTCCTGTTTGAACTAATGTTAGTATTTTGTCATTCCTGTTATGTGATATGATCGAATCGTGCCCTAAGTGAGTGGAAGTTTGTGCAGATTTTCAATCGACTACATTTTTGAATTCCTAACTAGAGGAATCCCCGTGATTCAAAGAGCAAGGGGGAGCTTGGAGTTTGATATCAAAATTTGGAATCAAGTGATGGCCTTGCGAAATTTAGGGTTCAAGTCCATGCGTTGAAGAAGTTGGATGGTGCTTAGCTGCTATCTGAATTAGTGAGAAATTGGGGTTCCAGAATTTTGGGATTCGCTAGAATTTGGAGCTAAGTCAATAAGAAGCTTCAATGAAATTCGAAGTTTGGGCAGTTTTTTTTATTCGCAGCACGAAATTTTGGGTTTCATCGCCTCCCCCCAACTCTGCGCACATTGGCTTATAATTCCTTGCCACATGTAACCACTCCATCCCACATTTACTCGCTTTTACAACCTCTCCAAGTAAATATGAGCTTATAGTTACTATGACGTGACCCAACATCCAAGTTCCAGTTATAGAAGTGAGGTCTACTAATTAGAACGTAGGTGTCAAACCACAACCCCTGGTGATTAGACTCTAAGTTGGAAATTATTTTTTAATTGAGCTCATAGCCCAGCCGCATGCATAAGTTGTTGTGAGTGTGGATGGAAAGCTCCAACCACACACATGCCTTCCTTTGTGTGGTTGCAGTCGAAATTTTCTAGTTCCATGCATGCAGCCGCAGAATCAATGCCACAAAGTTTAGGGTTAGCCTACATGCCACTGCCTAGAACAACCTAGAACTTTCTAGAATCAAGTATATGTGACAAGTACTAAGGCTAGATCTTGCTCAGAATTTGCCAAACACATAAGAACATTTCGTCAAACACATGGTAAACATAGTAACTACAGATCATGAATGCATATCTGTTCAATGTTGTTGATTTCTAGTAGCATCAGATGTGCTCTAAGTCTCAAATTTTGCAGGGAGGCTTAAGCACACGTATTCCAAAATACCCATAAAGCGTTTTGGGAAATTCCACCCGGATGGGGTTTTATTAAAATAATTAATTATTTTTAATGGGAGCCTAAGTCTCAACTTAGGGAATTAAAATAATTAAAGTATATTAATAGAATTGGGTATGAAACTTCTAGAAAAAGATAGAGATCAAGTCAATATGATCTAAGTCATTGGTTATCCAACGAGAATATTATAAGAAGGACTTCGATGGGCATTTGGAAGATACACTGAGTGAGTTTAGAGATCGAATTTCTCAAGTGAGCAGCCCAGAGCAACCAGAGAATTTGATCGAGTTGTTTCAATTGCAGTGAGGGGCACTGATAGTTCCGGTTGGAAGACCTTTTCCTGAGCCGGGAATACATCGCAGAGAAGGCAAAGAAGAGGACGCAAAAGAGGTAGTGTAGGAGCTACGTTGGGCAGTGGAGAGGCAACGTTGAAGCCTTGAGGAGATCCAAACTTTTGTTGAGGATCAATCAGATCCAGTGCCGAGGTGTGAGACTGAAGGGAAGAATATCGACATCCAGCCAACAAAACTACCAACAGAAGGAGGTGACAGAGTCCCAATCCAGACTGACGCAGATCTACGCAGAGGCAACGTGGGCCTGTCCAGTTCAATGTTGGTTCAGTGTCACATCTCCAGTGTTAGTGTGAGGTAATCCTCACTAATGCTCTATTAGTCATTTTCTCTATGGATAGCTAGGTTTGGGAATCCAGTTTTATTCAGAAAATTCTGCTTAATAATATAAACCCTCAATTGTTGCACTGGTTTTCCTGCATTGGGTTTTTATGGGGACTTAGTCCAAAACTAACGGTGTAATGTGTGTCTAATTTTCTTGCTTAGATTTTTTTTCCGCATTTAATTTTTGTAGTTTATTTAGTGAAGGTTGTAGTGTATTTTCTTCAATATTTACTTGTAGAACACAATAAATAACTTGTATAATTTATCAAGTAGGATAATTGATATCAGTTTGATGCAATAGGATTCCAAGAGTGAGGAATTTTCAAATGTCTCCTTAACTTCATCAAGGAATCATCAAGAAGGCTCAATGTCCTCTCAAACTAGATGCATCAACACTTGTTATTCCATGCATTCAAATAACCATTAAATAATTTATCAAGTCATGAATAGGATCTATAACAAGAGCACATCATTTAACCAGGCATATGACCAACATATGACTAGAATGAATCCATGACAACCAACCATAAAATCAACACAATAACTAGTATATGTGCTCATTGATCACAATAAGAAAATAACTCATATTAACATATGCAAATGCCAACCACGTCACGAACTTCCACATTCCACCTGAGCATAGATTAGGGTTAACCAAATTTCTCTTTCATTCAATCTCCCCCGAGCCATATTCCAAGCAAGAATGTGGGATAATATGGATTAAACAAAAATATAACCAACTAGGGCTTCCAGAGGCCAAACCACTTCAACCCTCAACCACAATGATTTCACCTAAACCAGTCTAGAAACCATTAACAACAAATAAGCTTGCATGCCTCCAAATTTCTTCATCATACATAGAGGAATTTATCTGTCTCCACAAATCCGTTAAGAGTTCGAGGAGAAAGCCCATATTTACCCTTGACCCTTGAGAATTTCCCGAGACCACCTCACCGTGATCCAAAGTCTACCGACCATCCAAAGCTTAAACTAAACAAGGAAACCACAACACCATGGCTATCTAGGAAATGGAAAGGCAAGGTTGAAAACCAATGTCAATCCATGCAAATCCCATGCCAATGAAAATAAAGAGACCAAATAAGAAAATGTGTGTACCATGCATCCAAATCTCAACAATTAAATAACACATCCAACTTGTTTCTTGCAATGTCCTCTGTTGTAGCTTCTCTTCCCAACGTTAGCTTGTGAGCCCTTGTTTTTCTTTGTTTGTTTGCTTGCTTGTCCAAGTGCTTCCTCTCTCTTCTCTTACAACTCTATTTATGGAACTGATCAAAAGCTAAACTGACAAAAGTCGTGAATTGTTTCTCTCATGCCTTTTTAACATTGATGTCTAGTCTCTTCCTTTCCTTTTTTTTGTTCATTTTCCTATCATTTCTCTCTAATTTCCCTTGCATGCATATTTGTGTGTCTTCATCTCCCTTTTATCCTATTAAATTTCCATTTATTGCCTCTGTTACGAACATAAATTGTATAAAATAAAATAAACATAAATAAATATGAATAATAAATAATGAAATGATGATTATGTTAAATAGTCATTAAGTTAAGTGAAAATGCATGTCTAAAAGGCATGCCCAGTCATGAAAGGACACCTTCCTAGGTAGATATGTGAGTCCTCATTGTAACATTTCTCATCACTTGTATATATATATATATTACTGAAAAATACATTTGTGTATTTTACATTTAAGTCAACAAGCTCTAATTTTTGTTGCTTCAGTGGTATCAGAGCCATGCGAGACTTTGAACATTATTCGCTGCAAAATATAACCATGCCAGTCTTTGAACGTTGTTCGCCACACAATATGGCGTTAAGTTTTCGCCCTAAATTCATTGAGTAGTTTAGTAAAATTCAAGAAAAACTTCAGCAATGGGAAAAATCATATGCAAAAGTTAAAACATGTTTAAAGAAAATCGATAATAAGAAAGATTATAGTGACAGTGAAGAAACGAAACAAGGTGAAGTAGGAGGTGAAGATTATGTAGATCAAGATGATGATACAAATGAAGACAATGTGGATGAGAACTATCTTGAGAAACAAGAAGATGAAAAATATCATAACAATGAGGAATATGTTGAAGAAGACATTGATGATGATGAAGAGGAAAATGTGGAAGAAGGAAAATAAGAAGATATTTGTGAAGGTAATTATTAAGATGACATGATTGAAAAAGAAAAAATGGATTATGGGAGAGAGGAGGAAGAAAACCATGATCAAAACATTACATTAAATAATGGTGGATTCAATGTGGGTTGGTATAATGCAAGTGATGAGCCTCAGTATTGCACCAAGAATGTTGCAACTACCTAGGCTACCAACCTTAATTATCAACTTGAGGTTCGTACAAATTGAAGAGGTATCAGCACTATATGTGCAACATAAAATGTGTCCTTTCTTTGTTGATCTGATGTAATGGAGTGAATTTCATTAAATCAAAGCCTAAACTAATTGCAAAAATGGAAGTGTTGTTTTGAAAAGAAATTAATCCTAGGAAAGAACAACAATTTGTAATTGAAATCCTAAGAGCACGAATTCAAATAAAAAGACCTAATCTAATTTGCAAAAATGAATGTCCTAAGTGGAATTTATTCTTCCTCAATCATCTATTTAGATCCTAGGGGTCATGATTCAAGCCTAAGAGACAAAAACCAACCTTTGGGAGCAAATCTGGTCGAGTTTACACATGCTACAAGAGTGCTACAGGAAACTCTATTTTTGCTACAGGAAAGCCTGTTTTGGAAATAAATCACCGAATGACTAATTAAATCAAATGAAAATGGGATGGGACAAATTTTGTTATTAATTATAATGTCTTAGGTCTCCATTCCAAGTGGAATCACTCCAAAATACCCCTATTCACACGTACTAAAAAATAACAGAAAATTACTACCCTAAAATCTAAAAATTCAAAAACTAGTGAGCTAGTTAATCTATCAAATGGCTTACCTAATCAAGTGAAAATGAAATGGGATAAATTTTGTTATTAAATTTAATATTAGTATGACCTAATCCAAGTGGAATCGAGTCAAATGGATCTCATTAACCCCTTCTAAAAAATAACAGAAATTTACTACTATTTCGCTACAAGGCATTTCCAGAAATCTTATATTCGTGAACTAGTAACCAAATCCAAGTAGCTTAATGATTAAGATGACCTTCCAAAGTTATTCTAAGGATGAATAATGCTTTTTAACCTGTAAAAAACCTGAAAAAGAACTCACTTCAATCATTTAATTCAATCCTACAGATAGAAAAGAAACAATACTAAATACAGAAATATGCAAAACACAAATAAGAGATGCATGTGAATAAGAAGTGAAAAGAACATAAAGAAATTGTGCAAGAGGGCTCTGAGGCTCCTGGGATGGCCAAGCCCAAGGAGGACTCAGAGTCCTATGGAAGAAACCAAGCGTTAGAAGTTAAAAATGACACCAATCTTCATTATTGAATCAATCCAAGTACATCCCTGCAAGAAAAGAAAGTGGAGCTTCCAAATAACAAGATTTCTCCACAATAAGACTAAACAATACATGCCCCTAGAGGCCAATTCGAATTGTTACTTATACAAAATGATGAGGAAGCATTCCCCTTGAAAGGAGGAAGATTTCCCCTCCAAAAAATAGTGGATCTGGTTCCCAACATTAGGAGTTTGAGTAAATGACAGGGAAGACATTCCTAGATTTTCTCAATCATCAGAGTTCCAAAATATCTCAAGAATTTCTCAATAATTTCATGATATTTTGTTCATTTATTCTCCAATATTGATCCTCCAGTAGTAGGGAACAAGTACCTAAATTATCTTCTTCTCCAAATCTCCATAATCTATCCAATATTCTCACAATATCCTTCAAAAATAAATAATAGCAGACACAGATGTGATATTATCTCTAAACCTTCCTAAGAACATATTAAAGCATACAAAAAATTTATTAAGTGTAGAAGGAGATATCTAATATATATATTATGTGCCTAAGAAAGGTTAAATTAACCTTAATTTATGTCTAATTTAGAGGCCCATCAACAAGCTGAACTCATGTCATGGTACATAAGCTTACATATGATGACCCAATTTATGTTGCTTCCAAAAAGGATAAAAATATGTTGGTTACAGACTTATGGGTTGTAGATGCCTTAGACATGGGGATGCTTGTTGACTCTACAAATATTTTGTACAAACATGTTAGATATTTGATTGGCATTCCAAATAGCAAGTCCGTTTGCATTTTCCTAACTGGATACCAAAGTCAAGATCAATCTAGCATAATGAGAATGATAGACATGATGAGAGCACGATTCACAAAGCCATTAATTGAAAAAGAGAAATTAAATAGGTTGAGTTGGAAAATCTTTCACATGATCTAGAGTTAGATAATCTTCAAGATGAAGGAAAGCATGGTAAGGAGATAAAGAAAAAAATGAAGTTCAAGGATGTTCCCTCGTCGAACACTTCAAGGTTTCATTTTCCGCATATTGAAAGTCCATCTGAAGAGAAGGTTTCTGATGAAAAATTAAAAGTGGATTTAGATTCAAAGGATCATCCTTCATTAATAAGCCAACAACAACCTTACTCTATGCTTTTAGAAGGTCGGACATCTAACAAAATTGAAAATGCTAGTGAAGGATTGGAAAATGTAGAACTAATAAATGATCATTCAATGCAGAGTTATTTTACCAAGGAGACTTTAAATGAATTAGAATTAAAGGATAAGCCATATAATGAAGTAGATAAT
This sequence comes from Pinus albicaulis, assembly GCA_034641835.2. Lineage (NCBI taxonomy): Eukaryota > Viridiplantae > Streptophyta > Pinopsida > Pinales > Pinaceae > Pinus > Pinus albicaulis. The sequence continues at coordinate 1,154,495,952 of CM076577.1, read as the reverse complement.
CCTTAAGGGCCAACGGTTGAAGAATAATTGATTATTAAACCATATATTGAAGTAGAGAATCCCCTAGGGCCATTAGTTGAAGTTGAAGTTGAATTTACGGATAGACTATGCAATGAAGTGGAGATTTTTCCAGGGAAATTGGCTAAAGGAGAGAACTATTTTGGGCCATTTGATGAAAAATATCAGGCATATGTAAAAGAGCCCTAAAGGGAGGAATTGACATCAAAGTTGCATACACTAGATGACTGTAGATCGTGCGCACGGTGCCGAAATTATCTTAATTGTTCCGACATAAGGCCACAAATCATGCCACTATTTTGAGAGAAATGGGGAAGTCCGTAGATCATGCCACTATTCTGACAATGACGAGGAAGTCAACACACACATAGACTCTTAAAGAAAAAGTGTCGTTTCCCACTGTCAAATGGTGTGTCCTCGGGCAAAAAGTCAACCAGTGTGATTTTTGCGTCGATTCATACATGGCTCGGTATATATAATGGGTTTGGATACACTAGGTTGTATAAGTGGCTCAGTATATACAATCGTGGTTCAATACAAACGTCGAGTTCAGGAGGAATTTTATTCAGTCCAATTGGCCATGAAAACCTATTGGACGATATAGACACATTGCTCGCATATATTCCACCGAAAACGTGTTGTGCATACCGTGATCCCCCCTGTTTGAAATTATGCTATCGCTCAACAGATTCTATGTACGTCGCTTCCTACCACGATATTCGTATCATTCTCCATTGCGTCTGTATATTACATTATCAGCTCAGTCGCTACACATCCGACCATCGACCACTCGTTCTGGTCCACCTAAAACGTTGTCTTCCCAACTCCGTTTCGTCATATTCGTGTCCCTCAAACTCCGCGTCAACAATTGTACCATTTTTTCAAACCATCGCGTGACTTTCGATCCCATCCGTCGAGTGACCCCTAGTTCCTTGATTACCGATTATAAAGGTAATAAATATAATTTATAATTTATAATTATAATATTTTATAATTATTAATTATATAATTATAATTATATAATCTAATTTATAATCATATGTTATATAATTATTACTTTATAAAATTTTAATTATATAATCGATTTAATGAAAAAAGATATTATTATTATTATTATATTATAAAATAAAAAAAATGGGGAGGGAATAGATAACCCTAGTTTCAGACAATGTTACCAACAAATTATACATGCTAAGCTACTAGTGATGTTGAGTTAGATATGTCGATAAGACAAAAAGAAAAGTGAAGAAAATTGTTCGAGGTTAAAGTGAATGAAACTACCAACAATAAGCTTTGAGGACAAAGCTTTTGAAGGAAGGAGCAATGTTATGAAAATAAATTGTATAAAATAAAATAAACATAAATAAATATGAATAATAAATAATGAAATGATGATTACGTTGATGAAAATGGAGTTAAAAAAAAAAGGAGAAAAAAGTGAAAAATGAAAGGAACTACCAAGCTTACAAAAAAAAAAAAAATGATGATTATGTTAAATAGTCATTAAGTTAAGTGAAAAGGCATGCCCAGTCATGAAAGTACACCTACCTAGGTATATATGTGGGTCCTCATTGTAATATTTATCATCACTTGTACATTTATATATATATATTAATAAAATATTACTTACAAATACATTTGTGTATTTTACATTTAAGTCAACAAGCTATAACTTTTGTTGTTTCAACCTCTTTGCATTTGTCAATTTCCATAACCATTAATTTAACCAAAAGTGACGCCCACTATAGTGTTTTCCCCTCCATTCAACTTGGAATACGTATCCCATGACCTTGGGCTTATTTTATTTACATGGAAAATCAACCTGGGGTTATTACAAAAGCCTCCCCCTTGGGGGAACACCATCCTCGATGTTCTATGACACTTATGACCAGAAAAACATACTGCTTATCGAGCTTTATAACATAGCTCAATGTAGTGTTTGCAATGAAAACTGCTAAAAAACATAACAAACATACTGCTTATTGGAGCTTTATAAACACAATTCAATGCGGTATTTACAATGCCACACATGCACACACATATAACAAAAAATAATTTGCTTTAGCCAACAAATAAAGAAGGATATAATGCCCACATCTGATCAATCATCTCCCATGTAGCTTCATCAGGCCCAAAGTGCTTCCACTGCACTTAACCTGTTCTATTGCTCTGTTCCGGAGCATGAGTTGTTTCCACTGCAATATGCATTATGGCTTTGGCTGGAACTCTCCCTCTGGTTCCACCTACAATACAGACCAATTAATTACATGATCAACATCTTGCACATATCTCTTAAGCAATGAAACATGGAAAACATCATGGAATTTCATTGTTGGCGATAGTGGAAGTCTGTATTCCATTGGTCGAATCCTCTCAAGGATCTTAAAAGGCCCATAATACTAAGGTACCAACTTTGCACATGATCCAATCCTCAAGGAGATCCTCTTGGTCTTAATGTGCAAATACACATGCTCCCCAACCTGAAACTCCTTGAATTATCTATGTTGATCCACATAACTCTTTTGCCTATTTTATGTTGCCTTTAAGTTCCTTTTAATAACCTGCATCCCCTACTCCATCTCAACCAACATATTTGGTCCAATCAACATCATTTTCACTGGATCAATCCAGCTGATAGGATTATTACAACTCCACTCGTAGAGAGCCTCAAATGGACTCGTCTTCAAGGATTCTTGATACTCATTTTTATATAGAAAATCCACAAGTGGAAGATACTCCTCCCACTTCCTTAATTGATGCATGACATACATCCTCAACATATCCTAAAGGATCCTGTTAACCCTATGTTTCTCCATTTTTTTGTGAATAATAAGCTATACTGAAGGCTAACTCTATCCCCAAGGATGCAAACAATTCCTTCCAAAACTTGGAAGTGAAATTAACATCTCTATATGATATAATCTTCTTCAGAACACCATGCAACCTCATTATCTCTAATGAAGATCTGAGCCACTTCTCTCGCTGAATTAGTAGACTTCACAACAATGAAGTGAGCTACCTTGCTAAGGCTATCAACCACAAGCTTGATGGAATCATGGTGCCTCAATTTCCTTGGAAATCCTATAATGAAGTCCATGGAAATGACCTCCCATTTCCATTTTGGAATCAAAATGGGATGCAACAAACCAACTGGATGCTTGTATTCAACTTTCACCTACTGACACTCCAAGCACCTTGCAACAAACTCAACCACCTGTCTCTTCAAATTCGGCGAATAATAGAACTTCTTAATAGCTACCAAGGTCTTATGGGATATTGGGTGGCCTGAATATGGCCTGACATGAAACTCTCTCAAAATAAGCTTCTTCAGCTCGTTGTTATCTGACACATAAATCCTGCTCCTAAACCTTGCCAAGCCATCTAATGTGAGGTGATACTCATCATCCCTATCACCTTTACCCTATTGTTGCAATCTCTAGTTCAACTTATGATATCTCTCATCATGTTGCTCTGCATGCAAAATATGCTCATGTAAATTTGTCCCATAAGAGCTCACAACTGAAATATGATTCACCTGCATTCTCCTACTGAGAGTATTTGCAACCTGGTTCTCCTTGCCCCTGATGTACCTGATCTCAAAATCAAACTCACTGAGAGTAGCCAACCATCTAGCTTGCCTCACATTCATAATAGGTTGGTCAAAAAAAGTACCTCAACCCATTGTGATCACTCATCAAGTCGAATATCCTGCCAAGGAGATATTGTCTCCACATCCTTAGCACATGAATGATCACTGCCAACTCAAGATCATGAGTCACATAGTTTTTCTCGTGCTCATTCAACTTTCTTCACTCGTAGAAAACCACTTGCCCTTCTTGCATCAGGACTCCACCAAGTCCTCCCTTGCAAGCATCTTTATAAACAAAAAACTCCTTATCAAGAACTGCAACCTTCAAAACTGTAGCATTTGTAAGCAAATGATTCAACTAATCAAAGCTAGTTGCAAACTCATTAATCCATTCAAACTTCTTCCCTTTGCTTTGCAGATATGTAATAAGATAACCAATCTTAGAGAAGTTCTTAATTAACCTCATGTAATAACCTGCTAATCCCATAAATGATTTGACTTCATCCACATTCCTCGAAGTTGGCCACTCCATGATAGCCTTAATCTTTTCCGGGTCCATTGCTATCCCTTCCTTGGAAACAACATGTCATGAGTAAAGAATCTGGTTTTGAAAGAAAATGCACTCGCTGAGCTTGGAATACAACTTATTCTCCCGCAACAATTTCAATACCATTTCCAGGTGCTCTTCATGCTCCACTTCTTTCTTTGAACATACCAATATGTCATCAACAAGACTATCACAAACTTATGCAGATAAGGGGGCAACACATTGTTCATCAAACACATGAAGGTGGTTGTAGCATTATCAAAACCAAAAGGAACCATCACAAACTCATAATGCCCATACCTTATACAAAATGCAGTCTTGTAGATGTATTCTTCCTTAATGGGCACTTGATGATATCCTGATCTCAGATCAATCTTCGAAAACACCACAACTCCCTTCATTTGATCAAACAAATCATCAATCCATGACAATGGATACATTTTCTTGATAGTCACCTTGTTTAACTGCTTATAATCAATGCACAGTATGGGAGTACCATCTTTTTTCCTTACAAACAACACTGGTGCACCCAAATGTGACATAGTTGAACTTATGTATCGCTTATCAAGTATCTCTTTAAGTTGTAACTTCAATTCCACCAACTCCGGAGTGCTCATCCTGTACGGTGTCTTAGATCTTGGTGTTGCTCTTGACATCAACTCAATAGAAAATTCCACCTCCAAATGAGGTGGTAGTTCTGGAATATCTGCAAGAAACACATCTTGAAACTACAACAAGACAATGTACTTCCTCAGGACTTCATTATCCTCATTCTCTTTCCCTTTATCACTAGAAACATGAATTGCAAACAACAAGCATATTTTCTAGCGACTGTGCTTGGCCTGCATATTTGTAACCATTCTCACTAATGTAGGATTATTCTTTCTTTGCAAGATTTCATTTTCTCCATCATCATCCAAGAACTGAATGGCCTTGTCATAATAGTCTACTTTTGTCTTGTGAATGAAAAACTAATTCATGCCCAAAATCATGTTATATGATCCCAAAAGAAGCACATTTAGATGTGATAATATAGATATGTCATTACGACGTTATATTTCCTATGCTACTGACTTACATGTTTCCTTTACAACATGCAGTACTAATATATAAAACAATTAAAACACAATTTTTTTATATTTAAAACATTTATTGATGTAGTGTCTCATAACAAAAGGCAAAATCATTTATAAGTTACTAAACTTTATTTTTAGGTGTAAAACTTAAAAATTAAGATCACTCTTAAGAAGCATAAATATAAACTCTAGATCCTTATGAGTAACTAACCTTTTCAAAGTGTAAAACTTAAAGATTTATATTTGGCGAGATTTAAAAAAAGTTAGTAACTCTTAAATTTTGATCTCTTCTATTTAAAATATATCTATTATTATTATTATACCTGCCACCAGATATATTGCATTAGATTGCTTACTGATTTGACATTAATTCAAATCTCATTTCAAATTTTTTATATTTTTAACATAGTTTAACTTTAGCCTTTTTATTATTTATTTATTTTTATTATTAAATATATATTTTTCTTCCTTTTCATTGGTTTACACTTTTCACTTATTATTGCGAAAAAAACATCGTGATTCATGCCTGGGGTACTGTCGTTATTTAATGTCAATTAATATATAGTTGTGTTCCATAACAAGATTAATATGTAGTTGTGTGCGGCCATCTTTATATAACAACATCGCCTGTCATCTCAGTGGAGGCTTGCCAAAGATGGCAGTCAATATTGAATTCATCACGATTTACGAAGATTTATATATTTTACATCATCAAAATCATACAATATGGTTCTGTGTGCCGGATTGTTCCTATGAGCCGTCAATCCCCCAATCTGCAATCGTAAACGAAATTAATTTGGCTAACATATCACTCCACCCAAAGCTGAAATGGTCACTTCGTATTAACTCATTAATGCAAATGGTCTTTTGGTATTAACTAGTTAATGAATTGCTTTAATTTAACATTTGAATCCAGAGGCTCTTTTCATTTAATTTAACTACGAAAAAGGTGAGAGGCAATGTCTATAATTGCTTTTAATTATATATAAAAAATGTATAAATCTATTCACAAATAAGCAAGCAAGGAGGAAGAAAGAAATTTATATAATTGAAACTCGAGAGACATAACGAGATTCACAGAGAAAATTTGTTATTCCGATTCAATACCAACATCAGATTTCTCTGTTTCAAGACCCTCGGAAACAACCTTCAATCAAGTTAGTACTTTGATGAAAGGCATGCCATTACTAAATTAATGTTATATCAAAATTCTTTATGAGAAGGCGGTAAAAGAAATTTGCAAAATCAGCGCATCTTTAATTACAATATTTCGCTACTTGATAGTTGATAATTAATTATACGGTCAACATCCCATATGAAGTGATGAATAACGTCTTTTTTGTTTTTTTTTAAATAAATATTCAGCTACTTGATTGTTGATAATGTAGACAATGAACTCAGTGTATGAAGCCATGAATAACGTTTCCTCTTGATGTCAAAAGAAATGAAAGATGCTAAAAATTATATCATAATTAAAGAATGGAAGTTTTATAATCTTTAATGTATTTGTTTTTGTTTTGCTTATTTTTTATTTAATATATATGTTTTTTCTTTGTTATCTTTTTTATACTATTTATAATAGCATTTTACAATTGTAAAAACTATCTAGTTCAAATATTCTATAAATTTTGAACACTAAATTTATTTTTTTATTAAAAAAACATTTGAAATAATAAAAAAATCACTTCATCAAAATTTTCATTACTATTTCAAAAAATATATAAATATACTATTTCTTATAAAATGAAAAATATACATCATTGCTTGTGTTTAACGTTATTATCTCCACTTGCTTTTAAAAAATAAATAAATATACTGTTTCTTATCAAATGGAAAATATACATCATCGTTTTTGGTGTGCTCTTGATATAGTGTGTTGTTTAGTTTTTTTTATCAATTTCTTAGTTTTGCTCTTAGGATTTTCCTTCTAGTTCTGAGAAATCTCACGGAAAAGGCATTTAAGAGCTATTTTAAAGTTATCCCGTTGTGGCCACATCCTGACATTTAAGCATCATCTTAAGACTAATCCTATTGTGGCTACATCCCATGTCACATATTATTCCAGACTAGAGATTTAATAACTGGTCTCACTCATACCAATCTTGAACTAAGGTACAATTAATTCAACATAGGTTGAAAATATTTTTAAATATAACTTGCAATTAATTCAAGATAGGTTAACTTATATGAAGATTTTGACATGACACCGTTTTTAATTTAGTGGTCTCACTCGTATTTTTAATCCAAATCCTTCAAAATCTTAAACTAAATATGCATTTCTGCTGCAGTCAGCGTCTAGAGTTCCAATCTCTTGCAATCAGCGTTTCAATTGCGATCAGCATTTCACGTTTGACTGAAGGCTGGAAACTGCAGAGTAGTTCAAAGGCTGAGGCTGGAAGCTGTGGAAGTTGCAAAGACTATTAGTTGCTCAGGTATTTTTTCAGCTTTGTCTGGTATTTGAAGGGAGGGGATTTCTTTTTTCATTCAATTGACTTGTTTTTTTCCTTTTTAAATGTTGTGATTTACATATAAGTGGGAAGGCTGAAGGCTACAATCAACGTCTACAGTGGGAATCAACATTTGGCCTGAGGCTGGGAGCTGTAGAGACTGTTCAAGCCTATATTGCAACTGCTGTTTCGGGTAATTTTATCAGCCAATTCTTTCTTAAAATTGTTTCTTCAAATTTTGTTTATTTATAGTTTTTTTCTTTCTGTCAAACATGTGTGCACCAATATGCAATTACATAATTTTTTTTTGAAGTTGCTTCTAGAAACATGTTGTAATATTTTGATTTGTAAGGACATATTTACAAACTTCCTTAAATGGTACTTCAAGGTAGTTAAAAATGAATGCATATTTACAAAAATATTAATCGGCCTTAGTTTTCTTGCTCATGGAATTAGAGGATAAATTTCAGAATGAGTGCAAGTAGTCATTCTAAGTAAAACATAATTTTTTAAAGTAAAAATTCAAGAACAAGGTGAAGATTTTAACAAAATTTTAGACAAAAAACAGTTTTTTTGGCAAACTGTAGGAGCTACATGATTTTTTGTTATAATTTTAAGCATCAGATCATTTTTTGATGGCTATAAACATTCAGCTGAATTCACTGTAAACTTTTAAGAAGCAGCCAAAAAATAGCGGCAAAATTTTAAGCACCCTATGATTTTTCATGAAAAGCTTGCATCGATTGATTTTTTTTAGCATAGATGGACTTTTATTTTAGCTAAACCTTCACATGCAATGGAGATTTTTTAAATCCTTCGAACATTCGAAAAAAGAGGTTAAAACCCTACCAATTTCTGATCCTTGGGATCGATAATGCAGTTGTAGCACTCTGGGAAATCGATATTTCCATCGTTCAGGACCTTCCAATTCTTGTGTGTGAGGCACTCCCACGACAGTTTGTTGGCCTCCTTGAGCAATTTCTTGTCCTCAAATAATATTGATTCTACCAATATTGGACAGGAAAGAAGAGTACAAAGTTGCAGAAGCAGAAACTGAAACTGATATCTGCTCGTTCCCGCAATGCTGGTGGTCAGAGGAGAGTAGGCGTACCCTGCCCTTATCAATTAAACTCTCATCGTGCAGAGCTCTGAGGCTCAAATTTCAGACACAATGCACACTAAAACCTCTACCTAGGATTTCAGTCAGTGTCGAACTTAGAAAAATACACCGTAATCTGTAAAAACATGGAAATATGTTACACAGTTTAACCTACTGCTAGTCGCAATGCAAGGTGATGAAGCAGGTAAGCAGTGTATTTAACGAGAAGCAGCGGGCTGACGTCTGAATAGAACGACACGTGTGTAGGACATGCATAAAGAAATGTGGTAGGCATTATGAAATTAATATAATCAAGAAAAGAGCAAGATGCCTCCGCTGGCAATCAGAAGGATTTTGCGAGTGGTTCAGGGTATTATTCGACTGATAAATTCAGTGGGAGGAACCAATTATTGTCTGAATACATGACAGTGTGGTTTTCCACTACGATACAATCCAATGCTTCTAATAACTTCATGACCCCTCTTATGAACACTAATTTCCAAAAGTCTTTATAGTGTTTGTTGGGTTAAGCAGGTTTGAGAATAATGCAGAAATAGAATTAGTTTTGAGTGGTTGAACGAGAGTGTTTAATTAGGAATTGGTTGCACATATTCAGGTTTGTTTCCTCGTCTTCAGGAAGATTAGGTGAATGCAGTTTCCTATATAAGTGTGATGTAATTGAGCAATTGAATACATTGAGTTGTGTGAGCTTTGTCTCACGTTTCTGGCTGTGCATTTTTTATTATTTTGGTATCAGAGCGAGGCCTGTACCTCGGCCCCTCCTGGGCTGAGGGAAATAGAAGAGAGAGATTGGCACATCGACCGGACCGTGAGCTGAGAGAGCGTATTGCTCGTGTTGCTATTCAATCCTCAGCGTGAAAACAGAAATCGTGAGGCCAGCGTGTGAAATTTAAACAGAGCTCATGTCAGCGCGTGTCCATCTGATACGCAAAGTCAAAGAAGCGTACACAGCAGTCTGAAGCTGTTTGCTGTTTTGTTCGTGCGTGCAATAAAACGGCGGGGCACGAAAACGCCAGCGTACACAGCAGTCAATACCACGGTTTGGTATCTCGCCTCAAGTTGCCTCACGTGTTTTATTCTGTTTAATTGTGTGGCAGCGTTGGTATGTCCATCTCCTGCGTGGAGTTTGGCAGCGTTTTCTTTATTAAATTGGTGCGTGGAGTTTTATTAACACCCAGCATAATATTGTGTGGCATTTTTTTAAAGATTGCATATGAGCAGTTTAGTTGAGAGGGCAAGGCGGAGATTAGTTGGAGGCCATAAGCTTTGAAAGTAGCGTAGTTTGTTTTAATTTGATGCGGTTTTTATTAGCGACCTGGTACAAGTTGCGTCAGGTTCCTGTTGTTCCCAAGGTTGTGGAGGTGCTTATACCACCGAGTGCTTATTGTGTCGAGAAGTACTGGGTCACGGCTTATCTCCCTATGGTTCATGTGGTGAAAAAAAAAAAAAAAAAATCAATTCACATGGAATTGGAAATGAGGCGAAGAGCTGCAGATTTCAAGCGCCCGACGCATAGGCGTCTGTCCCGAGGATTTTGGGAATCTCTTGGAGGTTTTTTATTCATATTGTTTATGTTGCTTTTCGGTCATGAGAGGCAGCCAAGTGCTGATGTTTTCCATCACGAGGAGGATGAAATTACAAGACGTAGTGTGACAGCGGGAATGAATTTCACAGAAGCTATAAGTGGAAGCTCGATTACAATACGAGAATTGGCAGGAAAGGATCTTCTGAGCATGGGCGCATCTTTTGCAAATTGATTTACACTGTTGTTTCATCAAAACTTAAACTAGATCCAAAATCCACATGGATTTGGATGTACCTCATTTTTCTTAGATATGTTGTGAGATAGATTCACCGCTTCTATCTCCATAATGCTTGGGGAATTGAATTGTTTATTCTTGAATTTTTTTATTTTATTTTATTTTTTAAGTATGTTGAGCCTGATCAACTTAGCATGCAAATGCTATTTTTTAGAACTGATCACTCTAATAATAGCGAATTGAAGATGGAAAGATTCAAGATGAAGGTGCCAAGCTTGGATATGCTTTTAGAAGAAATTGATTGAAGCAGTGGAATACAATTTCAAAGATGGAGTAAAGAAAAAGACACATTTAAAGGATAATGGACAGCAAAAGGGAAAGTTTGTTTTGTGTGAGTTTTTTATGAGTTTCTTCGAATAGACATAACATGTTGTATTATGAGTCACACATTTTAAATTTTAAGCAAGTCTAGGATGTTTTTTATAGTGGTCTTTGGAAAGTTTGTACCTGATAACTCCAAGAGTTGGAGTATGTAAGCCTTGTAAAGACATGTTTATCCCCGTAAAAGTTTGTGGTAATCTCAAAACCACTTTGTAAATACAGGTTCGTGGTTAGCCAGAAACCATTTTGCAGTGTCAGTTTGTGGTCAGCTAGAAACCACGTATAATAGTGAAGCGAACTGGAAACAGGTTTGTGTGAGTGTTTTCCCATTGAAGGAAGAGCATGGTTACGGGTCATCCGATAAAACCCCGATGAAAGAAGAGCATGGTTATGGGTCATCCGATAAAACCCCGATGAAAGAAGAGCATGGTTACGGGTCATCCGATAAAACCCACATTGGAGGGGGATCTGTAGATACAGGTACATGTATGCAGTGATAATGGTTGACAGAACCATGTATACGAAGGACATCCTACGAGACCAGCGGTTGCAGCGGTTGGTACCCATGCATTCCGGTGGATGGTTGCTCCTTTATATGGATGTCGACATATTCTTTGTTATGTATGATCACAACTAGATTTTGCGAAGTGATATCGAGACAAGTAGTCATTAAGGGGGTGTGTTAGAATGTGTAATTCCTACTTGTCCAGTTGTGACTCTCTATGAATAGAGTCTGTTCCTATTTCCTAGGTTAGCTAAAACTAGTTTCCTTATTTGGTGCGAGGTTGAGATATTCCCTCAACCAACTTATTGTACGTCCAAGATAGATTTCCTATCTTGAGACTAATTCATGTATAAATGTGTGTAATCTATTTGATTAATAATATAGTTTTGCAGATTAAAGTTTTATTTGCAGGATGTATGAATTCTATTTACCTGAAACAACTAATAGCGAAAAATAGGTATAAATTCTTTTTAACTCAAATGACGCAAAGAAATATGTATGATTCTAATTACTGGAAACCCTTTATTGTTGACTGGAAAATGAGATCTGATTAACCGTGAGCACATATTCATGAATGTTTTCAGAATATGAATAAGTGCTTATGGTTTTCACTTCTTTTCCTCACCATCCCTATACCACGGAGCGGTTCTTTCTTTGCCCGCGTCTGGGTTTTGCTTCCCTCCTTTCTGTAGTCAAACATGGGTTGGCTATCAGGGGTTTGCCAACTTCAATGGATATGAGTTCTATGTGCATGAAACCACTAATGGAAACAAGGGTCTATGTATCTGAAACATAAAATTATAACACTTTAAATACTAACTTAGAAACAGAACACTTCATTTCTATACATGTAATTACAATCCCTTGTATTATGTTTCGAATGTCGTGTTTAATATTATAAATCGAATTAGAATGCTATGCTTTAGTATTCACTTTTAGGATGAAGTAATTTAGGATTGATTATGGATTTCTTCCATTATCGGCGCTCCTGCACAAACTATGAGGTACGGCAACCTAGTTAGTCAGTTTGCTCATCTATCTCCTCATGCTCTGCTTCTTACCTTTCACCCTGTTTCTTTACAATCATTTTATTTTCTTCCACCCTCTTCTACTTCTATTACTTCCTCTCCTTTGCCTTCCATGTGCCTACACTCAGAAAAATGTAAAGGAATTTTTTCATTAATTCAGTGTAACAATTTAAATATTTGTGATTGAATACAAACATAAAATTTCCACACTTTTTCAAGATCAACACAGTATTTTAAATGGTCGGCCAATTACCCAAAAAACTTTCCACACTTTTATAAGTTGGCTCGTCCAAACCATGACCACAAGGTTAAGAGCCTTGTGCTCTACCATCTGCCCCAGAAGGGCTATTGTCGTTAGCCAAAATAGATATCTTTTATTCTATTGTTAAATTTCCTGTCATAGGTCTTTCTTTTTTAATATGTACTATGTATTATTCACATTATCTTTCACCGGTTGCCAACTTCCGTTGATTCACATCGTAGCGATTTCCCCTTTTTTTTTTTAAATTCAATGTTACAACTTACTTTTTAATCTGTGTCATCTATTATTTACATTATCTTTCACTAGTTGCTAACATCGGTTTATTCACATGGTAGCCATTTTTTTTTTTTTTAAATTCAATGTTACAACTTAGATAATCATAATTTAGAGTTTTCTGGTGTGGTTTAACAATAAAATGGGGAAACTATGTATGTCTGACCGATCTTTAATGATACAACTCACATAATCATAACTTTGGATTTTGTTACAATGGTCTAACGATGAAATAGGGAAATTTGGTTTTCACAAGTCATATAGTCTATTTCTAAACAAGATTATTCTATGCCATCTATTATTCACATTATCTTTCACTGGTTGCCAACATCAGTTTATTCACATCGTAGCCATTTTTTTTTTTTTAAAATTCAATGTTACAACTTAGTTTTTAATCTGTGCCATCTATTATTCACATTATCTTTCACAAGTTGCCAACATCGGTCGTAGCCATTTTTTTTTTTTTTTTAATTCAATGTTACAACTTAGATAATCATAATTTAGAGTTTTCTGATGTGATTTAACAATAAAATGGCAAAGTATGTTTGTCTGACCAATCTTCAATGGTACAACTCATATAATCATAATTTTCAGTTTTGTTGCAATGGTCTAACTATGAAATAGGGAAGTTTGGTTTTCACAAGTCATATAGTCTATTTCTAAACAAGATTAATCTGTGCCATCTATTATTCACATTATCTTTCACTGGTTACCAACATCGGTTTATTCACATCGTAGCCATTTTTTTTTAAATTCAATGTTACAACTTAGTTTTTAAATCTGTGCCATCTATTATTCACATTATCTTTCACCGGTTGCCAACATCGGTTTATTCACATCGTAGCCATTTTTTTTTTAAATTCAATGTTACAACTTAGTTTTTAAATCTGTGCCATCTATTATTCACATTATCTTTCACCGGTTGCCAACATCGGTTTATTCACATCGTAGCCATTTTTTTTTAAATTCAATGTTACAACTTAGTTTTTAAATCTGTGCCATCTATTATTCACATTATCTTTCACCGGTTGCCAGCATCGGTTTATTCACATCGTAGTCATTTCTTCTTCATTTTTAAATTCAATGTTACAACTTAGATAATCATAATTTAGAGTTTTCTGGTGTGGTTTAACAATAAAATGGGGAAACTATGTATGTCTGACTGATCTTCAATGGTACAACTCATATAATCATAATTTTGAGTTTTGTTGCAATGGTCTAACAATGAAATAAGGAAGTTTTGTTTTCATAAGTCATGTAGTCTATTTCTAAACAAGATTATATGTCCCTAAGATAGCTATTCCAGGTGCAATTTCTTCACTTGAAAAAAAATAGTTTGTACGCTTCATTTCCTTTGGACTTCGACTTTTCCTGGACTACATCATGGTAGCTATTACCAACAGCAGAATATATCAGATTATCACCACGTACACTTTCCATTTTGAACAGTAAATGTAATTAAAAGTAACAATTGTTTGAAGTGATGGATTCCAATCCTAAATAGCTATAGATATGTTCTTACCAACTAAATTAACAAGGCACTCAAATCAAATACTCATAACCACTCAAGCTCAAATTGCAAATTTTCTATATTTACATTAAGCGGGATCATTGCCTTAGATTTATCACATCAATTTCACATCAAAGTTAGAAGAGAATCCTCAGGGTAAAAATGTTAGTATGCAAATATGTGCTCGGTATTATTCTTTTTCAACAAAAAAAATAGTTAATTGAATTTGATATTATTTAAATATCTATTGAGAAAAGATAATTTTAAGAAATTAATTCAAAAAATAGTTTAACTTAGTTTAAAATCATACTTAAATATTTCTTGTACATACATATTTTTAATATGTATTATAAATTGTTTGTTTTTTATTAAAAAAATTGTATATACAATTGGTCATATAAATTCTTTAATTCTTACTTTTAAAAATCTTATTTTAGATTTATCTTAATTTGCATAAATGAGTCCAAGATTTTCATCTTATCTATAGAAATTATGTGTTGCTAATAAAATTATAGCTAATTGCTAAAGAAACAGATAATTGCAAAATATGGAAAAGTGGACTTCTCCAGATACAATTAATTAATAACAAGAAATGCACTAGCAATAATTTCTAGAAAGTACATACCTTCTATGTGAAATCCATTTCTTTACAGATGATGATCAATGTGACATGTTGTTTGTTTTGCAGTGATAACTTTTAAAATACAGAGAGGTGCAAAATAGGAGCTAGTTACTTGCAAGTTTGCTTCCCTTATTTCACTGTTTCAAATGAAACATACAATATCAAAGTGCAATTAGTCTTCTATGCTAGTAAAAATTGTCATAGACATTTCTTCAATAAAGCAAAAAAAATAGTTGAATACTCTCTCATCTTTGAGAAAAAAGAATCTAACATACATAGCACTTAGTAAAAAAATCACAATACGAATCTGAAGGATAAATACATATAAAAAATGGTTGAAATCTTAGACGTTGAAAAGTACCATTCAATAAAAAAACATCGCATAGATGCTAACATTGATATCTTCTTAATGAACCATAGTCTCTTCAGACTACAATGATTTGCATATACTGCCAGAGATTGTTTGTTCAATGCATTTGAAGTGCTTTTGCACTTTCATTACTCATCCATTGAACTGCGAAATGGAATAATAGACCATTTTCTCAATTGTCTACAGTGCAATGACACAGAGGCAAAAGAATCATACCATTATGAACTAGATCATGTCATGTTATATTAGCTTCAGGGAATTCACGATGTTGACACATACCTTCATAAAATGCGATTTTCTGCTTCTAATAGTGATTTTCAATTTGAAAGAGGCCTATGGGGAGACACATTTTTCATATGATGGCTATCGAAGTGGTTGAAAATACCAATTGGAGTCTGGTCACTAACAATGAAAACAAGGTATTTGTTCTTCAATCATGATCTAGATACAATTCCACTGAACATTTTGTTTCATGATACAAATCCTATTAGTGGACATTTTGAACCTCTATTACACCAAATATTACCTAGATGCAACTTTGTCCCAAATTATTACTTGTCGCCTCTTTGCAAATATCTAGAAAACCATTATGAATCCATTTTTCATGAAATGCAAATTCATGTATTGCACATAGCAAAAACAACTATGTCCAAATGTCCCAATAGCATGTTCAGTGCAATTTGTCATTTGATAGCACCTGAATTTGATGAACAATCTTTGAGACTCTATGTTGTCCAATCTTTCTGCAATGCACTAATGGGTAGGAATGAAGACGCATTACATTCTCTAGGAAAACACTTAACAAATGAAACTATACAAAGTCAAACAATGGTTGCAGGCTGGCAACAATACCTAATTAATATGGCAATGCCATATGAAAAAGGAGGAGTTGAGGGAACATCATTTTGCTTCCAATGGACATCAATCATATTCAATGTAAACATACAAATATGGTCATTTACCAGCAAAACCATTGTCAATTACTACCCATCAAAAACAAATTGCAATCGAACATATAACATATTATCATTCGAAACAAGTACATCACACATTCATTATGAACCACTACTATCAAATCAAAATACAAATCAATGCAATCTACAACATAAAATAGTACAAATGCATGAAAACACCAAGAATTGAATAAACTTCCACAAACTGAAACAAATGATATGTACAAATAACATAAACAAAATTGGAGAAAATAGAAATAAAATAAGGAATAAAAATTGTTTGTCACAGAAGAGTACTCCCATAGAAATGTACAAAAAATAAATTGAAGACACACCCAAAACCAAATGTCCAATATGTAAGAAGTTGAAATTTCAAAAGAACATCTCAAGCATTGGACCTGAATTAGAAAAAATGTACATAAACATATCTGGAAAAGAGAAGGCATTGCGTCTAAATATCATCTTTAGATCTTGCAAAACAACACTTGACAATGCGAAGTTACCTCGGTTTGCAACACCTGAACAAATAAGACGTAATAAGCCATTGTGAAATGTAACAACACTTTCAGAGCTTAAAAAAAGACTTGTCACGTTAAGAATTTCTTTTGCACAAATAAGACAATGCGGCTATAAGAAATCGCAAATGGGCTTAATTGGTTCAATAATCAATGTACCTGTCCACATGGACATTGTCCAAAAAGCATTGCCACAATTCATGAAAAATACAATGACAATTGCTATTGCATTAAAATGACGATTAGAATACAAGAAACGTGCGTGTGCATACTGTCATGAGAGCACTTAAAGAACTATGTTCTCAGAATTTACATAAAACTAAAAAACATTTCCATTAATAGCAATTGGAATCATATGCTCGAATTGAATAATAAAGATAATACATCTGAGGATGAGAACATTGATAGTAAAAGTGAAACGGACAACAGTTCGACAAGTGAAAGACCAACTGAAACCTTGGTACATGGATTGACAGGTTCACAATGCATTCATGATTTGCAAGACAAGATCATTGAAATAGCACTAGCTGAGGGGCAACGACCACTTGGAATATTCAAAGACAAACATGCCAAAGAAATGAGTTTCCCAACACTATTCTTTGGAGATCCACGTGACAATGATATAGTACAAAGATTTCGTTACCAAGAAATAGTAAAGTGGGAACTAATGCATTACAGTGGTGACTTTTCCTATCACATCACAAATTTGTTTTTCAAGGCAATGCGAATAATCATTGAAAAAGTCATCTCATGCATCTCAGTACGAATAAGGAAAGGGAAACTACAAGGAAGAAAGTTGTTAGCAAAAGATGTTAAGTACAAGCCCAACTTAGAAAAGTTACTAAAAAGTCACATTGGATACTTAGATTTCAAACACATAAGAATTTCTCGTGACTACCTACAACAAATGCAAAAACATATATTTGCAATGATACGACAATTAGGTCCTCCAACTTTCTTTGTTACATTTACAAGTGCAGAGCATCGATGGACTCCACTAGCAAAAACTCTTACTAAATTACATAGCAATAGAAACAAAAAAAAACACATTGAAACAATTGAGGAATACAACATTGATTATCTTGTCAGAAAGGACCCAATAACATGTACATGTTACTATAGACATAAGACAGATGCAATGAAACAATTGATCTGTCAAGATAATGCATTTTTTGGAAAAATATTAGATTACTACATTGTAACTGAGTTCCAAAATAGAGGTAGCACACATGAACATGCTCTTATATGTATAGAAAATGCTCCTATATATGGAATTAATAGTAACTTACAAATTGAAAACTTCTTGGACAACTATATAACTTGTAACACAGATCACCTTGATCCGGAACTTGCAAAGATACATGAACATCATCATACCAAAAGCTGTAAAAAAAGAAAAGCATCACATTGTAGATACAAATTCCCAATGCCACCAATGAAAAGAACAAGGATTCTTGAACCAATTACTTCGCCAGATGAGTAAATGAAATATTTTTGTTCTTGCAAAGCACCTTAGAACAAAAACACTATGAGAAATCAACTAGTCATGAAAATTTCTTAGATGAATTGCACTTAACAGAAATTGATTACATCAAATTAATACAAAGTACATTGACACAACCAATGGTGTTCTTGCAACGAAAACCATCAGAAATATGGAATAATAGCTTTGCATTCAATATGCCACACCTATGGAATGAAAATATAGATGCTCAATATGTTCTAAATGCACATGCTGCAGCTTCATATTGCAGTTCATATATGACCAAAGTTGATAGATCTATGACAATTGCATTCAAAAGGATATGAGAAGAACATGAAAAGAGCAAAATCGATGCTATTCAAACGATACGATCTCTAGGGAATGCCTTGCTTAATCTTCAACAAATTTCAGCTCAACAAGCAGTACACATAGCTCTCTCCCTGCCATTGAATCATAGTTCAAGAGAATGCAGCTTTATAAACACAGCACCAACAGATGAACACACATTTATACTTAAACCAACCATTCTTCTTAAACAAATTCCAAACAACTCTAAAGACGTTATGTGTAGTTCTATAATTGATTACTATATCAATAGGCCTAATGCTATTAAGCATGTATGTTTAGCTGAATTTGTATCAAAGTATAAGAAAGATGGGACACCAATATCAAAAAGGAAAAAAGAAAAAGTAATTCGATTCATCAAATACAAAAAACACATTGACTATGAAAACTATTACAGAGAAAAACTTTTGCTATATGTTCCATTCTAAAACAATGAAGATGCACTAAATAAAGACTTGCCGACATGGAAGAGTGCATACATGTTGCATAAGAACACAATAAATAGCAATGAAACTAAGTTCACATACAACGTGAACAAAAAATGGGATGATTTGGAAGAAGCAATTCAAGAAATTGATAACAACAATGCAACTTCTAATGACACATTAAAAAAACCTCAAATATCCAATGATGTTACTGAGAAGTATGACTTGGCTAAAGATTTGCAATTTCTCCAATGCCATGACAAAAAAAGACATCTTAACATTGGTTTTCAATTCACAGAACATCCATTTATGCTTAGCAATGAAGAATACTACAAGATTAGGAGAATTCTTAATAGAGAACAATAAGCAATTCTCAAATACATTGCAATGAAAAAACGATAGAACATAGACAAACCACTCTACTTATTTTTGACTAGAGGAGCCGGCACTGGAAAAACATTCACAACAAAAGCAATATTTCAAATGCTTATGCGCACAATGAACATTACAATACATATCCTTTGAAACCAAAGGGTTTGATATTAGCATATATAGGTAAAGCTGCATATAATGCAGGTGAAGTGACAATTCATTCTGCATTGCTAATGCCTTTCAACAATTCTAGTTGTATTCCACTTAGCAATGATGTATTGGACAACTTAACAAAACCGTACGAAGAATTAAGAGTAGTTCTCATTGATGAAGTATCTTTGATTGGAAGTTGTTTTCTATATTATATTGATGATCAACTAAGAAACATTAAGCATATTCAAACAAAATACTTTGGAAACATTGATGTCATATTTTGTGGCAACCTATACCAAGCACAACCTATCCATGATTCACTAATATTTGAACAAACTACAATAAGAAGGCAACCAGTAACATATGACTTTTGGCAAGAACATGTAAAGTACTATGAATTGCACATTGCAATGCGTAAAACAAATGAAATATTCATTTTCATTTTGAATAGGATGCATACAAATAATCAAACAGAATATGGTTTGAATTACCTCAATAGAAATTGTATTCGAAATGCTCCTAATGATCCTACTTTCTCTTATCTATGTTTTAGGAATAGAGATGTAACATTACACAACAAGAAAATGTTGTCTGTTATTCTTGGTGATGAAATTGTAATTGATGCAATTGATTACGAAGAAGAAAACGATGGAAACATACTATATCATGCACACATAGCAATATTTCCTTCATAAATTGTCTTAAAATTTAACAAGCTAGTTGAAATATAGGCAGGAAACTATGACTCACAAGACGGTCTTGTCAACGGTGCAGATGGTATCATTAAAGCATATGTAAAATTAGACAACTTTGATGTAATATGGATCAAATTCTATGATGAACGTGTTGGGCATCGACAAGCACATAAATTTTCTTTTCTATATAGCTAACAAATTTGTAAATATTGGACTCCCATATTGCGCACAACAAAGCCAGTTTCTGTATTAGCAAAAACAGGCAAATTTAAAATCAGAAAACAATTCCCAGTCCAACTAGCATGTGCACGTACAATACACAGATCACAAGGCTTAACACTAGACAATCTTTTATTTGATCATTTAGGAATACAACACCATGGATTAGTATATACAGCTCTCTCTTGTGTAAGAAACATAGAATCGTTGTATTTGCTTAGTCCACTTAAGAAAGAAAACTTCCGAGTTAAACAAAAAATTTCTCTTGAAATGGAATGTTTACAAAAAAATGCAAAGTGGCAACTAGACTACAATTATTCGTTATTAGAAACAAAAGCATACATTTCAATTCTTTCTCTAAACACCCACAATTTACAAATACATATTGATGATTTGTTAAATGACTATGATCTAATGCAATCTAACATCCTATGTTTACAAGAAACACATTTGACAGAACCAATGCTACTAAAAAGACTTGAAGCATTCAATTGCATATCAAATTATAGTAAACATGGTTTGCTAATTTGTATAAAAAAACGTATAAATATTTTGAAACATATTCACTTTGAAGAGAAAAACATTGAAGCTACACTAGCAAATATGATTATTCATGACATGGATATTATAGTTCTCAATGTCTACGTTGCACCATATGAAACATTGAGCGATACATTGCGTCTTCTTTCAAAAGCATTATGAAATATACATTCAAATCAAACAATAGCCATTGTCGGGGATTTCAACATCAATATGCTTGAAAGCAACAATAAAACAAACAAACTAAGATTGTATATGTACAATTACAACCTTCATTTCCTTTTAGACACAAATAACAATAAAAAAATATTAATCATTGATCACATATGGTCAAACATAACTTGTAGCTATAAAATTTTAAGGTTATATACATATTGGACCAAACATGATAATATTTGTCTCATCATCGAAGACAGAAATGCAACAGAAACATAGTGCAAATTGGAGGTCACGTGTAGAGAATATTAGATACTAACCCCCTACCTGTCAAAATGTGTGCATTGTTTTATACCAAAATGGCTATAATGGCCGTCTCAAATTTCTTTGGTAACTTTAAAGTCAAACCTCCTCTCCATTGATTTTTACTCTCTGGACATCACTTGGTGTGTCACCAAGGGAGAAAATATGGTTATAAACAGAAAGTCAATGGAACTAATGGAAGTCGTAATGAAGAGGTATATCAGTAACATGTGCTACACCATCTCCAGATTGTATCATAGATAGAGGATTAGCGCAAAAGTACTTGAAGGTGGTACTCTCCATTCGGAAAATCTAAGTGGCAAGTACATAAGTTACTGCATGACAAGTAGTTGCCATATCTCAAGTGGTAAATATAAAATGATATCTTTTAAGATCTCTAGCAGCTGCCTGCTCTCTGGATCTCTCTTGTGGTGTCTAGATATTCTAATGTGTTGGCCAATGTGTAAGTCATAGAAACATGTTCGACAATGCATTTGGGGTTGTGCATTGTCCATAAGGTAATGAAAGAAAATTTTGAACTCTGAATTGGTTTATGCATAATTGGTTCCATTGTGCTGTGTAGTTAATGATTTAGATGATGTCAGATAGAACTCCAGAGGTGTGCGCATGTGATCTGAATGTAGTTACCATAAGTCTTGTTTCCCTCCTTTGTAGTTGGATGGGGACCATTAAGGCAGAATGCAGGAGGAGCCATAAATATTTTGATGATTTGCCTCACCTGGACTTGATCTGCATTTCCACCTGCTACCAAAATCATTTATATGGTAACATTGGAGAAGAGTTGTATCTGCTACAGAATTATATCTCTGCCCTCCGAGGTAATATCTTGTAAGGAGTTTGATAACATAAATTTGACAAAAATTCTATCTTCATGCATATGACCTTAAGGCTTATCTAGGTAGAATGTTTGTCTGGACTTTGCACATGGCCGTCAGTTGTAACAGGTGAGCTCTAATATACATGAATAAAACAACTTGGTTTATTGTGCACTCGCTTGTCTGTTTGGACAACATGAGTTTTTGGTCGATGATAATATTCATGGCTCTTAAAAGCATACTCACAAGGTTAATCGATTTTTATTGAAAAGGATCAAATATTGGTGAATTTTAAGGTCTTGTGATTATATTTTCCGTTGGAGGATTGGACCCCGTTTTGCAAACTTGCCAGGACCTGACCTATAAGGAAGGTAATCTGAAATTTTTATATGCCAGATTTGACCACATAATGTTATAATCCAAGGTCCAGATTATGTCAGTACTCACAAATTACATAACCTTCTGGACAGAGATGATAAGTAGACATTTCACAAGATTCAATCAAGGTGAACCTTAATGACAAATTTTATCATATTTTTCTGCATTGGTGATGTTTTTTTAGGTTTCCATCATTTTTTAATACATGAACACAAATGAGGTAACTTAGTTTAAAAGAGCGGTTGTGTGCCTAGTCCTCAGCCATGCAACAATATGAATTTGGGAATAGCTTTAAATTTAATGAGCTTGGTATGAATGCCATGGATTTTCATCTGCAAATAGTCTCTCTAGTAGATAATAAGATAGATATGATAATTTTATTAATATCCAATGAATGAACACAAAATAAGGTCATTGGTACTCAAAAGTATATCCAGAGTAAATAGAAGAGAGTGGGAATGCGAAATAATCTCTTTGTGCTCTTCTACCAAAAGCATAAAACATGAAACATAATAAGGATTAAGTAACTATCCAACCAGTGTACAAATTAAATGCAGAAGCAAAAACGAGGACAAGTATGAAGAGTGGATGTCAAGGTGTGCCGAAACAGGAAACAGGGGTCCAACGAAGGGAGGGAAAAGAAAAGCAAGTTTAACCCTTGTCTGGTAGTGTCAGTATTGAAGGCACATGTCAAGTTTGTTTCTAGAGAATGATGCACCCAAATTTTTTTAGTCTATAGTATATAGTACTATCCATTGCCTTTAGCTTCTAGTGATACACAGTATCCGCTAGAAAGGTAGCCTGGGGGACTATAAAAAATTTTCTCCTCATTATTCAATGTTGGTTTTTACTGATATATTGGTTTCAGTGCTCATAAGAGTGATGAAGTTGACAAGCTACTAAGCCATAAAGCATGATGGATTTGACAAGATCATTGCAGTTTTGAATAGAAGGCAAGGTCTGAAGCATAGTTTTTGGACTCATCAGTAAAACCTGACTCAATGCCCAAAAGGCCAAATGAGCCAATTTAATTTCCAGCTAGTCAAATCTACCAACTTGGGCTTAACCCATCAAGTGAATGAATTTTTTCAAATTTTCCCTAGTTTGACAGTATTTAATAATATTTTTTACACTAGCCAAGATTTTTTTGAGCCAAGTTGAATTCTTGCATATTTTCCGCACTGAGTTTTTCAAAGAGCTGAGTCGGGTAACTATGGTCTGGTGGATGCATTTCATGTTTTAGAAACTCCATTCTTGTAAGAGTTTACAATATGATCTCTACTTGTTAGCCTTTAAAAATGAATAAATATTAGTAAAAAACTTTTACTTCTTTTAACACATGGAATTGCTTCTTTTTACATAACAATTCTATCATTTTGACTTCGAATCGTATGTCTTGCAGAGTTTTATTGATTTATACAATGAGTCAAAGATGCAAATACATTTCACAAAAATAAACAAACACATCCAGGTTTGTTTATTACGCCTAACTCACTTACTCTTCGATGCATATGTATAGACATATCTCTATGTTTAACTGTTTATTTCTTTCTATGAATCTATTGCAAGAGCTATTCTTATATTTCTGGCACTGACTTCCATTGGAATTTTATTCATATAGAGTTATAGCATCCATCCATAATTTAACTCTCAAGCATCATAAAATTTATTTTAATCCTTGAATTTATCTTTCAATCCATTGGAATATTCTCATGCACACATGACACATCCTCCATCACAAATTGCAGACTATATATAATCATTTTGGAGTTATCGAACAATGGATGCTACAGAGTCCCGAGGCTTATCTTGTAGGATATTTTAGGGCTACCATATAGTTTGTTTCCCTTTTCATCATCTCAATAATGTTTCCATGCTGGAAGTTGACAATCATCATCAACCGCTTATATGCATGAGAACTGTCACATGCACAATTCTGTCAACCCCAGCCTCATCTGATCAGAGATATAATTAGTTTTTCTGCTCTCGTATTGGTTTCCCTTGTAGAAATCAATTTTCATATGGCCCATTTCTGAGAACCCATCTCTGAGCTGAAGAAATTCCTCATGGCTCTAAGCCTTTCACAAGTTGGCCTTGTTTTAGACAAACCCCTCAAAGGCCACTCGATTCCGTTAAAAGAATATTCAAACCCAGGGATGTTTCATAACAGTAATCAATCCTTCAGAATTGAAGCAGTACAAAATTATATAAAACCACCGTCACCAGGAGTATTGACAGATTTAGCATGAAAAACAAAAAAATAAAATAGTTAATCTTTACTCACAAAACAAAAGAATAAAATAAAGAATATAATGACATATTCATGCCATATGCAAATATTGTGTAATTTATTAATATAAAGATAGAAATATCATATGTTAAAAGTAGATGATTATGTGTATAAACTATGTGGCAAATTACCACAGTCATTTAATCTATAATCCATCTATCGTAATTGGAAAGATATCATACAATCAAGTCATTAATCATTTCAATAGAAAACTATTTACGAACTTCCACTTGGTATTATCAAGGTTTATCCCATCTGATCGCTGGAAAAATCCTCCATGTCTCCATACTCTGCAGCATAGCTCGATTCTGTTATCAAGATGTTAGATAGCTACCCTCCTCTGGTATTTGCAAAGGAGTCCACAAAATCCCAGGCAAGTTTGATTGAATAGTTACCCTCTTGCCTGGTATCCCTGAGTAGAAGGAAGTCCATGATATGCAAAGAAACCATCAAATTTACAGAATTAAACCCCAAAAGTATAGCACTGATTAGTCTCTATTTGTACCAAAAATATTCACTTCATACTAAATTTCTTAAAATAATGATATATCAAGTAATGCCCAGGATATCACTGCAGATTTTGAGACAATCAACTAAATTCCACTGTACAATTAGAAATTATATGTTCATTACTATTCCTAGTTTGAGGTTTTATAGTTTTATGGCGTTCTCTAAATCTCTGGGATTTCTTGGTTGTCGCAACTTTCATGCATCTGTATCACATGGATTTACACGTTTCTATAGTGCTAGAATTTCTTAGTAATTCAAATTCCTTCAAGCTCACCATTAAATGATGTTGCATCTTCATCATCTTGCAGCTCTAAAGAACAAGCTACAATAGAGAAACAATAACAAACATCGCCTGCAACTAAATCAAACAAGTAAGTAAATTTGAAACAAATTTTTATAGGCCACATTGACATGGCATTTATATTGATCAGCATCGTATTTTACTTCTAACTATGTATTTTTCCACATCAACATCATAAATACACAGATCAAAAGCATCATCTTTAGTCCCAGTTACAATTTAAGAACTAACATTTGCAAAACTGGGAAAATTTTCAATGGAGATGTTATGGTCATTTATAGCACATATCTTGATAAAGTCCACAAAGCACGACAAATACTACGTGCAGATTTGACAGATGCTGAAGGAATCATGACAATCACATTGTCCATACCAACTGAGCTCACTGAAGAACATGAACAAAAAATATCACCAGGAAAAGCAATATCAATTACAAATTTTAAAATTCTTCCTAAAAAAAATTATGACCACGACAATTGTGATTGGATTCTGCTGCTAACTGAATCAAGTACCGTACAGAATATACCACCAAATTTCAAAGATTAAAAATTCTTTCCAGATAAAACAGTAAAACACCTTACAGAAAATACAGAAACATATCCAATTGGAACAATTGCTGCAGTGGTCACAACTGCACGAAAAATTGGTTTGAAATATACATTGCAAATTAAAGATGGAAATTTCAATGACAATAGAGCAACGGTAACATAAATTACTTTGCATTGTTTTTATATTGCTAGTTCCATCTTGCATTTTAATTCTCTTTGAAAAAAAAAATTAGCTTTTTGTCTTCTATTTCAGTTGCAGTTATTTGAAACATTTGCACGACTCTACAATGAACTTGAACAAGAATTGAAAAAAGGGCATTTTCCAATTATGTTATTCAAAAACATAACAAACAAGAAAAAAGTCAAAGAGAGAACACTTCGAACAACACAATCTAAATTCATCAAAAAATTGAATCCAGAAGCAACAGAAGAACTTAGAAAATTGAGCCCTCCAACATTCTCTGTAAGTACACATGAAACAATACCTCTACTTCTCCATATGCAATTGTTTTTTCATTTCTTTCCATTTTGACATATACTACTTGTCCTCCTCTATGAACAGATAAAATGAACATTGACAACTGCAAGCATTTACTCTACGCCATTTGAACTTGTTTGTCTTGGATGCAATTCGCCAATACCAGCCTCTACAATGATAGAGGAAACAACAGTTAACTGCCTTAAGTGCAATAAAAATTTGTCCTTTTTCTATTCACAATGTCTTAATTGCATAATCAATTCTAACAACACCAGCTTGCAGTGTTGCATCAGAAACAAAGTGCTCTTGAAACAATTACTTCCCAGCCTAGCACAAATGTCTTTTCAAGATTATGTTCAAAAGAAACAAGCAACCATGTATATGCTATGGTATTTCAAAATAAATGGTACATTTACAATCAACGAAGACAACGAGATCCAATTTGTTGACAACAATGGAAGCCCTACCAAAGCTAGGTATTCTTCTAATTATCCTTCATCTTTCAAGTAAAAATCAGATATATGCATTTTAATTTATGTTATCCAAAACAACAAGATTTGTACTAATTTTTCCCTCTTCTTTCCAACCCCAACACTTCTACACACATTAGCTACAACAAGAACACATCGTAATCCAGAAATCACTCCAATGCTCTTCTCAATTTTTGTACCAGATTTTACTGATTAGATCCTCCTCTCTCAACATGCAGCGTGTCTGCAAAATTTTGCTAGAACAAGAAAGCATACAAATGCACAGATGATAGCAAAGTTTTTCCAGAGCAATTAGGAACAAAAATCACTGGTTATATTTATAGTCTTTCCTCTAGCTATTTACAAATACTTTCAGACTTAATATATGGATTTTTAAGGAATATAGCTTTTCCTTTAGGCCTTCACAAATATTTTGAGACTTAATACATATATGTTTAAGGAATAGAGCCTCTCTTTACATCTGACATTAAATATATAAATATTATAAACCTATTTAAAGATATCCTGAATGCATTTATAATGCCAATAGCAAGGATTTATATTTTCCAAGATTTGATTTAATTGATAGGGAAAAAATGTTGTGCCATAATAATATTTTTATTTTTATTTTCCAAAATTTGCTTTAATTGATAGGGATAAAATGAATTGCATTTAACTTTGAAACCAAATGCTACCATGTGTTCAAAGTGGAAACGGTCTAATTTATTTACAACTTTTATAATTATTTTGACATAATTATTAACTTCAGAATACTTCTAATTTATTTATAATAATTATAATAATTTTGACATAATTGTTTGGTTGTCAGCTTTTCCAATACTCCTCTGTTTTTGTGCATGTGAATACATCGTTAATTGGTTTGGTATCAAGGGTTACACCTTATATATGTGTTCACCAAATACCTGCAATTAACTTCATCGCCAATAGTTGATCTTGTAAAAGTCAAACTCCTTTGCATTCTTTGATTTCACCTTGTAAAGAAATCTGTGCAATATTGGAAACTATAATAGACGTTGTGCACTGCATTAGCAACCTTGTAGTACGATGATCTGAAGTAATTATTCAACTGCCATACTCGATCCTTCTTTTGTGCATATATTTAAAATATATATATAATTTCAAAATTATATTTAATTATTTGTTTTCCAATTTTTTTAAAATTTTGTATATTTAATAGTTAAGTATTTGTCTTTAATAAATTTTTTGTTTTATTTAATTGGTTTAGTAATGTTATTGTAATTAAGATTAATATTTAAATTTTCAGAAGATTAATTCCACACACCATTCTGAACCAACGAAAATTGCGAAGTTGCGAGGGTCCGAAAATTGCGAAGGTGCGAGGGTCCGAATTCTTTTTCTGTCAAGGTGCGAATATTTTCTATGTGCAAAATTCTTTTTGGCAAAAAAAAAAAATTAACTTTTTTTGGGTGCGAAATTTTTTTGGCGAAATTTTTTTTGAAAGTATATCTGGGTGCAAAATTTTTTGTTGAAGTTTTTTTGGGTGCATGGATGCATGAAGTATTTTTGCAAAATGCTCTATGAAGACATGGAGTATTTTTGCAAAATGTCTCTATGAAGGCATGAAGTATTTTTACAAAATGTTTTTATGATTTTAATTATTTATTTTTAATTTTCGCTCTTATTGAAAGCATGAAGTACTTATTCTGAAGTCTTTATGTTTTTTTGGGTATTTGGTCCAAATAGAATTGGATTTTAGGTTTCCAATTTTTTGAACATGGGAAACCAAAGGAATCGCCTATCAAGGCATGATCGAAAAAGAACTGATTCAGTGAATAAAAATGACAGATTACAAAAAATAAGGCGAGAGGAAAGGGAAGGATTAAGCCATGAAATAAATGTGGAGGTAGAGCATCGTGAAATAGATGTAAAGGTGCATGACAATGACGAAGAAATGAGAAATGTTGAGGAACTTGTCAATGAGGATATTGAAAACACAAATGTCCAAGAGAATATTGATATCAATCTCACTGGTAAGTCAATAGTTTCTTCAATTTGAATTTTGTATTTTTTTTAAAAACATTGTCGTTCAAGATAGTTTTAAAATTAAAAATATGTATATGTCAATTTCAAATTAGAAGTTGATATTATTTTTTATGCAGGGACAACATCAGAACCACAAGAAGATACTACCACACCTCGAATTTCACTGCAATTAATTGGAAGTTCCAAGAACGTTGTATACAACTACAAGTTTCTAGAAAATATGGATCCAACTAAGATTGAAGAATTGTGACCACCAATGGCTGAAAGGACAGTTTGAGATAAAGTAAATTTTGGATTGAAACATATTTTTGAAGGTAAGTCTATCATAGCACAAGCTCAGATGTTACGTGGATTTTTAAAGCACAAATCTCTCAAAAATGTTGTGGAATTATTGGGCATTAAAAGTGATAAAGAGGTTTTAGCAAATGAAATGGTATAAAAAATGTGACGTCGGCGCTTGCCACACTAGCCAAAAAGCAATCTCAATTTGAAAAGAATGCTCGTAGAGCACTTTTAACAGGTGTAGTCGTGAAACAAACTTCATCAATTCGGTCAATGTCAGCAACTTCAAAATTGTTTAAAACATCAAGAAATTTTTTATGGAGGCATACAAAATTTAGAATTCAATTAGATGAGAATGATGAACTTGCATGTTGGGCTAATATCTACAGGCGTCCATATCATGATAGACTTCCTGATGGTGTGAGGGATAGGGTAAAAGTGTTTTGGGATTTGAATTCTCATGTGTCACCAAATGAAAAGGATTATGTGCAACGCCGTATATCTAAGGGAGTTTATGAATCTCATTCCAAACATATAACACAGGTCAGTCAAGTAGAATTATTCCAAAACTTTATGGAGAGTAATATTGATGTGAATATTTCCCTTAGCAAATTTGTGAATATTAAACCATGCTATGTCAGGCCTATCACTGTTCGAGACACATGTTGTTGTCGATACTATGTAGAATTCCAATTATTTTATGAGACATTTGTAAATTTTGGCATAAAATATTGGTCAAATGACCCCCCTCCTTCAAGTGTTCGTGAATTTTTATCAAAGATATTATGTGCACGAGAGAATAATGAATTATTTTATAAAAAAGAATGTGTTGGTGGAAGAAAATGCGCAGAATGTTCTCATTTGGCACTCTACGATGAAAAGTATCCCATTGATCCTAATGATCTCAGACTGTCAAATCTCAGTCTGAATTGGAAGCGATATGAAAATGTTACTTACACTCCTGTTGCAGATTCAAGCACAACATCAGAAAATATGACTTTACTTGATGACGAGATTCTAGTGACATCTTTTATGGAGAAGTTCATGGTGCAAATATACAAATATATTAAGCATTTTCATATAGCACGATGGTAGGATTTACAGTTCAAGGAATCACGTGATGTGTCCCCAAAAGGAACAATATTACTAGTGGTTGATTTCGCTGAGAATTACACGTTTAGTCCACAAAAGGAGATACAAAGTGAGTATTATCATTCAGAACAAGTATCTATATTTGTGCATATTTTGTATAGACATGCAGAGCTTGCTATCGATGGTTTTGATAGCGATGAAAATAATCGTGAGGTGATTAAGGAGTACCATTTCTACATCAGTGATGATCGAACACATGATACATGTTTTTTTCAACATTGTTTTAATGTGATTTTATAATGAATTGTTGAAACGAAGGGTCACTTTTAAAGAACATTGGGTATGGTCAGATGGTTGTGCTGGTCAATTTAAATTAGCAAGATCGTTCTTTTGGTTGTCTCGTCTTCATAAGAGAACCAACATTCCACATACATGGAATTTCTTTGAGACAGGGCATGGAAAAGGAGAGCACGATGGTGTTGGGGCATGCATAAAACGTGCACTTAGGAGGCATCAATTGAATAACTCAGCTTCCCTACTTGCAAATTCTTTAGATGTTGTTAATTGGTGCAAAGACAATTTAAGTCATGTATCGAACCCAAGGACGGTTGATGTGCACAGGTAGGTGTACACATTTAACTAAGAATATATAATACATGTCTAGATATATGTGTGTGTGTGTGTGTACATATATGTGTGTATTTTGTTAGCAAAAAAATATTAAATATTGTTCAAAATTTGACTCATACATGTGCACGTGTGTTTTTCTCAAGCAAGTACTTTTGGAATATTGCAATGGGTGACGTTGATAGATTGTTGCCATTAATTGCCTTGGAATCCCTCAAACAAGAAGTTTACACTCAATCAGGAGTAAGAACATGAAAAATATACATTGCATTGAGAAACGAAAGTGCTTTTGCTTTTGTTCTGCATGTATTGATCAGAAATAGTCCATCGATGACTATGAAAACCAAATTAAGAAATTTTTTAAACTATGGAAACACGAAGAATTGACACCATTTCCCCCATTTGGAAACGTGACTGACAAGGAAATGGACAATGAAGTGGTTGTGATTGACAATGATTATGATCGTGTTTCTGATATGGTTAGAGAATGTGATGTCTTCACTGTCATTGCACCAGAAAATAATCAAGAAAAAGTGCATTATTATTTATTACGACGCACTATGTCTAAATCCACGTTGCTGCAAGAGTATAATGATCCATCAAATTATACATACCTAATCAGTTCAATGGTGTTAATGGGACATTTATTTGAAGAAGTAAAGAAATGTAAAGATCATATTATTTTTCAAGATTACCAACCAAAGGTTATTTATGCCCAGTATAGTCACTTGGTCATAGCAACTCGGTTGCAGTTGAAGCAGGTGAAGAGTAGAAAAAAACAACGACAATGGAGGTTATCGATAGATGATCATGATGCCATTCTGGAAAATTTGCCACTAGCACATTTCATATGAGTGGAACACATTGTTGAAGATGAACAATGAACTTTGATTCTAGGGTTAGAACATATAATTGCTACAATGCATTGGACTTTCTATAGTTTAAGACTATATTGTGGATTGCTTTCAAATAAATGGACATGTGGATGGTTAGATGTGTGTTGGTACGAACAATATATTATGATCTAATGGATTAGGGTGCTTTTCTAGATAATTTTAAGTTATGGTGATTTAATGTGTCCATGGTGATTTAATTTGTCCACCATGTTTACTCCTAGATGATCTTAACTCACCCCTTTGCTTGCATGGATATGATGGTGATGAATGAATATTTAGTTAAATGTATAAATATAATAATGGATTTAATGGTGATTTAATGTGTCCATCATGTTTACTCCTAGATGATCTTAACTCGCCCCTTTTTTTGCATGGATATAATGGTGATGAATGAATTTTTAGTTAAATGTATATGTATAATAATGCCCAAGGCACCCGTGCGGTCACAACTTAGCAAACCTGATACGGGTGCCCTCTAACAAAACGACCTGACCCGAACTCGTTTCATCAGGCGTCCTCCCAAGGCATGATGCCCTCCGCCCGACCGAATGAACACACAAGGGAGAAAACAGCAAACGACCTGCACGAACGTGTACAAGGCACCCATGCGGTCACAACTTAGCAAACCTGATACGGGCGCCCTCAAACGAAACGACCTGACCCGAACTCGTTTCATCGGGTGCCCTCCCAAGGCGCAACGCCGTCCGCCCGACCGAACGAACGCACAAGGGATAAATCAGCAAACGGCCCGCACGAACGTGCACAAGGCACCCGTGCGGTCACAACTTAGCAAACCTGATACAGGTGCCCTCAAATGAAACGACCTGACCCGAACTCATTTCATCGGGCGCCCTCCTAAGGCGCGACGCCCTCCGCCTGACAGAACGAATGCATAAGGGAGAAAACGGAAAACGACCCACACGAACGTGCACAAGGCACCCATGCAGTCACAACTTCGCAACCCTGATATGGGCGCCCTCAAACGAAATGACCCGACCCGAACTCGTTTCATCGGGCGCCCTCCTAAGGCGCGATGCCCTCCGCCTGAATGAATGAACACACAAGGGAGAAAATGGAAAACGGCCCGCACGAATGTGCACAAGGCACCCGTGCGGTCACAACTTAGCAAATCTGATATGGGTGCCCTCAAAGGAAATG
The DNA here is from genome assembly GCA_034641835.2 of Pinus albicaulis. Classification (NCBI taxonomy): domain Eukaryota; kingdom Viridiplantae; phylum Streptophyta; class Pinopsida; order Pinales; family Pinaceae; genus Pinus; species Pinus albicaulis. The sequence goes on along the minus strand of CM076577.1, from coordinate 1,154,462,394 downwards.
CCCTGACCCGAACTCGTTTCATCGGGCGCCCTCCCAAGGCGCAATGCCCCTCGCCCGACCGAACGAATGCACAAGGGAGAAAACGACAAATGGCCTATACGAAGGTACACAAGGCACCCGTGCAGTCACAACTTAGAAAACCTGATACGGGCACCCTCAAATGAAATGACCCGACCCGAACTCATTTCATCGGGCGCCCTCCCAAGGCGCGACGCCCTCTGCCCGACCAAACGAACGCACAAGGGAGAAAATGGCAAATGGCCCGCACGAACGTGCATAAGGCACCCGTGTGGTCACAACTTAGCAAACCTGATATGGGCACCCTCAAACAAAATGACCCTACCCGAACTCGTTTCATTAGGCGCCCTCCTAAGGCGCGACACCCTCCGCCTGACCGAACGAATGCACAAGGGAGAAAACGGCAAACGACCCACAAAAACGTGTACAAGGCACTCGTGCGGTCACAATTTAGCAAACCTGATATGGGCGCCCTCAAACGAAACGAAACGACCCGACCCAAACTCATTTCATCGGGCGCCCTCCCAAGGCGCGACACCCTCTGCCCGATCGAACAAATGCACAAGGGATAAAATGACAAACAGCCCGCATGAACATGCACAAGGCACCCGTGCGGTCACAACTTAGCAAACCTGATACGGGCACCCTCAAACGAAATGACTCGACCTAAACTCATTTCATTGGGCGCCCTCCCAAGGCGCGATACCCTCCGCCCGACCGAACATACGCACAAGGGAGAAAACGGAAAATGGCCCGTACGAATGTGCACAAGGCACCCATGCGGTCACAACTTAGCAAACCTGATATGGGTGCCCTCTAACCAAACGACCCGACCTGAACTCGTTTCATCGGGCGCCCTCCCAAGGTGCGACGCACTCCGCCCGACTGAACGAACACACAAGGGAGAAAACGGAAAATGGCCTGCATGAACGTGCACAAGGCACCCATGTGATCACAACTTAGCAAACCTGATATGGGTGCCCTCTAAATAAACGACCCGACCCAAACTCGTTTCTTCGGGCGCCCTCCCAAGGTGCGATGCCTTCCACCCGACTGAACAAACGCACAAGGGAGAAAATGGAAAACGGCTTGCACGAACATGCACAAGGCACCCGTGTGGTCACAACTTAGCAAACCTTATACGAGCGCCCTCAAACGAAACGACCTGACCCAAACTCGTTTGATCGGGTGCCCTCCTAAGGCGCGACGCCCTCTGCCAGACCGAACGAACGCACAAGGGAAAAAACAGAAAACGACCCGCACGAACATGCACAAGGCACCCATGCGGTCACAATTTAGCAAACCTAATACGGGTGCCCTCCTAAGGCGCGACACCCTCCGCCCGACCGAACGAATGCACAAGCATTAGGGGAATTTTGAGGTCTAAAATGGGCGTCCTAAGGAAATTATAAAATAATAGCTAAACCAATAAAATAATATTTATGAATTTTCAATTCACTTTATGCTCCACAACACATGTAACTATAGTTAAATTCAATTCAAAAGTTGTACCAAAATAAAATTAATAAAAAATTGTATTGATGTGACTATAAATAAGAATGAGTTTTTCAAGAAAAAATCATTATCATTGAAAAACTAATGCATTTGTCCTTTGTACTTAAATAAATTTAAATAAAATATAAATATAAATTTATAAATTCTTAATTATATTATATGCTATTAATTTAAATTTATATTATTTAAATTGTATAATAACATGTAATTAATATACTATATAAAAATAATATAATATAATAAATGCATAGGGATATTCATTGTTTCTTTCAAGAAATATGAAATGACAATAATATATTTTTATTTAAAAAGTGTGAAATGACATTTATTATGATTACTTTATTTTGACTTTAAAATTACTTAGTGCACTACTATGGTTAACCATGAGATTCTATCCACCATTGAGAATGTGACAAGTAAGTATCCTTAACTCAAGCAATGCCACCTCAACCATTATGGACGATGTCATCCCCTAAATTGTGATTGGTTCTCATAAAGTGAATTTTGATTGTACATTTACCTTAGGAGGCCCATTTTAGACCTCAAAATTCCCCGAATGGGAGAAAACGGAAAACGGCCCGCACGAATGTGCGCAAGGCACCCGTGCGGTCACAACTTAGCAAACTGATACGGGCGCCCTCTAACAAAACGACCCGACACGAACTTGTTTCATCGAGTGCCCCACCAAGGCGTGACGCCCTTCACACGACCGAACGAATGCACAAGGGAGAAAACGATAAACGGCCTGCACGAACGTGCACAAGGCACCCGTGCGGTCACAACTTAGCAAACCTGATACGGGCACCCTCTAAAAAAACGACCCGACCCAAACTCATTTCATTGGGCACCCTCCCAAGGCGCAACACCCTCCGCCCAGCCGAACGAACGCATAAGGGAGAAAACGGCAAACGGCCCACATGAACATGCACAAGGCACCCATGCGGTCACAACTTAGCAAACCTGATACGGGCGCCCTCAAATGAAACGACCCGACCTGAACTCGTTTCATCATGCGCCCTCCCAAGGCGTGATGCCCTCCGCCTGACCGAACGAACGCACAAGGAAGAAAATGACAAATGGCCCACACGAATGTGCATAAGGCACTCGTGCGGTCACAACTTAGCAAACCTGATATGGGCGCCCTCAAATGAAATGACCCGATCCGAACTCGTTTCATCGGGCACCCTCCCATGGCGTGACACCCTCCACTCGACCGAACGAACGCACAAGGGAGAAAACGGCAAACGGCCCGCACGAATGTGTACAAGGCACCTGTGCGGTCACAACTTAGCCTGATATGGGCGCCCTCTAATCAAACGACCCGACCCGAACTCGTTTCATTGGGCGCCCTCCTAGGGCGCGACGCCTTTCGCTCGAATGAACGAACGCATAAGGGAGAAAACGACAAACGGTCCGCACGAACGTGCACAAGGCACCCGTGTGGTCACAACTTAGCAAATATGATACGAGCGCCCTCAAACGAAATGACTCGACCCGAACTCGTTTCATCGGGCGCCCTCCCAAGGTGCGACGCCCTCCACTAGACCGAATGAACGCACAAGGGAGAAAATGACAAACGGCTCGCACGAACGTGCACAAGGCACCCGTGCGGTCACAACTTAGCAAATCTGATACGGGCGCCTTCTAACCAAATGACCCGACCCGAAATCGTTTCATTGGGCGCCCTCCCAAGGCGCGATGCCCTCCGCCTAACCAAACGAACGCATAAGGGAGAAAACGGCAAATGGCCCGCACGAACGTGCACAAGGCACTCGTGCGGTCACAACTTAGCAAACCTTATATGGGCACCCTCTAACAAAACGACCCGACCTGAACTCGTTTCATCGGGTGCCCTCCCAAGGCGTGACACCCTCCGCCCGACCAAACGAACACTCAAGGGAGAAAACGACAAACAGCCCACATGAACGTGCACAAGGCACCCATGCGGTCACAAATTAGCAAACCTGATACGGGCGCCCTCTAACAAAACAACCCAACCCGAACTCATTTCATCGGGCACCCTCCCAAGGCGTGACGCCCTCAGCCCGACCGAATGAACGCATAAGGGAGAAAACGGCAAACGGCCTACACGAACGTGCACAAGGCACCCGCGTGGTCACAACTTAGCAAACCTGATACAGGTGCCCTCTAACAAAAAGACCCTACGCGAAATTGTTTCATCGGGCGCCCTCCCAAGGCGCGACGCCCTCCGCCCACCCCTTGTAGCAATAAATCCAAAATTTTTTAGATGAAATTATTATTTCCAAAGGAAAACAACTCAACTCTCATCAATGTTTCAATATAGATGAAGAGAAATGGTTTGGTAAATTTCAAATTTAAGGAGAAAATTTATTCAAACTAGCTTATAGCTCGCATATTGATAGCTTCAAAAAAGTATCCTACAAATGTCAAATGTCATATGTTTCTATGTTCATTTGACATGTTTCTATTTTACATGTGCTTGGAAAATATTGTTCACAACATGGAATAGATCCTACAAAGGAATATTCAACATATTGTAATCGAGATTTAGTTAAATTTCTCCAAAATTTTGTCTTTAATCGTTTACATATTGTACACAACCCCTTGTAATCTATATTTGTTTTCTCAATATTTTGAAAGTTTCAACATGTTGTATGGAAAACATTCTTATACCTCATTTTGTACAAGCCAAATCCCTTTACTTGGAAGTTGCTATTTTAATTTCTTTTGGAAACATTTTTATGACTATTTTCAAGTATCATGAATTTTCTTATTCATAATTGTATTTCTAAATAGTATAATATATAAATCTAACACATGAATAATGTATGTTGTTACTTGTAATAATGGTTTCCTCATCAATCATCATGGAAGTATCAAATATAGTTTAAGTATTTTTTCTCTATTATTATTATTATAATCCAACCTCATGGGCATGGGTGCATTAAACTAGAAAGTGTTCTCTTCCATGTGTTGTACAACTTGTAATTTTCATCTTAAAACTCTTTTTTATTGAGATATAAGCACACCATATAACCAAATTTGCATTAGTGGGTTGTTTTATGTTGATCATGGTCCTCCATATAACAATTTTAAGTTATGTGTAGGTTCTTGCACTTCCAATGGATTTCTCAAATCTTGATTGCGACCTTAACAATTTTTGCCTTCATAATTACCATTTGTAAATGGGTTTTTAGCAAATATAAACAACAACCAATTAAAAAGAATTTTGTTTATGATCCTTTTCAAGTGTCATGAATTTTTTTATGCAATATTGTATTTTAAAATAGCGTAACCTATGGATCTAACACCAAGCATGCTACTACTCATAATAATGGATTTTCAAGATAATCATCAATCATCATGTAAATCTCAAAAAGTTTTACCCTTCTTTCTTTCTGTTAATAATGCCAAAACTATTCATAAAGGTGTGTTTAGCTATGAATTATTTCGTATGTCAGAAATTTTTGCTAGTAATGGATTTCACACTTTTATATTAAGAGATAGATATCCCACCCCTTGTAGCAATAAATCCAAATTTTTTTAGATGCAATTATTATTTCCAAAGGAAAACAACTCAACTCACATCAATGTTTCAATATAGATGAAGAGAAATGGTTTGGTGTATTTCAATTTAAGGAGAAAATGTATTCAAACTAGTTTATAGAGCATATACCGATAGCTTCAAAAAAATACTCCTAGTTTTTAAAATTGGAAGAAGGATTAGCTTTATTATTTTATATTTGATTGATGGAGCATAAAATTCGAATGCTAGGAGCATAAAATTGGAATCATAACAAATAGAGGCATATGCACTTTGAAAAGGGTTTAAAATCACTAAAGGAATAAGAATGAATTCAATCATTATGTTTAATGACTCTGGTATCATTATCATTCATATGATTAAACAACCATTATGAAAATTGATGTTCGGGGTTCATTTGTAGGCATCAATCATAAGATAAACCTTTAAGGATTTTTCAAGGGTCTCTTCAATAACCCTTTCCCGTGTAATATATATCTCCACAGACTTCTTAATAGGTGCTTCCAAAAATTTCGTTGATTGTTCATTGTCCAATGCCTCACTTGTCCAAAATAAGTCTCCAACAATGGTCTTGATGTTGGACAACTCCAACACTTCAACAATATTTGTTTTGTTCCAAGAGTGATGATACACAGTCAAGGTAATTACAACAACCAAGGTCTTCACCGTTCCGAGAGGTATTATTATTGTGTTGTGACTGTTTAGCAAGGAAAATATACCCAATAATGATGATGCACAGTCAAGGAAATTACAACAACCAAGGTCTTCAACATTCTGAGAGGTAGCAATATTATTGTGTTCTAACTGTCCAACAAGGAAGTCTAAGCAAAGAATGATGATACACATTTAGGTCAATTACAGCAATCAAGGTCTCCACCAATCTGAGAGGTAGTATCACTGTGTTGAGACTGTCCAACAAGGAAATGAGTAGAAAATCTATAAACAGTCTAATACGGTTGTAGTTACTACACAGGAATCATTGTAATCTTCCACCATTTGAGCTTAGGAGTCCACCACAGCTTCAGCAAGGAGTTCACCACAACCTTAAGGATTCCACCACAGTCTAAGGTAAGCTTTTTGATGACACTGTCTGAAATTAAGAAGTCTGAATTTATGTTGTCATTGTCCTAAGCTATAGCAAGGGACACATAAATACATGATAGCAGAAAGGGCCAATACTTTGCAACATGCTGTAATTGTTACTAAATACTTGGGAAAATTCAATAACTGTTTCAAAACATAAATTAATGCTCAAGAAGAATTACAAGTTAAAATTAAATTTAAAGCAAATTATCAACAACCAAGGATATTGATAAGCAACAAAACATTTAAACCAACATTTTCCAAAACAGATCACTTGCCTCTTATGAAATATTAGATCATTGATTGGAATCTATATAGCTTGGTGGAGAAATATTACAAAATTAAATTTCATTAGTGATAGAATATCACTTGAAATTATTCTCTTGATGACAAACATAACACTCATATTTTGAAATTTCTTTCAACTCGGGAAACTAGACTCCATCCGAGCTTCGACAAAAATAGTAAATAATTTTAAGTTTGCTTGCAAGGTCAAATAAAGTACTCATTCTGAACTTAAAAGATTGATTGTTTGGTCATCTTCATCATCTTCTAGCCAATAAGTTTCAATAATCTTTACTGCCTTCTCATAAATTTCATTATTTTCATGCCTTTGCAGGTTCTCAATCTTCTCAAGTCCTTCAGCATCATCAATATATTGTGCATAGAGATTTACACCTCCAATGTTGCCCAAAACCTTCTCTACTTCCCCAACTTTCAAAATATTCTCTAGCCTTTCAAGACAAACAGTTACAGTTCTTGGGTCTGGAAAGACTAGAAGATCACATAAATGCTTAATGCATCCTTGATTCACAATATATCTGCAACCAAAAGCACAAATTAGTAGTTTGTCTAGGATGAGATTACCCAATGTTATCCCTATAACTGTTATGATAAATGACTTTTTATACTGACCATTTATTGACATAATAATCTGTTGAATAGACGATGACTTATAACAGAATTGACAAACCTCTCGCATCTATTCAATTTTTTCTTTGCAACCTCCAACATCATTGTAAGTAGCATCTGGCTTTTCTTCAGGGATCAATCTTAGGAGGAAAAGGGATATAAATCTGATACTTATTGCGATCAACCCTACATAAAGAAAGAAGACCATCAATCATTACATTCCAGACAAAACCCACAAGGTGTGACCTGAAGCAATCTCTAAATTTTTTTATGACATTAATGCAAACAACATAAAACATTAGAGTTGAAAACATAGTAATGCTTCACTAAGAAGTAATTTTATATCTCACTTGTCAGCGACACTTAGAATTGATGGATAATATCACACTCAACTCTAAAGGAAACAAACTCCCTAGAAGACAAAGTGAACATAAAAGGATGGTTTTGCAAGGGGGATTTTTTATTAACTGACTTGGCACGCATGCCTTCTTCAATATCAGTAGGGGAGACTTTATCACCCAGTCCAACCACAAACTACATTCCAAAGAGACAACTTTGTAAATATTACATGCAAGTCAATGTGGCTTTCAGGAAACATTGGGTTTTGAATTCATAAATTTTGTTGCGAGAAAAAGACTAATCACTACAGCTATAGTTTTAGTGTAAGAGTAAAGTAGAAGTTTTGATTCTTGCTGCACCTATAAGAGAATAATGACTTTTCTGTATGATCACAACACAACGTAGAGAAATAGGCATACCTTGGAAATTTGTTTAACATTTATGACATACTTGGAATCATCAGTTTTTGGATTAATGATCTGCATGCACCTCACTACTTGGATGAAGAAACAAAACATATTCAGATCAATTAGATGTGACAGACACTGATACATGCTTGACCATTTTTACCCTTCTTTACAAGAGGAGGACCTTCTTTATTTTCTTGAAGATGACAAGGATATTTTTGAACAGAGGAATACGACAGCCCTGCAGCAAGAAGAGAAAAACCTCGTGGTAGCGAAAAAGGAGCTTCTTTTTTACATAGATTCTATGGCTTCCCCTAAAAATAAGGGTGATGATATTCTAGCTCAAGAAAAAGAAGTAGAACATGTAGAAAATTTTATGAAGAAATTTCAGGAATGTGATCTGGAGGCATTGCAACCATCCTATGTGGATTTGATGCAAATGTATATGTGGCTATCTATGTAATTTGAAGTAAAATACACATTTTTTCGCTCTATGGCAAGGTGTCAACCTAATTGGGAAGCTTATGAAATATACATTGAATCCTTGATTAAATGTGGCATGTTGGACAGGGCTGAGGGGGTTTTTGCAGAGTTACAAAAGGATGGTGACATTGGTATTAAATCCAAGATGTGCAACGTAATATTGGAAGGATATCTCAATGCTGGTTAAGAATAAAGGATCAAACAATTATATGATGAAATGTACCATAAATGTGAAGGTTGATGGAAATCAGCTCAAGGGAAAGATAGTAGGTCAATGAGCAACTTAATGTTAGATGTTACCGGTGCATATAAAAACTTTGACTTTCAAACACAGTATTTGCAAATTGTGAATTATAAATACTATGAACTTTGGGCCTTCGATTTTTTCCATTTCGCAGAGGAATTTCATCAACAGTCTGAAATTAACTTGGAGATTCATGACACTGCAATTGATGCACTGCTTTTGGCACTATAATGTCTCCTGAATCCATATTTCATGATGAACACCAGTGACAGTGACTATCATATCAACAAAAGTGCCACTAAAAACAAATCTTCACACGCGTAGGAAGATGGTTGATGAGCTATTTTCAAGTAATAGAAAGCCAAAAGTTGAAATGATTGGTAATCTCAAAGAAAAGAGAGACAAAACTGTAATTGACATTCTTATGCAAGTAGAAGAATGGTACTACAAAATGTATTCTATTATTTTGAAATATAGTCCATATGATGAGAAAGAAGTAAATTGTGATTTTGAAGAAAGGCCAAATGGTTTTAGAAAATTTCCCAATGATAGAGAGTCTATAAATGTTGTTACCCTTATATGCTAGCATCAAGGTCTACTTTATGTTTTTCTGATTCGGTAGATTTAGAGGGAACAACATAACATGTTGCAGAGCATCTCAATACATTGCTTTTCTCTCTTCATTATCATCAAAAGGATTTTAGTCATCCAATAAAACCTTGAAAAAATACTTGGAGATAGGCGATAGTGGACACTTCATCAAATTATAGTTTCTGCTGCCAGTGGTAGCGGCATCATGACAGAGGATGATGAGTATGGTAGGAAACAGGGCTTCTGGTTTAGAAAAATGATTCTTGCCTCCTCATGGATACACATAATATCAATTTTTTCAACCTCTTAATTTCCTTTGGCTAGATACATAGGTTGGATGGAATTGGCTTGCTATGCAAAGGAAAACTAAAAGAGATGGCTCCCTCTTGCACATTGGATTGCTATGCAAAGGAACACCAGAAGAGAGGGCTCTACAAGATATGCATCAAATGACAAGCTTACTATTTATTTTCTCTAATGAACTCACATTCATCAAAAGATGTAAGGGGAATGAGAATGAAGAATTACAAGAGGCCTCCCTTTTGGAATTGAACAAACATAAACATGAGAAACATGTTAAGAAAAGTGATCATTTAGAGCAAGCAGATAGTGATGGCTTTTCCCATGCTCTTTACCCCGAGCTAGACATGATCTTTCCAAACTTAAGAAATCAGTTTTTCACATACAAAAAAGTGATGCTAGAGGTTGTCTGCTCCCATTTAAAAGCAGTTCCACCTAGTTCTATTCCAGATATATTGTTGGTTTTCATAGTTGTTTTCCAACCCATTCATGGATCTATATAGGGATCAAAATGTAATGAATGATGCGAGTTGTTGCATGATGAAAGGTGTTGTAGCTTCTAATGTGAAGTGCATCAAATTTTAAATACTAGGACTAATCATTGTGGAACATAATGAAGTTGTTAGATAGGTGATACTATTATTCCAAATATATGTTTGAATAAATTGATATTGACCCCATTTTTAATACATTACACTTATATCAATATATACTAGGACCAAAGAGTTAATGGTTAACTCCGTGGAATTCGAGACATTGCTCTTTTATCTTGGCTGCTTTTTATAATTGTGTGTGATGACTCAAGTGATGTTGTACTAAGTTATTATGGTATTTCTCTTTATTTTGGCTGCTTCATATTGTTGTTGTGTGACAGAGTACTTTCCTAAAAAAATTTAGTGCCATACCAAGTGCCCTGTATGCATCATTGATTGGGTATATTATCACAGGTATCAAAATTTATATCTATGACTAGAGAGCCATCTATAATGTAATCCAACATGGTGGGGACACTCACTCGACCCTAAAAGTAGACATGGTTGAAATCGTTGTATGAAAACTAATGTTTATTAATGAGCCGAATGTTGTTGAGATGTTATCTGGCCTTGAGCCCTGAAGAATCCAATTTACCTTATGTACAAATATGAGGGGAAATGCCATGTGAGTTTCCCCAAAAGACGCATTACGGTGAATAAAAGTACCATATTTAGATCTATACTCCACAAATCTAAAACAATTCCAAGACAAATGAGGAGATGCCACCTATTATTGTACTTATATACCAGAAAAATGTACACATGCTTCCTAAAGCCCAAGGGGTTAGCTCAAAATTTTGCCATTGATGTTGCTGGGCATTTGTCTAGTTCAGTGCTAGCAGGTGCCTGCTTTGAATCCTCTAGGGTGAGGCACACTAGTCTACAATGAAAGGTTTATTAGGGATGTCATCCATGATTGTGAAGAAGCTTCCCTTGGGTTTCCCACAAGGTTTTCCTTGGAAAAAATAAGTACAATGCCTAAAATGGCTCCTAAATCTATCTATTTCTATGGGACTGTCAGGTTGGCTAGATTCTAAAGACAATTTATTCAACAAAAGGTGGAGAAATGGGTGTATGTTTATTATTTGAGAATCATTACATAATCATAACAACTGAGAGCTAAAAAACTACAGGTAGAAGTACAGAGAATCCTTCTATAAAACAACATAAAAAATGAAGTTATATATATTCTGATAAAAAATTAAATAAAATGTAGTTAGAGACTAGCATTACACTTGGAATCTACCATTGATTTTCATAAATAAAATATAATTCAGAGATTGACAGGAGTAGAAAAATACACCTTGAAATCCTGTTCCTCGGCAAAATACTCTCTATTAACATCACTCCTTGGAATAGCCTCATTGGAGTTAATGGCCAAGGCTGTATCTCAAACTTGGACTGGCAATCCATATTAAAGATCAAGCAGACACACCTGAAAAATGTTTTTGAGTTTACATCATGTTTGGAAAACCTCTGTTTTCTTGTACCTTGCATCACGGAATGGTCTCCACCTGAAAAATGTAAATGGTCTGGTGCAAATGTTACACTCTTTGTCAAAATTTGCTTTTGTCTGCACCCAAAAAAAAAAATTCATTTAAACTCTATTCGACCACATATATGTCAGTGCTTTTATAAGCCATATATAAATATACATTACATATATTACACAAGCGCTAAATTTTCAAATAAGAAAATTCATGCATAAGAAATAAGTAATGATATAATAAAATAACTAAGAAATTTAAAATTTGATCTCTTTTATGTTTTAAGTAATGATACAATAAAATAACTAGAGAAATAAGACAGGATACTACCTCTCAAAGTCTATCTCTCTACTATTTCAAACTTTCCTACTATGTTGTTCCTATAGACAGTACATCATAGAGTTGTAAACATCAGCACCTTCCAATATTTTAAAAAATTTAGATCATCCTTCTTGACCACGTTCTCATGTTTTGATTTAAACATTAAAGTGAGCTAGTAGCCTAGAATAGTAACTAGCATGGTCAATGATCTCAACTAAACTAAGCTATTGTGCACCACATGCTAGAATACAATCATACCCTGACATTAATGCATACCACATAAAACATTAGTTATGAAAATATAGTAATGCTTCACTAAGAAGTAAAGTGATATCTCACGTGTCAGCGACACTTAGAATTGATGGATAATATCACACTCAACTCTAAAGGAACCAAACTCCCTAGAAGACAAAGTGAACATAAAAGGATGGTTTTGCAAGGGGGGTTTTTTAATAACTGACCCGACACGCATGCCTTCTTCAATATCAGTAGGGGAGACTTTATCACCCAGTCCAACCACAAACTGCATTCCCAAGAGAAAGATCTTTAATAACACCAATTATAATTAGTTGACAAATACCTCTTGGTATAATAACCAAGTATAATTGACATAGGCATGGTCAACATAAAAGGTCAATAACAACTATATATCACCAAATGATGTTTAAACATTCCTTCAACAATGTTTCACATCACGCAAACATGAGTTGGAAACATTGACTAATGAGCACCTCGTGATATCAATCAATAATGATAAAGACATTGATGTACACTAAATAGTGACTATAAGAGTATCCATATGGAGGACTAGAATGACTTATATGTATCGTACAACTCCTACGAAAACTAAAACCCAATTGTAAGGTATTCATGCAAATAGGCGAAACATTAAGGGTGATGTGATCGATATTGCAATTTTTATTGATAGAGTGATCAAAGAAATTACCATCCCCTCCATTTTTAGTTTTGGGTATCTCCTTCATGGTTTATAAAACACAAAAGAGAATAAAAGTAAGATTTACAGTTTATTTTTTGTTTACATTAATGAACCCCCACAAAAAAAAGGATACTCGATTTGAGTGTCTTCTTCTTTGTTTAATGATGTGAACAGAGAGATAATGGTATGCTTGGTACGAGGTTTTTTCTTCATGATTTTTTAATGAGCCTAAAAAATATAAAAGTATGCTTAGAACCCTTCACATATTAATGAGCATGAGAATAATAGAAAGTGAGATTCCTTGAAGAAATAACTAATATAAAGGGTAACAAATTATTTCAAACTAACGAAACCGTTGTAAGTAAATACAAGTAGATATGTTATTAGGATTTTTTATAGCTGTTACAGGCTTTTGCTTACACAATCAGATACTTGGGTCCACCTTGCACTTTGGGAAGCCTCTATGAGCCAAAGTATTATTCCTAGACCTCCTTCGGTGGTGCCCACAACCCTACACCTTCTCCTCTCCAACATTAAATTCATTTACGCTCAGCCTTACCTGGTGTTTACACCATTGAAGCTCCTTCCTGTTGGACATGGCTATATCCATTCGAAGTCTTCACCTTTGTGCATACCCATACTTGATTACTCCCCAGCTTGACAGCTCCAATGCCACGACAAAAAGCCAAATCCTGTTGAGGGTCCTCTTCTCAAGTAGAAGGGAGTGCTCAAGGCACACTTCAACCTCATAAGGAAGCACGGAGATATCATTCCCAAACCCCTACTCCTATACAACAGGAAATCAACTATGTTGATATTGAATTTCGTGTTCAATATGATGAGCAAGTTGTTGAGGAGGTCTTCGCTTCTATGGTTGAGTGGGTGATTGATTCAGGACATACTTTAGGGCACCAAAACTAATATCTATGTATAATCGAGCTATACTAGAATGTGAAATCGCTCCCCAACAAGTATTTTCTTAGAGCATAATGAAGCTCGCAGGGAGATATTATTACATATTGATGAACTACAAATGGAGCACAAGGATCCCAGTTTGTAACACTGTGACATCTCTACCAAGTTGGCCCTTCAAATTTAATATATGGGATGGAGAACAAAGCCAAGAACTAAATATCAATCTTCCCGGGGGTTGCATGGTAATAGAATGGGTTGCCACTGTTCATGCCATGGACAATGAAACTAAGAACTTGTTGTGAAAACTTGTGCCCAGATTGAGCATACAATGTTTAAGTATTGGCATGAAGGATTAAGTCCTTAATGAGTTCACAACTTTGTCATTATGAATAAACCTTCAAACCACAGCACAAGACATTAAAGCCTATGAATCTAATAATTGAAGAATGCTACTCAAAAGAGCTTATTCTACTGTAAACTACTACTCAATAGAGCTTATTCATTTCCTATCTTGCTGTAGCATGTGCAAAATAAGGTTTCCAATTGAAATTAGTGAATTAATGCAGCCACCTCATGGATACAATGGTCCTTTCCTCTGTTCTTAGTCATCATGCAAAACTACGAAACCTTGAAACCAAAATGTTTGCAGGATGGAATATTGTCATTGCTGGGCTACAATAGAACCTAGGTACTTGCAAATGAAAAATGTCATCAATTTTGATGCAACAGTGGACATGATCTACCACGAGATATGTGTAGTTGTCCTGAAGAGGATTGTTGTGAACTCTATCAAACCACATACTGCCCCCTTTTCTTGAAACTCCCATTTTTCCATCACAGTAGAGCACATAATATTGTCCAAATGATTGTTGTTAAAGGTCTGTATTGGATAGATGAAAACTTGTCACATGGGAAGCATGATCTGCAATTCTGTCTTTTAAGGAATATTGATTCCATAGTCTGCCATAACCATTATTAGGCCACCACAAGTGCTAGTAATGCAACCCAACTGGCAGTTCTGCACCTAAGGCTCTAAGTGATAGGCCTATAAATAGTTGGGGAATATAGTCCACTGTCATAGCTAGAGAGTTTCCCCTGAGAGATCACATCCACACTATTACAGGCAAACAGTTTTGAAGCAGTAATATGTAGTGTAGAGCACTCCTTGCTACTTATTATGGAGTAGCAAGGCCACCAGACCAAATTATTCTAACCCTAGGTCACTGACTCTACTAGTTCTTATGTTTCAGTAGGGGTAGTGTCTTCTTGGTGTTCTAGGATTTCTTCTGCCGTTACTTGTTTTTTTGGAGTAGCAGGGGTTTGGGTGGTGGTAGGAATGTATCATGTCCTCTTCTTTCCTGGAACACAGGGGGGCCTATTTTGATGCCCTCTCATTCTCTCGGTGGTTGGTTTGCTACTAATTATCTCAACGTTAATATCACTATACTTCTATGGTGTAATATAATTTGTCTCTTCTTAATATGAATTAGTAGGTACTTTGTAGCCAAGGGATTCATGACAATATATTCTTCCTCCTTCGCAACTGCAATGGGTGGAGTCACACAACATTGGGCTCATTTAGTGAAGTTGCAACCATTGGAGTTGCAATGACTTCTTCCCAATATTTTCTTGCTTTGTTTAGAGCTTGTACCACGAGTAACCTGATAAGGCCATGGTGAGAGATGAAATATATTGGTATGTTTGATTTTTGTGCATGGGCTTCCTTATTTTGTAGGGACTTGTGTAGGAATTACAACATATTGACATTGTGACAGTGTCTGAGATGGTCAAGGAAACAAATGTTCATATTCCTCTAAGCCAAATGAAGCACCTATACTGTGAGTAACCTAGTGAATTGACTATGGCTCAAAGTTTTTATTGAAAATTAAATATTAGTTTTAGCATTCACTAGATACATAAAGGAACCTCTCAATTGTCTATAAATTCACTAGATAGCCTATTTATAATGTGGCAATGATACTAATGAAGAAATGGTAAGAGGTTACCATGGTTTAATGTAGACTCTCTGACCCAGAGCCTACACGATCTCCTTGAGGCTTAGTCTGCATCATGTCAATATGGGGTGTAGCCTGAAAAGTAGAAACCAAAGTTAATAGAAAAGTTTGTGAAAATAAATATAATAAACATTATGAATATGATTAACGAAAAGTATTGATACCTGTGTCATGACTGGAACCTGAGAAGGAATAATCTCTTCAGGCAACCCTTGATGTGTAGCTCTAACCTGAAAAATTCCATAATTTTAATACTCATACCATATAAAATTATGTGACATAAATTCAATTTCAATTTGACGTACAAAAATATAGATAGATAGAAATGAATGTGGCACCTGTACATGATCATGTCCATGATCTACAGAATGAGGACCAGGGGCAAGGCAATGTTCTTCTAAGAATGTTGTAAACTGCATAAGTTAAATAAATAAATTGGTGTAAGTTTTTGGATCTACTAAATGTATATACACCAAAAGTAGCTCATCTTATAAATGTGTATTTTAAAATAGATCAAAACATGCTTTTACATACCTCGCCCATGGTGTGCATTTGTCATGTTAAGGATTGCTCATAGAGGTCTCTACATGAGGATGCATACTCGATAAGCTCATCTCACTCCATCTCCCTCAACACATGATCTAGAATACTCACAAATGAATGAACTACTGCACTAGATGAAGGTTGGCTTGTCCCTAAGCTGACTTCCACCCCTCCTAAAGCAGCTGCAATATGTTCTTGTATCTTCTCCCTCATTTGTGACGCAGCACTAGAGATAAGGGCTAACTCCTCTGGAAGTGTAACTACCCTAGGTGGTCGAGGTGCTAAATGAGATGCTGGAGGCCTAAACCCAACATCTCGCATAGCATCAGGTCATTCATATGTACGACCTTTTCCAACTCCATAGAATTTGGACCCAGTATCTGTATAGTTAGGGTCCATGTGCTCTCGAAATTGAGAAAACAACATCCTAACAAAATAATGTGGCACCTCATCATTATTTGGGAACTTCCCATATGCATACAGGAACTTCTCATAAATATAAGGTGCAATATTGGGATCATTGAATCTTGTAATCTTCAAACGTTTTTTGTCTTCAGGCCGCAAGTCAAATAGTGACAAGGCCATTTCTTTAGTGACCCTACTTTTAACTTCATTATAGGAGTGGATACCAATCACTGACGCTCTCCTCCTACACATCATGTCAAAAAACACTTGGGTTGATGGTCCAACCCCACGATAAGTCTCTATAAAACTCTCCAAATTGTGCACAATAATTTGGAGACAATTTCGACTAAGGGCAGAGAGATTGCAACTTTGCAATTCATTGCGCAATCTCATGGAATGCTCCCTCATCCCATCAACAGTAAGTAAGGAGATGGTATCTTCCCAAGGCATCTGCTCAGGAATATCACCGGGATGGGTGTAAAGGGGATCATAGCTCGGATTTCGAGCAAAATCATGAACCCTACGACCTCTACCCCTAGGAGAGAGAACACCACTACTTGTAACATGTTAAATTATTGTACATATTAAAAATTAAATAATTTATAAGAAAAATTTGTATTTAAAAAACTTGTCAGGTCATTTGAAAATACCTGGTGGAAAAACTATCTCTTCCTCTTTGCTCATACTAGGATGGTTCCCTTCCGAGGAATGAACGTCTCTAACAACCATTGTACAAAACATTAAATTGTTTTATAACACAAGTACATGAGACACACAATAAGTTTCACATTAAACATACACCAAACAATAAATTTTCCTTTAGATTTTACCTGGAGGAGAAGTATCCAAGCGTGGGATAGATGCCACAGTCTGAGACATTTTTCTCCTTTTCCCCTCACTAGCAATAGGGCCAACCCCAACTCCTACATTTGCACCTATGGAGCATAATGTTTTCACATTAAACACTTGTCATTTGGAAAAAAAAAATTCACCTATTCAACATTGAATATAACGTAAAATTGAACGTTTTAACTAGCAATTGATCTAATGTGTACCTATACCATGTATAAGATGATCCTCAGAATGGGCTCTATGAAATTGGGGGTGAATGGGAACAAGTCTATGGGGCTCCTCTTGTTCGATTTTATGTTTGGGCGCATGAGTCATATGAGTGTGTCCACCTATGCAAGACAAAAAAATTTCACATTAATCAAATTTTCACAACGAACAATAAATATAATCTACTTGAAAACATGACATAACTAAGCAACTAATGTACCTGATAATCCTCCTCCCATGGAGGGGTCTCTGTAGGGCTCACCTGATGCCATTGTTTCTATAGTATCAAATCAAATTTCTGCCCCTCATAAACAAATTAGAAAACAAATTATCAATCGACAGTCATGTCACAGCTAAAAGGTCAACCAAGATAGAGTTTATGGATTTATCTGAGATGGTAAAGAAACTAAAAGGGATGCAGATTCACCTGAAATAGAAGTAACTGAAGGCATAGACTGAAGGTATAGACTGCATATTGATGAAGCTAGTTTGAGAAGAATACAGTGCGGATACTTACAAGGTTACAATGCAGATATCGCAAGGGTTGTGATGAATTTTGAAGTCTAATGAAAGGAAGGTAAATCTGTGATTTACCTTCCTATAATAAAAGTATTACTTCTGCTTAAATCATTTGTGTCATGTACACTTGGTAATTGACTTGATGAAGGATTAATTAAGAAGAATACATAAGAAAACAAGCTCAAAAGTAATTATCAAGAAGAGAATTTATAGCCGCTCCAGGTTCTCAACATGGTTTCAGAGCTATGGAAAAAGATGATCACCTTATGGTTTCAGAGGAGTGGGATTCCCTTGGCATTGTCTAATCATTATAAGTTTTTTATTTTATTTTTTTGGAATTGGGTGAAAATTTTTGGGTCAGATCTTGTTCTTTGTTTTTTGAAATAGGTTTTTGACTATATATATAGATTTCACTACTCAAACTTGTGATTCAAACAAATCCCTACCTGATTCTAAAAAAATATGCCTAAAAACCTTCTAAAAATTCCTTGGGATGCCTTAGGTACCTTGGCTTGGGAGTCAGCTTCATTCAATGATCCAATTTTGCACCAATGCTATATTATGGTAAGATGTTTTTAATTTGGCTTGATAACTATTGAATGAAATTTATGTATAACATATATTTGACAAAAGGTAAATCTTAAATGTTTTCAAGTTTTCATTTGTTTATTAGAATGTGTGGATTTTTTTATTTTTTTTTTGGGTAAAATTGAGGTGGTCTTCCACTTGATTTACCACTCCTCTTGCAATGGGAATGTACGAGGATGTGCCATTGGATTTCTTTGCAAAACGTGTATCATTTATCCTTCTCATTTCGAGTGTATTCATACAATAAAACTAAAGTAAAGGTGGGTGCGAAATATAAAAACTTACTAATTTTTTTGCATGCCTTGCTCAGCAAGATGAATTTCCAAAACAAGAAGTGCCCAAAACAAATTTATCTTCTCTCATTAAAAAATTTAGTGACCAATCAATGAATGACTGAAAATCACGTTCTTTCTACAGGCATTTCCATTTGGGATTATTTCCCTTAGTGCTCGGATGACCTATCACATCACTTGTTGGATGATGTGAATCTTGGCATCCAAACTAGTAGTGGAGGATCCTTTCATTTGTCAAATCAAGCTTCTATCTCCCCAAATGCTCTTCCTTCTTCTTGACATGAAATTTTCCCTATAGGTACCAACTCCCTAAATGATCCTCTATCATCCCAACATGATGTAAGTTTTGAAGCCACCACAATCTCCTTGGATTGCATCCTTTATGACTCCCTCCCATCTCACAAACACTCTATCCTCCCAAAAAATGTTATTCCCCCTCCATTGTTGGCGACATAATCTGAAAACCTTATAAAAATATGCCTGAAAACCTTCTAAAAATTCCTTGGGATGCCTTAGGTACCTTGGCTTGGGAGTCAGCTTCATTCAATGATCCAATTTTGCACCAGTGCTATATTATGGTAAGATGTTTTTAATGTGGCTTGATAACTATTGAATGAAATTTATGTATAACATATATTTGAAAAAAGGTAAATCTTAAATGTTTTCAAGTTTTCATTTGTTTATTAGAATGGGTGGCAATTTTTTTTTTTGTGGGTAAAACTGAGGTGGTCTTCCACTTGATTTACCACTCCTCTTGCAATGGGAATGTACGAGGATGTGCAATTGGATTTCTTTGCAAAACATGTATCGTTTATCCTTCTCATTTCGAGTCTATTCATACAATAAAACTAAAGTAAATGTGGGTGCAAAATATAAAAACTTACTAATTTTTATGCATGCCTTGCTCACCAAGATGAATTTCCAGAACAAGAAGCTCCCAAAACAAATTTATCTCCTCTCATCAAAAAATTTAGTGACTAATCAATGAATGAATGAAAATCACATTCCTTCTACATGTATTTCCATTTGGGATTATTTCCCTTAGAGATCGGACAACGTATCACATCACCTGTTGGATGATGTGAATCCTAGCATCCAAACTAGTAGTGGAGGATCCTTTCATTTGTCAAATCTATTAGTGTCGGTATCTTCATCCCTCCGTTAGTGATCAAAATTCTCTTGTTGCATTGCATATTAGGTGTCTCACTCGGCCAGCTGCATTCCATTAGGAGCATGGATCATCTGACGGTAGTGGCTTGTTGTTCATATCCCTCATGTCCTTTACCTGCTGGCCCATTTCCATTCATTAAGATCATTTGCAGTCACTTTTTGTCTCATATTTTGAAAAGAGTCATTTTTAGGATTTTAGTGTCATTAGGTCTAGGGTTTCATTAATAAGGTCTTCAAAATGCCCAATAATGGTTAGCAGGCGCACGAGGAGTTTGAAATAAGGTTTCAGTACTAAGAAATTCATTATCATATGCTTAATAATGTATTTTTCTTCAAAACTTTGTTTTGAAGAAAAATAGAGTATTTCATCTTTTTATGTATAAATGTAATGTAATTTCAAGTTTTCTCAGTTGTAAAAATAATTTCACTGGCAACCCTGGTCACCTTTGTCAAGCTCCAGCAAATTCATTCCCTGCAAGGCAAACACAAAGCACATCATTCAGTCAATCAAAGCCAAAATGAAGCAAGCTGTTTAAAACAGAGTTTAAAAAATGTCAAATCTAAAACATTACAAAGTGGGTTTTTGAAGTGGAAAATTAAAAGGTCTTTGGTATATAAGTCATCTCCATGTTCAAAGGCTCATTTGTGTTCCAAGAGGAGAGAGCGAGCAAAGGAAAGGGTCGAGTAAAACGAAGAGAGTAAAATCATAACAGAATTGGCAAGTTTCAGAGGCGCGACGCATTCGCTGGGTGACGCAGTGCATTGGACAGGCACGACGCATTGGGTCGGCCTCCACTGTGTTGAGAATACACCAGCGCGGTGCATAGGATAGTCATCTATGTACAACGACATCTGATCCCAATATGTGAAGAACTCGAGTCAGAACACCTGTCTAACTCCCCCGCCTCCTCCTCTCCATGGTAACTACCCCTAGCGACGCATCTTGGGCTCCCGTGTAGCCCCATCGTGGATCTGCATGAGGTGGAAATGTGGGGATATTCTCAAAGAAGAATGAGCACAACACCATACCAAAAGAACAGTCATGGTTCACATGTCACTTGCACAACAAAAACCGTCGTTTCACCAACGATAGCATCATCTAGGCCCACCCATAGCAGGTCCCACTTATAACACTCTCAACCAACATCATCTGCCCCCAAGTGATGTAATGGAATGCCTAGTTTCCCAGGAGCCGTAGTACTGTTGCGACGACAACCTGTGTCTCTAGCCTCTCTAGATCACTGATCGGTATGGTCCTGCCCTTAGCACAAACATTTGGCCTACAGTGGCGCCCATGAACTTTGATATGTTTCACCCACACGGTAATACACCTGATCCCCATAGATCTTGATACGAAGCACATCCAAATCCCTCTCTCACCAGTTGATCTTTAGCTCTACCATACTTACCAAAAACCATCATGTTGGTCAGCTCAGAGAAGGTAAACTGCATCATCACTCATCAAGTCTCGACCCTCAGCCAAAAAATAGGCCAAAACCCACCTCCATGCTAGCTCGCACTTTTCAGACTCTGCAGCTGCGAGCTCGCAGTTTTCCCCTCTAGAAACTGCGAGCCAGGTCGCAGTACAAAACCCAGAAAGTGCGAGCTGACCATGAGGAAGGGTAGAGTTCTGTTTTTGACCCCCAGCCACCTAATCTGAAAAACTGAACCCTAAAAAAGTAGAGTAAGTTTAGGCCACCAACATGCAACTGACGTATCTCGGTTCCAACGGTTGGTTTGTCCGTTACGATCACCACAAGGTTTAGGGCCTTCTCCTCCTCTCCAAGTTCATGACAACTCCACTAGCAAATGAATCAAATTGGAGGGAAATCACCTTATTAAAAGAAAAACCCTAAATTGTCTTTCGCCAATTGTGACCAAACCGTAGCTTGATTTAACGAATCGTCAACACCGTTGGAAAGTTCTCACTGAGCACTATAATCATATCCTTTTGTTTGTGATAATTTGAAACTTCACTAGGAAGCCATTTTTCCAAGAAGGATCACTTTGCCGCCTCTTAAAATCAGATTTCTTCACTTGCGTTGCTTGTACTTGGGGTACCACTTTGCCTTCGTACTTGTCAATGCGTGTGTCAATTTTCCTCATGAGTAACCATCTTTTTCTCATGTTTTTATGGTCCCCTCCGAGCCTATTCTGTGTGGCAGCATCATCGAGTCACCCTTGTTCAGAGCATCCGAGTTGAGTCACCACTACCTTCATGGAGTTTGTCCCGAGTCTCTTTGCCTCCTGCTACAGTATTCCATCCATTTTTTCCTTGTTCCTCTCTCATGTCTCTCATTTTGGCCTCCAGTCATATTGTTCCCCATCCCCTCTAGAGTTGAGACAGTCGCTATAGGTCATCCATGCTTTTCATGCTCTGACAAGGGAATTCATCTGTCTCTACTCAGTATCACCTACTCCATCATCATCCCTGGTGTCATTCCATCAGTCACTTTACTATGACCCCTCGTGCCTTAGTTTAGGATTCCTCATTTCCTCACTAATGGCAGACCTCCTTTTGTCGACATGAGCACATACATTCTAGAAGACAGGTCTAGAGGATAGTGTACCTTGGTTCCAGATTCGATTCGTGTTTGACGCCTTGAATCAGGTAAAGGGACTCCTCATTTACCTTTGACTTGATTGTTTCTCATCCACTCAGCTTCAACTTCTTATTTCATGATCGATGTTCATATACTTGATGGTACGATGATCCAACAGATTGTACCAGTGATTTCCGCGTGTGTGTAAGATGTTTCAGACCTCATGAGGGGTGGGCCCTTTAGGTAGCCCCCCACATGCCCGGATGACCTCACATTATGCTACATCTTCAGATGCAGCTCCACATATTTGATGGGTTAGTCCTAGCTGCTTATAGCACCCATAGCGTGCTTGTATCATTCAAATGATCCATTCATATTTTCAGAGCCCTTTCCTGTTTATCAGGGTTTCTTTGGTTGTTATTATGTCTCATGTATTCATATATTGTTATCTTCAGTCCTCACTATTGTTCTAGATTCCATATGTATGTGGGATCCATTATATGTTTGTCTGGCCCATTATATGCCAACATGTCATGTACCATTTATCATGTACTTTATTTCTCATTTTCCTTTTTTTGGGTGCATCATTATTCTTTGTACTTTTTCATCTCGACGGACATAGCTATGCCTCCCTTGCCTCACTGAGAACATGTACCCAAACATTAAAGGAGACTTATATCATTCGTAGGTCTCGCCCCCTCGTCTATTGTCCTCTCTCTCTCCACTCCATCTATGTATCTCTCTCTCTCTCTCTAAATCCCCTTTGGTATCTAATGATTGTGTTCATACAACGTACTTCAATCATACGATTAGCTCCTAATGCTCGCACGTTGGCGGGAAATTTGTTACACCAATTTTTGGTCATCTAACCATTTACAATTGGATGGATCAAAGTACACCATGTAAGACCAATTTTACCATAGTAAAATTTCTCTCACTATAAAGAATAATTTAACAAACCATATTTTATTAAAAAATTTCTAGTTAAAACAAGAAACCCCGTGAGGAATAATTAAATAAATCCTTGTTTATTTGATTTTCCTCTAGGAATAATTAATTAAACCACTGTTTAAATAATATTCCTGGTCATTTTTAACCCAATTATGAGAAATAATTAGATAAATATTTATTTTTCCTATTTTTCTCTAGGAATAATTAATTAAATCATTATTTAGTTATTATTTCTTGTTAAATCTAACTAAATCACCTAGAAATAATTAAACAAATCATTATTTGTTAATTATTCCCTAACCACATTCTTGAAATGATAAATAAATTATTTATTTGTTTATTATTTCTTAGTAAAGATATTGAACCAATTTGAATACATTTTCCCTCCAACAAAATATAATAGAATATTCTAAGCGGTTAGATCAAAATCTTGGTTAATAATATTTTATTATTCACCATTATCGATGATAACTCAATATTTTGTTATAAATAGAAGGTTTTTCCATTCATTATTCACTTTGATCACTTTCATTGTCGCGCTTTGATCATTCTCATTACTGCTACTACTTTATTTTCTTTTTGAGCTCCCATATAGTTGAGGGAGATTTGGTATCCTCACCCATTCCAACATTGTATCTAACACCATGCTTGTAGCATCAAATTCTCTACACCAAGACAAAATCGAAATCATAACACTTGTTTATGTCACGTGACATTGGATTTGTTGTGCCAAGAATCTTAAGTCAGTGAATCCCATGATGCAACACATTTTGGGTTTTCTACACCATTGAGAGAGAGAAACTTCTAGATTTGAAGCATAGAGGATAGCCAAGAACCCATCCCATTGAGGGGGACTGGTAACAATATTATTCGTTCCCTTCCTAGGCTTTATAATATATTCAAATTCTTTATATCTTGTCTTGTATATTGGATGTATGGGGCAATTCTTATTTCTTTTCACTGTTTAATTTATTTTACTGCATAGATCAGGTTTTTTGTAGCATTTGTTTTGACTATCGATTATAGATCTAAAGAAGTTAGGCAACCATCTTTGTTGTTAGGGTTTTTTGTCCCACGTAGCTAGAGTGAGCTCTTTTTTAACACTTGTGTTAAGACTTGACACTGACAGGGATGAGGGAAAACTGTTGGAAAATATCGTGCAATGCGTGTTTGATAAAAACCAATTGAAATTTGTGGCCAAGCATCCAATTGGTTTGAACAGAAATTTGAAAGAGTTTGAAGCCATAATTTTGCAGTTGTGGGAGGGAAAAGTTGTGGGGATTGTGGGTCAAGGCGGTGTTGGAAAGACAATATTGGCTAAAGAATACTTCAGCTAGAGGAGATCACATTACTGTTAATCATGCATTTTATATGATATTAGAGATATTGTTTCTTCTCTACATTCCTTGTAGAGGAAACTACTCAAGGAATTGACTGAATTAGATCTACACATATACAACATTGATGAGGGTATAGAGGAGCTTCTAAATTGTCTCTCTTCATCTTCCTCTTATGACTTTGTTATAATTTTAGATGACGTAGATGATGCCCAACAATTGCAACTATTTTTTCCAATAGAAATATTTTTAGATGCAACAACTTAGTTTTGATTACGTCTTGTGACAAGAAAATCTTCAAACTAGTAAAAATCACATAGACATAAGTTTATGAGTTATTGGTGTATGATACCCCCTTGTTTGTGGGACAATAGACCCACCTTGGCCGCCGTGATTTGACTGCAAAATTCTACGAAGGAATACATATGTTAGAAAGACAGAAGATTAAAGGCACAAATTACACAAATATTTCACACACAAAAACACACATGAGTTGTGGCTCTTCTATTAATAACACGAACTTCAATATCTGAATACAATGAACCTGGTGAAGGGTATTTATCTTGACTCCCTTGACATGCACACACTTACAAAAATCATCTATCACATAACTTCGACTTACTCAATGCTCACTTAACTAACTCTCTAACTCACTTACCAAATTCATCTATCACACAACTTGACTTACTCAATGCTTACTTAAACTGACTGTCTAACTCTTCATGCGGGAGTTAATTAGATATTTAACACTCCCCCTTAATTACGACCGCTAAACTAAAACATGACTCATGACAACTCAAACATGCATGATAGTCTATGTCTCAGCTAGGCTTACAACACCCAAGTTTATTTTGTGAAAATCAAACACATATTTTGCTAATGGCTTTGTAAATATATGAGCCAGTTGATCACTAGATTTACAAGGCTTCAAGTGAACTTCTCCATTGCTCACAAGTTCTCTAATAAAGTGATATTTAGTATTAATATTATTTCTCTTTTGATGAAACACATTATTCTTGGATAGTGTAATCGCTAAGGTATTGTCACAATATATTGTTGTTGATCCTTATTGTTTCTTCTTGAGACCATCCAATACTCTTCTTAACCATATTGCTTGACATGCTGTTGATGTTGCTGCTACATATTCTGCTTCTACTGATGATAGTGTCACAATGGGATGCTTATTAGATGCCCATAAAATCACACCTAAACCAAGATGATACACATAACTAGAAGTGCTCTTTTGATCATCCAAACTACCTGCAAAAGAACTATCTGTGTATCCAATCAAATATTTATTTTATGTACTTGCATACATTATGCCACAATCTCTAGTTCCTGCTATGTATTTAAAAATTATTTTTCCTGCACTCCAATGTGTGTCTTTTGAGGTCTCCATAAATCTGGAAATAAAACTCACTCCTTGCATAATATCCAGTCTTGTAGTTGTGAGATACATGACGTTGCCAACCAATATTTTGAATAGATTTGGATTAACATATGATCCTTTATCATCCTTGCTTAACTTTTTACCTGTTGCAACTGGAGTAGGGACATGTTTGCAATTTTCCACCCTTAATTTTTTCAGCAAATCTCTTGCATATTATTTTGGCAAATAAAAATTCCCTTTTTCAGATTGCTCAACTTCTATGCCAAGAAAATATTTCATGAGACCAAGATATATCATCTCAAATTGTTTCATCATGGCTTCTTAAAATTCATCTAACTCAAGATCACCTGTAAAAATCATGTCATCAACATATAAGAAAACAATCAAAATATGTTCGTGCTCATTTACCTTTGTGTACAAGGTAGGCTCAATGTTGCTTCTACAAAATCCATTCTTAATCATGTAGTTGTCGATTCTTCTATACCATGCTCTAGGTGCTTGCTTGAGACCATAAAGCACTTTCTTCAACCTGTAAACTTTATCTTCTTTCCCTTCAACTTCATAACTTGGAGGCTGTTGCACATAAATTTCTTCTTCTAGAATTCCATTCAAGAAGGCTAATTTCACATCCATTTGATATGCTTTCCATTTTTTCTGAGCTGTTGTGGCTAGAAATTCTCTTATAGTATCCAATCTGGCTACCGGAGCAAACGTTTCTCCAAAGTATATTCCCGGTTGCTGTGAGAATCCTTTTGCTACAAGTCTCGCTTTAAATATTTCAATTTCACCTTTCTCATTCAAATTAGCCTTGTACACCCACTTCACACCAATGAGGTTTTTATCCTTTGGAAAATTAACCAAATCCCATATATCATTATTTTCAATAGCTTCAATTTATTCATCCATGGATTGCACCCAATTTTCATCTCTGGTTTCTTCTTCAAACGAAGAAGGTTGGAATGAAAACAATGCAAAATTTGGACTAACATCCAAATCATCATAAATCTCTTTCAAACTTCTCATATTTATCTTACCATTGCTTGATTCATCACCTGGTTGGTTGCTTGGAGAATTCTGGTTTGTTGATCTTCTTGAAGATCCATGCTACTCTGAAAATTTTAGAGTCCTTGCTGGCGTGACTATGATCTATCATATAACTTCGACTTATTTAGTGCTTACTTAACTAACTCTCTAACTCGCTTACCAAATTCATCTATCACACAACTTGACTTACTCAACGCTTACTTAACTAACCGTCTAACTCTTCATGCAGGAGTTAATTAGATATTTTAACAACATACTCTACCCTCTTTGGTTTTGAACTCATGACATCTTACGAGGAAACATATGCTCTTAACCATTATATTTTTCATAAGCATGGTATTACACTTTCAGTTTTTGTTTTGACTATGTATTAGTTTGTCTTTGACCAAAAAATTCTACGGCTTAACGATAGTTTAATATTGATAATTCAATTTTTGTTATTTTTTATTATTATTTAAATTATTTATTTGTAAAGTGATTGGTTGAGGTCTTATTATGAGCTCTTTAGTGACTTATGTTTATGTTAATTATTAATTTTTTGTTTTTTGTTTTATTTTCTTTTTATTTGATATTTTTTTATATTTTTCTCCTTATTTTCAATTTTAAGGTGATTTATTATTCACAATTTTTTTTGCTAGTTATTTTCTTTTTGTGATGAAATTTTTGTCTTTATTATTTTTTAGTTTAATTAAGTTATATTTAAGTTAAGTGGCAAGTACTAATTATTATATAATCTTTGATCTATAATAAGTTAAAATAAAAATAAAAGTAAAAATATAAAAGAATAAAAACAAAAACAAAAAATATAAATTAACTATTGGATGAATATGTCTTTTTCTTCTTCTTCATTGTTGAACCATAGAACAGAAATAGAGATAAAAATAAATAAAGAAGAGGAAAAAGAGTTAATTTGGGAATGGAGAAAGAAAACCCAAGTAGCAAAGATTATCACATGAGACTTATTTGCTTTTTAAGGTGGACATGGATTCGACATGGATTCACCTAGTTAAAACCCCAATTACCAAATATTATCCACATGAGCTTAGTTGAATTTTAAAGTGGAAAGGGCTTTAATTAGTTAAAAAAGCAGAAATGGTTCAATTTAAAGTGGACAATAATTCAAGCCCGTTGGATATAGTGGAAAAGATTGACATGGTGTGCATACAACTTCAATGACCTTATTGCAATTCATATAAGGTTTTCATTTGTCTTTTGTTTTGCATTGAAGTCGATGGATTATGATATGGAAAATGATATTTGCATGTAATAGACTATGTTTATGTTTTTTAATAGCCATTGAGTTTTGTGGATGTAATATAAATTCTCAAGTTTCTTTTGTGACATGTCATTTTACACATATTCAAATTTTTAGAGATTTATTATGAAATTGAAATATAATTAATTTCCTCATAGATATAATCAAAGTTCATATGCTTCTTTTACGACATGTTTTCGAAATATTTAATGATGCAAGGGCATTAGGTTCTGAAAATACCTTGTATTTTATTAAACATAGGGGGTCTTATGTTTTTGAAAGAATATTGATTTCTATGTAAATATTAATGGGCTTTTGAGTGATTTTAATTAATTAGTGAGAGATATTAAGTATTGTGAGGATTTTGTAAATGTTCCCGAATGATTGGAGAACATGAGGGAAATCGGTTAGTTTAGATTTGAGATAATTAGGAATTGATTGTAAATCCTAAGTTAGATTCAGTTTCAAGATTTTAGGGATAGAATCTAGATTTTAGGAGTTTGCAAATTTTGAGGATTTTGTTGAGTTATTGAAGGAATTGAACCTAAATTGGTTCATCCTAATTTGTATAAATTATCAAGCCTTAAAGGCAGAAGCAGGGAGGTAGTAGACAGGAATTAGAGAGGTTTGAAAAAAATAGAGTTTGTAAGCCTACGGGCATTTGTAAAAGGGCCATTGATTGAAGATCAGGCCAAAACAGAAAATTCTATGTAATTAATGGTTTTTATAGAGAAAGAAACTCAAATTCTGAGTCGTGTTTTGGATGCATATTGGTTGCAATTGAATTGATAAGAACAGGGGAATTCTATCAATTGATATTGAATCTACATTTTATTATGTGGTTTGATGGTAGGAATTTCAAATTATGTGTGTTTTATATTGATTGCACAGTTAAAAGAAATTTGGGTTTAAAGCCAAATGTAGGTCCTATTACAATGGAAGCGATTATTATAGAATGGGTTCGAAACCGAACTTTCAATTTCTAAAGTATGTAAGAGAAATCTGTATGAAATAAGGAAATGAGTGATTACAAAGAATCACATTATGTTGATGTATACAGGAAAGTGCTTCTAAAGGTGGAATGAAAAACCGGTCTACTTGATTGAGTGCATGAGGAGAGGTTTAAGAACCAATGAACTGTTGAATTGAAGGCGTAGTTCCTAATTGAGAAAGGACCGATGAAGAATAAGATCCAATTTGGGATCAATTTCCATTTCACAGCGTTGAACCAACATTATAAATCCGGTTTGATAAGTCAAGTTCGGGCTTGGTAATGGAGTAAATGCCACGTAGAATCTGCAAAATCGTTGAAGGACTTTCGGTTTATGCAATGGTGCATTGCTTTTCGACTTCCAAATCGGTGTAGAATGAGGTCGAAGGGAAGATTGGTTGCTACAGTTAGAAGTAGAACCAAGGGATCGAGATGCGCCATTTGAGTGAAAGCTTAATCCTGTTCGAATATGGAGTGAAACTCTTGGAAGGTAGAACAATTGAATTGCGTATTATGTGAAGTGTGGAAAATAAAAATGAAGTGCATGTTTGAATTAAGATAACGGTGGTTTGGATTCATTCTCTTTATATAGAGTTGAATGAAAAATGAGTTGGAACGGAACTTTGAGTTGGGTATGAAGTCAAAGAAATGGTGTTGAGGAACCGTGAGACAACAAACAGTAACGGTGGTTTCAAAAATCCAAATCGGTGGTATCGCATAGCTTCCAAATGGTAAGAAGATTCTTTGAATGGAACGCGATATCGGTCTTTGGTAGACACGTGGTATCAGTGGTATTCTAAAACCACGAATATCGTGTGAGTTTTGAGAAATAAACCTTGTGCATCTTCATAATGCGATGTTTGTTGGATGACTGAAATTTGAGTGCGATGATGCATCCATCGTTGGATGGAAAGGTATGTTCATAAAGCTGTGGAGAAACATAAATGAAAGTGTAGCAAAGTTCATAATATGGTTTATGATCATAGAGAGTATGAAGAAGGAACAACTCTCTAGAGCGGAATTTGTAAATTGAGTTTTATTAAAAAGATCGAATATTGGTTCGATATTCATGAGATATTTTAGAGCATACGGTTCTGACTTTTGAGTTAAGAACAGAAGAAAAGTAGCTTCCGTGCATGGATTGGTTTGTATAACCACATGGTTTATTAATATCTCAAATCAGAGATTTGCGATACAAAGCTTCCGCAATTAAAAATAATTTTCCAGATTTGAAGATAGGTTGGTTTAAAATTTGGAATGCATTTTTATATGCACAGATAAGTGAGAATGTGGGTATTAGCAGGGTAACCTGCTATCAAGTGGTATTAGAGCTGGAATATATCTTTTTGAAGGTTCAAGTTTTTAATTGAATTAATTGCATGTGTGATGAAAAGAAATCAGATTTTAAAACTCATAAATATTGCAGCATACAGAGATGCAGTGCAGGTGAGAAGTGAAGCAAGATCAACACGGATCTTGAAGGTGAGTTGAAAAGTATTATTATAACTTTGGTTTGAATAATTGTTTGCAGAATTCAGGTTGCATGCAGTTGAGGAAAATCTCAGCAGAAGGAAGATCACAACTTTGAGAGCAGTGATGAAGGAGTCCAGCAGAGGATTCTAAAGTGAAGAAGAAAATGTGGCAGAACCTTGAAGAAATTCAACAGAGGTTGGATGAATAGGAAAATTGTGTTAGAATTTGCAGATGATTTGAAGCCTGAAGTAGCAGTGAAGAATGCTCAAAAGGCTCCAGCAGAAAGAGGACCAGTATTTACCAAAAGACCAGATCCAGAGGAAGAGATTGGTGAGCTAAATTGTAACAAGGAGAACTTGTTATTGTAGAGGCTTTAATGCAACTCATGGGTGAGAAACTCATGGCGAAGAAGATGACTACTGATAGTCATAGAAGAGATGGCAGAGGTTCAAAGAGAGACCACATCAGAAGAAAGGAGAAAGAAGATGCCAAGACAAATGGCGTAAGGCAGCAGTTATCTGATGCAGAATATGACAAAGAATTAGCTGAGATCAGGGAACAATTTAATAAATTGAAATTGATGATAGAGGAAAGCCAGAGATTTGTTTGGCTCATGAAGAAGAGAGTAAAGTGGCAAAGGCTACAACAGAAGAGAGAGTAACAAATGAATATGCAGTTTACAGAAAAGCTGAGAAAGCTTGAACAGAGGATGAGTGTACAGTTGGGATGTACAGAGCTCAGAGTAGTTGAGTTGAAAGTGGAAGTTTCCATTGGTGAAACAGAAGAGGTAATTCTTAATGATTTCCTGCACTATTGGGAAAATCCAGATCAGCTGGATGATGTAAAACCTTGTGTTTTTTAATCTAATGATTTTAATGTGATTACAGGTTTTGCAGAGGAGGATGAGCAATCTTGTGAAGCTGTCACAAGTATGGGAAAGAATCTTTCAGTAGATAAATACTCTAAAGTAGAAAGCAAAGATGAGGAATGTCTCTTGAATGAGGACAGCAACGATGCATTTATGGTTGAAGCTGTTACAACACAGGAAGAAATTCTTGTGAATGAGGAAGAAGAGATTCAGTCTGAAGCATTGATGTGTGGAGCAACAGCTGAGACTGTTGAAACTTGTGATTTTCAAACTGAAAATTTGTGTATGAATGCAGGGACTGTAAGTGATGATGAATTTCTTAAAGAATGCCAGAGAGAAATTTCATTTTTAGAATATTTGCTAGAAAATTCAGAGTATGACAGGGAGATTGCAGAAGATAGAGTTCATTATAGTGAACAGGAAAACATCATGGGAGCAGATGATGTGAAAGAAAGACTAGTTGACAGTCTTGAGAATTCTTCAGAGAATTCTTTGAAAAGTTTGAATCAACATACTGATGTGCTGATTGAGAAGGAAATTTCAGGACAACATACTGAAATGCTAGCAGAGGAAAGAAAGGCACTGAGGCCTTATGATTTTTGTTTTAATAATTGTTTTATGAGTGCAGGTGTTGTTGTAGGTACTGGAGAACATTTGACACAGATGAGCAGTCAAATGAAGGAAGAAGAAGAAAATTCTATGGAATTATCTAATCCATGGAATGAAGAAATTAAATTGCTGGAAATTATGTTGAATAATCAGAATTCAGTGTAGGAAGAAAATTTCAATTTTAGAATTAGGAATTGTAGATGCAAAGGAATGAAGATAACAATGAAGGGTATACTATGTACCAGTCCAGTAAATTGCTGATAGGAGAAGGCAGAGAAATTGTCTTAAGTGACAATTTAGAAGAAGTTTTCAGTTTCAGAAAACAAGAGGGTAAGGATGATTGGGTGGCAGCTAAAGCAAGAGCAGGAGCAGAAGTAAGAACTCACGAAGTAAGAGTTCAACAAGAAAGAAATGAACAGATAGAAGATTTATTGGACAGAGAAATTGAATTAATCAGAAGAATAATGATAAAAGTGTCTTAGAGGAAGACATCAGCAGGAAAGAGAAGAAGCAACAGCAGCAAAAGGAAGATAATGATAGATTGTGAAAGTGCAGCTAGTGGAGCAAGGCAGCATAAAGTATGGAGACCTGGAGAAAAGCAGCAAACAACAACAGAAATTGATAATAAGTTGCAGAACAAAGTGTGGGATCTAGGAGGACAAAGAATTAAAACACATGATCAGGAGATCATTATCATTTTTAACCTTGGGAGTCTGATGCAGGGGCATTAGGTTCTGAAAATACCTTATATTTTATTAAACATAGGGGGTCTTATGTTTTTGAAAGAATATTGATTTTTATGTAAATATTAATGGGCTTTTGAGTGATTTTAATTAATTAGTGAGAGATATTAAGTATTGTGAGGATTTTTTAAATGTTCCCGAATGATTGGAGAACATGAGGGAAATCAGATAGTTTAGATTTGAGATAATTAGGAATTGATTGTAAATCCTAAGTTAGATTCAGTTTCAAGATTTTAGGGATAGAATCTAAATTTTAGGAGTTTGCAGATTTTGAGGATTTTGTTGAGCTATTCAAGGAATTGAACCTAAATTGGTTCATCCTAATTTGTATAAATTATCAAGCCTTAAAGGCAGAAGCAGGGAGGTAGTAGACAGGAATTAGAGAGGTTTGAAAAAAATAGAGTTTGTAAGCCTACGGGCATTTGTAAAAGGGCCATTGATTGAAGATCAGGCCAGAACAGAAAGTTATATGTAATTACTGGTTTTTATAGAGAAAGAAACTCAAATTCTGAGTCGTGTTTTGGATGCATATTGGTTGCAATTGAATTAATAAGAACAAGGGAATTCTATCAATTGATATTGAATCTACATTTTATTATGTGGTTTGATGGTAGGAATTTCAAATTCTGTGTGTTTTATATTGATTGCGTAGTTAAAAGAAATTCGGGTTTAAAGCCAAATTTAGGTCCTATTATAATGGAAGCAATGATTATAGAATGGGTTCGAAACCGAACTTTCAATTTCTAAAGTATGTAAGAGAAATCTGTATGAACTAAGGAAATGAGTGATTACAAATAATCACATTATGTTGATGTATACAGGAAAGCGCTTCTGAAGGTGGAATGAAAACCTGGTCTACTTGATTGAGTGCGTGAGGAGAGGTTTAAGGACCAATGAACTGTTGAATTGAAGGCGTAGTTCCTAATTGAGAAAAGACCGATGAAGAATAAGATCCAATTTGGGATCGATTTCTATTTCACAGCGTTGAACCAACATTATAAATCCGGTTTGATAAGTTGAGTTCGGGCTTGGTAATGGAGTAAATGGCACGCAGAATCTGCAAAATCGTTGAAGGACTTTCGGTTTATGCAATGGTGCATTGCTTTTCGACTCCCAAATCGGTGTAGAATGAGGTCGAAGGGAAGACTGGTCGCTACAGTTAGAAGTAGAACCAAGGGATCGAGATGCGCCATTTGAGTGAAAGCTTAATCTTGTTCAAATATGGAGTGAAACTCTCGGAAGGTAGAACAATCGAATTGCAGATTATGTGAAGTGTGGAAATTCAAAGTGAAGTGCAGGTTCGAATTAAGATAGCAGTGGTTTGGATAATATTTATACAGAGTTGAATGAAAAATGAGTTGGAATGGAACTTTGAGTTGGGTACGAAGTCAAAGAAATGGCGTTGCGGAACCGCGAGAGAAAAAACAGTAACGGTGGTTTCAAAAATCCAAATCGGTGGTATCGCATAGCTTCCAAATGGTAAGCGGATTCTTTGAATGGAACACGATATCGGTCTTTGGTAGATACATGGTATCAGTGGTATTCTAAAACCACGAATATCGTGTGAGTTTTGAGAAATAAACCTCGTGCATCTTCGTAATGCGATGTTCATTGGATCACTGAAGTTTGAGTGCGATGATGCGTCCATCGTTGGATGGAAAGGTATTTTCATAAAGCTGTGGAGAAACATAAATGAAAGTGTAGCGAAGTTCATAATATGGTTTATGACCATATAGAGTATGAAGAAGGAACAACTATCTAGAGCGGAGTTTGTAAATTGAGTTTGATATTCATGAGATATTTTAAAGCATACGGTTCTGACTTTTGAGTTAAGAACAGAAGAAAAGTAGCTTCCATGCATGGATTGGTTTGTATAACCACAGGGTTTATTAATATCTCAAATCAGAAATTTGAGATACAAAGCTTCCACAATTAAAAATAATTTTCCAGATTTGAAGATAGGTTGGTTTAAAATTTGGAATGCATTTTTATATGCACAGATAAGTGAGAATGTGGGTATTAGCACGGTAACCTACTATCATTTAAATTCTTAGTGTAATACCTTTTCACCTTGTAAACAAGAACAAGTGGGAGAAGACAAATTATATATATATATATAATCGAAGAGATTTAGTGAATGTTTCTTGAGCATTATTATTATGTTACATTAAAGTTATTTTTTGGGAGTATGGTTAGTTGTTGTTATTAATCCATTTTCTCTTATTCATAGTTGAATGTTTCTTGAGCATAATTATTATGTTACATTAAAGTTCCTTTTTAGTAGTATGACCAGTTGTCATTATTAATCCCTTTTCTCTTATTCATAGTTTGTATTTATTCATGTTTGGGTAATTCCTTAAGGTTTCCCTCTGTGCTGATCATATAAATAAAGGGGTAAGTTGTAACCCCTTCAGCTCTGGAGAACCCTCGAGAAGGTGAAGGTCACATTGTCTGTCATTATGACAACCAAACTTGGTGGATTACATTTTTTCTCATCGTCTACTTCCAATTGTTAGGGTTTGATCGAACGGTGGGGATTTCGCCCAGACAGTTGATGGAAACAATTTCCACCCTAGTCCCTCTCCTACATCTTCCTTCCCCCTCCTCATTGAAGCAGCTTTGCAATTTTCTGGAACCTAGAGTTTGGCTCAAATTCATGCCAATTGTTCACTCTCGTGAGTATCTTGCAAAAATAATTTTACTAGAAATTCTATAGGAAATTCTGTGTTTTTTCAAATTCATGCCAATTGTTCACTCTCGTGAGTATTGTTGTCGACAAGTTTTCCTTACATTATTTTTAATATCAAAACATAGATATTTGTTCAATTAATATCTTTGTTGGATTGAAAATGAAAGTTATGGATTACTGGGTTATATTGGAATTCTTCTTGAGATTATTGTGTACCATTTCTTGAGGCTTCAACTCCTTCTAGTGTGTGTTTTGGTCATATATAGCTATTACAATTTCATTTCAATCTATGGGTAATTAATTGTTGTAATAATTTTGTTTTCATCATTTCTTGTTCATGTTGAATACTTATATTTGTTAATATGTCTTTAATAACGTCAAATCGTGCCACAGGGAACAGAGTCTAGTTCCCTCTAACTAGGCACCAAGACTTTTGCATTGGAAGAGGACTGGTTCCCTAGAGCCTCTAAGTCGTAGTGGAAACCTAACCTATTTGTAGCATCCATGGTTATCAATGTGTATGTGTAGTCAACTTAACTAGGACAAATTAAAAGATTTCTTTGTACTAAATAAAACACACTTGTTGTTGTGACTCATATGTCTCACTTATTTTTGTTGTTTTGTTCTTTAATTATTTTACTAGGCCTAAATTGCACCCATATATATATATATAAGGAATACTCTAGCATTTCTTTGTCATAGACATCTGTAGAAACTAGATATCACTTATCATAAGAAAAATACTTTCAAGTACTGATATTGCATTGTAACAACATTTGGATTTCCTTCAACCTATTTTGTCCAGAGCATTTACTAGAAAACTTGAGACATAGGATTTCTCTGTAACATTTTAATGCTTCAAATTCTTTCTCTCAAATTCATTACAACACTTTATATTATAATTTATTTAAACAAACGTATAGATTTCACACTAAGTTCTTTCAAGAATTTTAGTCACTTATTTGTCCAGTTTAGCTCTGTTAGAGAAATAGAACCAGGAAGAAAAATTATTTATTCTCCCAACCTTTGAGACTGACAATTACATCCAGGTCTCCCCCCGAGCTTCATGGTTTTGAAAGCAGCTCAAGACAGTAAGCATTCTAGGACCTCAAGACCTCTAGTTTATTCCAGATTATTCTTGTCAAGGGCTTGCACTAGTTATGACCCGCTCAAGAAGACCCTCCAGTAGTGCAACTGCTCTTCTTGACAGGGGATCGCTTGTTAGATATGCTGCCACCTTTGCTTGTTTATCTCAGGAGCTTGACGGACTTATTGCTCTTTGACTGCCCAAAATTGAAACACTTGCCCGATTCCTTTGGACTCTTGACTCATTTGTTGCAGTTGACAATAAGGAATTTCCTAGAGTTGAATTGCTTACCCGATTTCTTTGGACTGTTGACTCAATTGATGCAGTTGAGGATAAGCGATTGCCCAGCTTGGAAATGTTTCCCCGATTCCTTGCGACTATTGAGTCGGTTGATATATTTGAGAATATTTACCTCAAATCAATCTTAGATTTTTAAGGGTAACAAGGTGTCCACTGAGCAAGGTTGAAGGACAAACAGAAGCAGAGAAGGTGGACCGTTCATAACTATCCCAAACTGAAATTATCAGAGCAATTATGGCAATCCTCTGAGTGCTCTAATGTTATAGATGATATGGTTGATCAGGTTATAGAAAATCCAAGTACTAGTAGGATTTGAGAAGGGAAATTATCTTGATCTCTTCAGAAGTGTAAATTGAAGTAAAAAGCTTTATAAATTTGACAATTTTGGCATTACTGTTACTGTAAATCAAGCCCTTTGAAGAGATATTGTAAATGTGGCAATTCTAATTTTTATAAAACAAATTCACAAATTTAACCATTCTTGTTTTTATTTTTATAAAAAGGTTAAAATTTTATTGAATATATATATATATGGAAAAGACTGGCATATAGTTAAAATAACTAACTAATATTATATTGATAAATATAATATATAAATAAAAAAATATAGTTAAAATAACTAATATTATATTGATAAATATAATATATAAATAAAAAATATAGTTAAAATACTAATATTATATAATATTACATTGATCAATATAATATATAAATAAAAAATATAATTTATTCAAAATGAAATTTTAATTTTGAAACATTCAAGCTTGTCCATATTTTCTTTATACATGAATATAATTTATACTTATGAAATGTCTATTTCAATCATTATTATTTGTCTACTTTATTCCATTTAACTTTTATTATTATTATTTTTCCAAAATTAACTAAAAAATATATTTTAATTAAATAATTATTATTTTTTAATATTTTTAATTAATTAATTGTTAAACTATTACTATAAAAATTTATTGTAATTTGAAAAAAAAATTAATTATTGAATATTATTAAAAGTGATATGAGTATTTTTGTTTCCATAAAACATTAAGTAATTGCTCTTGAAAGTGCAACACTAACTTCATATGAAATTTTATGTACTATTTCAAAATTTTAGGATTGGAAGTCTTTAGCTTCAATTTTGGTTAGATGGTCAACACATGAGTTACCACTAAGAGTTAGTTGAAAGAAGTTTTAGGTTATCTAGATAGTGCCCTTGGATTGGGTATTTCATGTCTTGCGAAATTCCAATAAAATATTACTATCATGAATGGAGCATTGAACATGATGAATGAAACATTAAACATAGTGGATTGAGATGTTAACGAAATGAGGTGTAGGGCACTGATGTGAATTCCCAATACAAACGGAATCGAAATTTCACATGAGCTAACGTAAACTAGAAGAGTTTGAGAGACATCAAGTGGA
This sequence comes from Pinus albicaulis, assembly GCA_034641835.2. Taxonomy (NCBI): domain Eukaryota; kingdom Viridiplantae; phylum Streptophyta; class Pinopsida; order Pinales; family Pinaceae; genus Pinus; species Pinus albicaulis. Next base: position 1,154,423,489 of record CM076577.1, on the reverse strand, counting down.
AAATCGACCCATTAAAAGATTAGGTGTTGAAAAATCTTGAGATAATGGTTGATGTGAACTCCCCCATCTTAATAGAACCTGCATTGTGTGTCAATAGATGGAGATAAAAGGATTTGGTCATCAAATGACAAGGCCAGGGACCTTGTCTATGGGGATGTCAAGTCATCGACTATTGGTTGTTGGGAGGTTGAAGCACCTAATATTGAAGTCTCCTTTTGGCATTGGTGAAACTCCATAAGGTAGGTGATGTGGCATGCTAATGCGGATTGGGACCTGACATGTTGACATGGCATCATTCATCGCAGAATTAGTGAGGTAGTATTTTGCCATGCCAGGTGACATGTCATATTGAGGTGTCAGGTAAACATGTTTCAAATGATTGTGGTATACTAAGATGTGGTTGACATGGTGCACACATTGTTATTAGTTATTATATTACTAACTCATTACTATTATCTAATGAAATCTAATTAAAATTTGTAAAAATTTATTAGTTAAGCTATATAAAATAAATAAATCAATTTATAAATTGAAATTAAGTAAAATTATTTCATTTTACTTTTTTCTTATAACACCTTATTGTTATGTTTTGTAGATTTTCATTTTTTTTTTTTATAATACATTTGGAATTAATCCCTATTAAAATTAACATACATTTATATTGAGATCATGATGTTGAAATTGAAAACAAGAAATATTGAAAATGACACCTAGAAATGGCACCAAGGGGGCTTCTCATTTAATTTTTCCTTAATTAAATTGGAAGAGAAATTGTATTTTCATCTCATGAAAGCTTGTATTAGTTAACTAAGTCAGGAAGACTTAGTTAATATAGGAAATTTGAGTTGAGGTCGAAGAGGAGGCATGTAGAGTTCTCCCATGATTTTAGGGGGTTAAGTTACAATTATTTGTGAGTTGTAATTAATTAACTCAATTAATTGAGTTAAAATTAGTTTAACTATTTCTCACTGAGAGATGAGCTAGTGATAGGTCCATTGAATTAAATCTGATTTAATTCACAAGTCAAGCCAGAGATCAAAGTGAGACAATCAATAGAGTGCAGAGGTTTGTCAGTGAGGGAAATAACATTGTATTGTTTCATGATCTGGACTTTATGCAATATACAAATAGTGGGGTTTTGAGTAGTTGTTTTCTCTAGATAAATCTTGTGTTGTGTTATTGGTTGATTCTTTCTCTTATTTGTTATGTGACTATGCGATCATATTTGGTTTCCCCAAATTTGTAAAAGTGATTCAATATTTTGTTTTAGTACATTACAACATCAGATTGAATCCATTGATATAATTTCTATAGATGCATATAACACTTATTTATGTAAAATTTTATAAAGCTTATATATTGTCTCAAATGGAAAATATTTTATTAATTTATTATATATATATATATCATTAAAATATAGCTCCAACAATTAACTCAATTGATCTAGAGTCAGATATGAAGGTTCTTTGATATTGTTGCTAGTTGTTGTTGATCAAAGGTTCTTCTTTCTTCAATTTCTTTGAGGGGAGCCTCATCTAAGAAAGTATTTTAATATATATATATATATATATATATATATATATATATATATATATTATAAAATACAAAAAAAATAAAATATCATAATAAAATGAAATAAATTTAAACAATAATTAAAAGAAATGTGTTGAATAATTAATTCGTCATTTGATGATGATGATGATGGTTAACGTCCACTGAGACCAATCTTTGGTTTATCGGACCTAAAGAAAAGAGTTACTTAGTTTGATTTAAGATTTTATTCCTATGCTCAAAAATCTTGGAGAGAAGCCTCTCGAGCTCACTATAATTTTAACATCTTAAAAGGCTAGGAAGGTTAGTATTGCAACAAATATTATGAAATTGATATCTAATGTGGTTGTACACGGGGCACTCTAAGATGATGTGATTTTCATCCTCGATGTTCATATTCTCACAAAGATGGCAGATCCTTTCCATCCATGGTGTTTTAGGAACTGTCCAACGACCTGTTTCACTATGGAGCTCATGAGAGTTCGTTATAATCTTGGCTATATTAATTTTCTTCTTTGAGCTAGTTAAAACAAAGACATACTTTTGATCTTCTAAGGTGGGGTTGATGACCTCCTTATAATACCTTAATTTTGATTTAGCTGCTAGATCTTTCTCACACCACATTTTTTCTTTGAACTTAGAAGTAATAATTTTTTTAATGTTATTGATGTTTTGCAATGCAACATTCTCGTCGATCTCCCAATGGTTTAACCAGGCCCTGGTGTCTTTATACCAACCTCGTTTAAGCCTTAGGTGGTTTTGGTTGGAATTTAAAGCTAGCTTAGGAAGTCTATGGTCTCCTATGTTATTGAGCTTGTGCTTGTACAACAAAAGCCTAGTCATAGCTAGGCTCTCGATAGGGGAAAGACCCACTTCTATAAGGATAATAGGATAGGGTGTATTTCTTTTAATTTTAAGGTTATACGTTATAAAACACTTCTGAATTTGCTCAATCTTTCTCTAGGATTCTCTAGAGATGCTGCAACCCCAAACCTCACATCCATATAAGATAACAGGAGTGACTAAAGTTTCAAAGAGGAACTTCTTTCTATCCCACATTATGAGGTTTGTCATTTTACAATTATTTTCAAGACCAAAATAAGCTTTCCACCCCCCATTAATCCTTTTCTGAATGCTATAGTTCCAATTGAGCTTGTGATGAATATCAATTCCTAGGTACTTATAAGAAGACACTTCCTCCAAGTTACTATTGTCATACATAAAATTAGCGTAAGTGTCCTTCTTGGATTTGATAATCATAACTTTTGTTTTGTTAGTGTTAACAGACATACCCATGGTAGAGCATAAATCCTTAAGAAGTCTAAGTTGCTTATCAAGATCAGATGGGCACCTTGCGAGAAGAACAATATCGTCAGCATAGAGAAGAAGGATGATGACTATCCCAACTAAGATCGTGCCAGCACACCCTGCTTCCTCTAAACAACCTTCTAGCTTGTCGATGTAAATGCCAAATAGGGTAGGGGAGAGGGGGCAACCTTGTTTAACTCCGATATTACACTTAATATCTTTCGACCACCCCTCATTGCTCTTTAACTTGGCAATTACATTCTCGTATAACCTTATAGCGGCCGCTCTTAGCTCGAAAGGAACATTTAGCTCTTCTAATCTATTCCATAGGTTATTTCTAGGAACCGTATTGAAAGCCTTTCTAAAGTCCACAAACAACATAAGAGATTGGATTTATCGTTACGACATTCCTCCACAATGATCTTAAACGTAACGAGGTAGTACACCAAAGAAGAATGAGTAATATAAATATTATAACAAAAATAAGTAAATTTTTTAAAAATCTGTCCACATAACCTAATTATTAGATATATAAAACAATATTTACCAGAATATATATGATCTAAAATTGAAAATAAAAAACTTAAAATATAAAATAATATTTATAATTATTTTATAAATAAATATAAAATTACAATGATAATAAAAAATTAAACTATTTATATAATTTCATGAATTTAAAAAAACAAAAAAAAATATATATTTAAAATATTTTAAAACATAATTCTATGCAAATATAACTTAAAAATAATTTTTATTTTATTTTATTTAAAAATATTTATAATTTATCAAATAAACTAATGACTAAAAAAAATTTATTTTATTTTATTTAGAAATATTCATAATTTATCAAATAAACTAACGTGAATCTTAGATTAATAATAATTTACATCAAATCATATATTGTTTGAATTTAATTTAATTTAATTCCACTCCTTTAGTTAGTTGAATTTAATAAAAAAATATATTTTTAAAATGTTTTTCTGGGTTTATGTGGAGGTGACTTCTGCTATGGAAACATAAGCGCTTCACTCACGGGAACAAACAATAATCACAGAGGAATGTAAGAAACCTCAGTTGAATTTAATAAAAATGGATATTTTTTAAATGATTTTCTTGTGAATTCTGTTATGGAAATCTAAGCTTTTATTAAAAAATTATAATTACAAAGAGAAATGTAAGAAAAGTTAATTGAATTTAATAAAATGGATATTTTTTTAAATGATTTTCTTGGTTTATGTGCAGGTGACTTTTGTTATGAAAGGTAAGTTTTTTAGTAACAAAAAAAAAAAATCACAAAGAGAAATGTAAGAAAAGAAAGGTAAATAATTTTTTATAATTTTTTTAGTATATCGTAAGTTGTTATTTATTTGAAAACATATTTTTTTTAAAACATGTTTTACTATGCCTCGGTTTTCTTTGTGATGCTTAGTCTATTACCGTAGTCCTGAATAAAATAGTGGCATATTTCCATTTGTGTGAATTTCATTCCACATTAATACTTTTCTCTACTTAATATTTTGAGTAAACACTTCATTCATCTTCAAAAATATTAAATAACAACACAGAATACACCAAATTTAATTTACATCAAAATAAATATTCTATCCCATATCTTCTTATTTTACTATCTTTAACATTGCCAACCGAGTCAACAACCAAAAGAAATATGACCAGCATTTCATTTATCTATTTTCAAATCCGTCAAGTAAGCCAAAAGTCCAAAAGAGACACGCAAGCATTTCAATTGTGGGCATTTGAAGAGTCGCAATTCCTTCAAGCTCTTGAGAAAAGAAAGCAATGATGAAAACATTTTTAGTAAACGATCCTCTCCTAATTTCAGAACACCCATATTGGATTGGTCTCCAATATTGTTTGCACGATTGATACATTTACATCTAATATAACTAATGTAAATGTAACTAAGTACCATTCATTGATGTGTACTTGGAGGATGCAATTCTTTCACATTGCCACACTTTAAAAGATTTAAGTCTTGCAGTGTTGAAATATTTTCAAGTGTAGCGTTTTGTTGGAGATTGTCAAAAGTGGAAAACAAGCTCTCAAAGGTAGATGTTTTTAGTTCAATTCAATTCCTAAAAGAATTTGAAATCATTGCAAATCAGAAGAGTCAAATTGATATGTGGTCAGTCGTAAGAAGAAAAGTGAAGATGTGATGAAGTTTGTGAGAGAATGAACATATGGATAGGTTTTTTGGTTTTTTTTTTTTTGGGTAGAGTATTGTTTTTTGGGTGTTTGATACAAGAGCATCAGGAGTATGGTTGAGGGTAAATCAACAAAACATGTAAATCCATAAAACACGGGACTATGATGAATAATGATGATATAGGAGGAGTTAAAAGTATAGGTATAGGTATGAAAAGGTGATGGAAGAATACACATCTTAGTAAACCAATGGTTGCATTGGCTAGTTACTCATGCATTTAGGTGGATAATTGTTTCTTTATATGGACATCAAAATTTCGCTAATGCTTATAAATACCAGGGCCAAGATAGAATTTGTTAATCATAAATTGCTTCACTTCATAGTGGATCATGTATGTTGTAAAGAACATATTGGTGTAGACCTAAATTGATCAAGATTAATACAAATAGTTGTTAACATAAATTTTTTGACTATATAATTTCTATTTGTCTTGGGTGTGATAATTGGTTAGAGGATTCTATTCCTATTGTTTAGAAGTTCCCTAGATTCAATTGGTTTGAGAAATATTTTCTCAACTAGATGCTTCCTAGATAAGTGTGTGGTTGAAATATTTCTCAACTATGTTGGTTTTGCAGTCAAGATAGTTGTTGGATATTGAGAAAGCATTCATGTATTTATTTGTAACATTATTTGATTAATATAAATGTGTCTTCTAAATCTCTAATTTGGTATGAGAGGTACAATAAAATGTATCCCTCATAAAAGGCTCATGGACATGTGGAAACCAATGTAGTGTGCATGTATATGTTTGTGCATATGATTGTTGTTATCATTATGAATAATCAATTTAAAATTAAAAAAACTTCTCCAAATAAACAGAGTCAAATAAAAATTCATCATTATTCAATATTTTCCCTAACACCACAAATTATGTGTTTGAACTCTTTATCCAATTTGTTACTTTTTTACGAGGGCCCCAAGGGATGGAAATCCTTGAGCGGTTGAGAGATCATTTTTGTCATAGATTAGACGAAACATCCACAAGATTTCAAAGGTATAGGGAATTGCTGACCCTGTCATTTTTTGATTGTCTGCAAAGTATCTAAGGGGTCGATAAACCCTTCATCCCTATGCAGGGCAGAAATAATCTACGAATTTTCCAGGGATGGAAATTCTTGGTCTTCGGATTGTAAAAAGAAGGTTTATTAATCCTTATATTCACATGGGACATAATTTTCACGAAATTCCTCGACATTGGAAACCTCTCGACATAATTTCCACGAAATTTCCTATCACTAGAAAAGTCGGGACATAATTTCTAGGAAATCGACTCGATAACTCTTTGACAACGTCGTTCAATGATGGACCGAATATATTAAAATAGTTAATTACTCCTATGTGAAGATTATGCTAAAATTAGAGAGTCAATTAACTTAGTCAAGTTGAGTCAAGGCGATTTAAGTAATATTTTGGGTAAAGTTGAATTTAGAGTGTGTGTGTGTATATTGAGTTATTTTAGGGGAATCACTAGTTGAAAAATTTTAAATACCCCTCACCAGTTTCATTGTAATCATCAAGTTTATGTGCTCAAGGAAGAGTCGCAACTTCTGTAATTGTGTGTAAATTATTTGTGTTATTTTGTGTCATTGCTCCTCTCTCTTTCCAAAAAATTGGTATCAGAGCGAGCTTACAAAAAGACAAGGGAGAACAGATCAGTTAGTAGTCCGTGAGAAAGGAGAGAAATATTTTTTGTTCTCTTCATTAGAGCTATGACGCACTTTATAGTGGTATTTAGGGTTTTATGACGAGGACTAAGAAAAGAGTTACATTATAGGGTACAAAAAACATGCGGGATGCCTTGGTCATTGGGAGCGTTAGTTCACTAACGCAAACTACATTCATGTAGAACACGTTAAAATGCAGGCCTCATGCAATTAAAGCCGCGTTAAGAAAGTGGTGAGTATTTTGTTTAAAAAGGGGAAAAGTCACATTAGGGGAATTTTGAGGTCTAAAATGGGCTTCCTAAGGAAAATGTACAATCAAAATTCACTTTATGAGAACCAATCACATTTTAGGGGATGACATCATCCCTAATGGTTGAGATGACATTGTTTGAGTTAAAGTTACTTACTTGTCACATTCTCAATGTTGGATAAAAACTCATGGTTAACCATGGTAGTGCTCTAAGTACTCTTAAAGTCAAAGTAAAGTACTCATAATAAATGTCATTTCACACTTTTTGAATAAAAATATATTATTGTCATTTCATATTTCTTGAAAGAAAAAATGCATATCCCTATACATTTATTATATTATATTATATTACATTATTTTAATATAGTATATTAATTATATGTTATTATACAATTTAAATAATATAAATTTTAATTAATAACATATAATATAATTAAGATTTTATAAATTTATATTTATATTTTATTTTAAGCTATTTAAGTACAAAGGACAAATGCATTAGTTCAATGATAATGACTTTTTCTTGAAAAACTCATTCTTATTTATAGTCACATCAATACAATTTTTTTTATTAACTTTATTTTGGTACAAATTTTGAATTGAATTTAACTATGGTTACATTGATTGTGGTCCAAAAAGTGAATTGGAAATTCATAAATATTATTTTATTGGTTTAGCTATTATTTTATTATTTTCTTAGGAGGTCCATTTTACACTTCAAAGTTCCCCTAATGAAACTTCCAAAAATCGAAGTTTCTTTGTTAAAAATGTTTTGTTTTAAGAAGTGTTTTTAAAGGTTATGTTATAAAGTTCTGATTCATGCACTTATACATGAAAATAAAAAAATAAAAAAATCTCTTTATAAAGTTCTAAGACATAAGGGTTTATTTTTTAAAGGCTTTGCAAAGTCTTATAAAAAGAGAGTTTCTTTTTTTTAAAAGAGATTGAAAGGTTTATAAAGTTTTTCTTTATATAGAGGGTTTTAGTATTATTTAAAGAGAAATATTTGATGATGGTTTCATCTAGTTTCGAGTCTCAGTTTCTATCATTTACAGGAAAAGATTATGATGTGTAGGCCATTAAGATGGAGACCGCATTAAAGGCTCATGATGTGTGGTATCATGTCTAGTTTGGATTTCAAGAACTTAAGAATACAATAGAAGAACGAGCCCTCACTAATGTAGAGAGGGAACTGTGGAAGAAATACAAAAATAAAAATGCACAAGCGTTGCATCTTATCCAGCAAGAAGTGGACTGAATAACGTTCCAAAAGATTATGATAATGTCTTAAGCAAAGACAACATAACATATTTTGACGAAAAGTTATAAAGGTGTAGCCAAAGTCAATATTATTAAGTTGTAGAATATTAGAAGCGATTTTGAAAGTATACAGATTAAGGAGACAAAGGACATCGATTCTTTCCTGAATCAAGTCATGCATGTCATAAATCAGTTAAAAATTTATGGTCATGCTATTAAATATAAAATAGTGGTTGAGAAGGTCCTCTAATCTTTGTCTACCAAATTTGATGTTTTAGTAGCAGCAATAGAAGAAGCCAAGGGTTTGGAAACACTAACAGTTGATGAGTTGATGGGATTAATTCCATCCCATGAAGCAAGGATAGACAGAAATAGGGATTCCAATTTAGAAACTTCTTTCAAAATCCAGGTTTCTATTTCAAGAGACAAAGGTCTAGGTAGAGGTAAATTGAGAGACATGGGACAAGGTGGAAGACATGGTGATTAGAGATATGGTAGAGAAGAGCAGGAACAAGAAAGTGGAAGCAACATCAAAAGATTCAACAATATTCAAAGAGTTGACAAATCAAAGCTGAGATGTTATTATTGCAATAAATTTGGTCACTATGCCTGTGATTGCAAGAAGAGGATAGTTGATCAACAAAACCAGAGAGATAATGTCATTACAGATAATACTAACTCTATGTTCCTAGCTTTCCATACCATGCATGAACCTTATGATAATGTGTGGCTATTAGATAGTGGTTGAAGTAACCACATGACAAGAAACAAGAATTTAGTTGCAAATTTGGATCAATATATGAAGACAGAGGTAAAGTTGGGGACTGACAAGATTGTGGATGTATATGGAAAATGAGTGGTCAACATTATAACCAAGCAAGGGGAGCCGAAGACAATTTTAGAGGTATATTATGTCCCTGGTCTCAACCATAATTTGATAACTCTTGGTTAATTGACACTGAAGGGATACAAAGTTATCTTTCAAGGACAATAGTGTGTTATATATGACAAGCCCCCAAGCAAGGAACTGATAACAAAAGTACAGATGATGAGGAACATACTCTTTCCTCTAATTATGAATTATAGTGATAAGGTTAGTTCTTTTACAGTTGCATGTTCTAATGATTATTTGTTATGGCACTTTCGGTTTGGACACCTGCACTTCTCTAGTTTAAGATTGTTGCATAAGAAACAAATGGTTAGAGGATTACCTCCCATTATAGAACCTGCTAGTACTTGTGATTATTTCATCTTGGAAAAGAAACACTATGAAATTTTTCCAAAGGGAGTTGCATACAGAGAAAAGCAACCTCTTGAGCTAGTGCATATAGACCTGAGTGGACCTATGAGGACACAGTCAATTGGTGGAAGTTGTTACTTCCTCTCTTTCATTGATGGTCATAGAAGAAAGACTCGAGTTTACTTCTTGAAGGAGAATTCTGAAACTTTTTGCAAAGTTCAAAGAATTCAAAGCCTTAGAAAAGAACCAAAGTGATCGGCAGATCAAGGTATTGAGTTCAGATCATGGTGGAGAATATGATTTGAAGGTGTTCCATGATTACTGCAAAAAACATGGAATTAGAAGGAAGTTTACAACCAATTACACACCGTAGCAGAATGGGGTAGCAGAGAGAAATAATAGAACCATTATGAATATGGCAAGGAGCATGTTGAAAGGAAGAAACTTATCTAATGAGCATTGGATAGAAGCAGTTGCATGTGTTGTTTATGTGATAAATAGATCTCCTACCAAGAGTGTGATGAACAAAGTACCAGAAGAAGCATGTTCAGATATGTCTTGCAGTGTATCTCATCTCCGAGTATGTTGGATGTGTAGCTTATTCACTTTCTATAATATTCTATTTTCTTGATATGGTCAAAATGGACGAAATATACCCATGGTATTTTCCTTAACTTTTAGAGGGAAAATAATAAAATAAGGTTTCTAGAGAGTCCATCAATCCTATTAAAGGGGAAAAGAGTTAGAAATTTGAATCGTCCAGAGTCTATATATCTATTTGTGTTTTATTTAGAACTTGGCTAGGCGGTTTCTAGTTTGATCCCAAGGACGAAAACCCCGTGGGTGTAATTTCCCGGTGGATCCTTCAGGGTCCACAATTGTGCTCCAGTGTTTTTACTATAGTCTAGTTGAGAAGCAATGCATGCCATACCAGGTAGGAAGCTTCCATAGTTTGTCATTCTGGCATGTATTACTTTCAAATAATAATATAAATAAGGATTGAAACTTGTTGATCCCTTGTGTTCTCTATTTAGCTTCTTAGTTTTCCAATTAGAACACTGAAAATTTCTAGATCTATTGATTATTTAGCTAGTTTGGATCTTACAGTGGTATCAGATGTATTCATCTTTCCATCCTAAGAATGTTTTTATTGCAGACCGATGATCAAGAGAAACTAGTCTTTGATGATTCTCCATTGATCACCCTAGCTAGTAACTCATCCAATTTCAGTGGTTTTCTGTAACTACCCTAGTTGGCCAATTAATTTTATGTCCAGGAGATTTATTTGTTGGAAATTTTTGTGGGAGATTGAAGAGGCTAATCTTATCAAGAGATAGATCTGCCTATAGTAGAGATCAATTGCATAACAATACTTCTGTCGTTTTTGCTTTTTCTTTGGTTTATTTACAGGGGACTTAATCATTGCGGAAACAACTGCTTTAATGCCGAGAGGCTACACAGATCACTTAGGCAAGGCTGATCCACTAATTCTCAATGGGCATATGAGAGCCAAGATCCCATACAAGCATACGATGACGATTATCATATGTATGAGACTAATTTCACCAAGGATTGGGACATAGATCAAATACGTTGGACAAAGGGGGGCCGGTCCACTAGTTGCAGGAGCACTAGGAAACTAACAAGAGATCTCAAGCACTGCCGAATTGTTATTGAGTGTTGGGCCGAATTATTTTTGTCAAGAAAAAATGAATTCTAAAATTTTATTCGGAGACTAGGTTGTATTGTAGTAGGACCAATCGTAGGAGCTTCAAGACGTGGGGTATTACAGAGAACACCAGATCGCTACCACCTACGTGCATCAACCCAGTGCTTTTGACCACATCTGCAAAGCAATCAAACAAAATCACAAAATCTGAAGAGTCATGGGGTAGTGGTATTATGGAGATCTGAAGAGTCACGGGTAGTTGTTCGTGGAACCACTACACTCACGTCATTATCGCCATGGTACCGAGCTCCTGACCAGTAAGTAGAATTGGCTGAATACAATGTTGATCGACAATTTATGGGTGGAAGGAATAATAATTAAACTATGTGCTTGGAGAATTTTAATATAAAGTAAATGCACAGTCACCACATGCTGTTATGACTAACTTGCATAGGAACTTATAGAGTCGAGCGACAATATAAGCATCATATTAGAGATTAAGGACTGGGACAGACATTGTGTGGAAGGCTGTGAGGCTAGGAGGCCATCAACGTCGAGCGGGGAAATCGTTTTTTGTTGTATTGTTGTGAATGCAAGTCGAAAGATTGAAACTCTGAGGATGTTGGATTCACTTGCAAGACTTCGTGGTTAATTGAAGAAGTACATTGGGTCGCTCTACGTATTGACAACATAGAGGGGTTGTGGAACATGAATGAGAGTTCCAATTACCTCAAAGGTCACTTCAGCAGATTGTAGTGGGGCATGAATCCACACAGTTGTAGAACACTAGAGGTAGGGGTCGAAAGGCCGTTCTAATTATCCTCATAAATGGCTTATGCAACAAGGCTTGTGAGCATTACTGATCTGATGACTGTATTAGTTTTTTTGTGCTAAGTGTCTTTTTAGTTTAAAAACATGTGCATAATCAGTTCATTAGTTTGCATAAGGATTAAGGAGTTGTTTCATGATTTGTAGATGATTTTTAGTGAAATTGAAGCACAAAACAAGCTTAAATAACATTGAACAGAAGTGTAAAACAAATAAATAAGTCACCACATGAAATGTACACAACAAGAATGATGAATCAGTTCACCCCTCTTGGGTTACATCTGCTGGTCCAACTTCCAATGGCATGTCCATATTTCATTATGCTAAAAAATTTGTTATTGCATGTAGTGACAATTCTCTAATGGTTTTTTTATCTACACCAATGGCTCCATAATGCTCTAATTAGTCAAAAATGACTCTTCATTCACCCAGAATGGTCGAAAATTGGGCCTCCTACACTTTTTCCCAGTTTCACCAAGGAAAGCTCCACTAAAAGTTGAGAACTACACTTAACTGGAGTTAAAATAGGCATACCCACCACTTTAGGCGTGCCCGCTAAATTTCCCGCCGTTTAAACCGTTGCATTAAATGTTTGCATTTGGGCACATGCACCCCCAAACTGTGGCTAACTGTGGTGGTTAGCGGAACTGTTGGGCGGAACTTGCATTTAAATTGTAGTTGGAAAAAATTGAATTGTGGTTGAGCTATCGGGTATTGCTTTAACTGCACAATGTTATTGTTTAATTGTTGCATGTTATACAACCGTCGGGGACCGCTGGCGGGTTGGGACTGCCGGCCATTCCCAACCCCCCATACACTATTTCATTAAACCATAAGTATAACCCGCGAGAATCAATTACGTAGTACGGATGGTAGAGCATATGCATGCCTGGCGAGAGGTCTTAGGGTTGAGCCCTGCGGACCCTCACAAAATTTTACACTGTGGCTTCAGGGCTATGTGGCGGCCTCGGGGTTGGCCACGTGGCACCTTCTGATTGGCCCTTCAAACCCTGTACAACCAATATAATTGTGACACTTACAAAACAGTGATTAGTCTGGTGGAAAGGAATGTTCATTTTGCTAACTGTACATCCACCCACTTTGCTAACTGTGCATCCCAGTCAAACCTAGTCAAACTGTCAAAAATTTACTTGTTTGGAATTTCAATCAGAACACGATATCTTCCTCATACGACATCAGTTTTTCGAACCGTTCACGACGCTAGAATTAGGAAGACAAGATCTACACAACCATCCTAGTTTCAATCGAATCTTGTAACTTTGAATTTTGAGCAAAATTTATGAAATCCTGATCATTCCTCCCCATTGGGAAGCTTTTGGACCTCAAAAGACTTGATTACCTATTCAATAGATGAGGGTACAACTCCCTCACCTTTCCAACCTCCATCCATTTTGCTTTGCTTGGTTTAGTGCCTTTGAGCCCAACTCGAAGCTAGTCAACACTTCCCCTCTTGGATGCTCTTGTCCTCCTATCAAGAATTGTATCTTCTTTGAGCTCATCTAGAAATTATGTCGAGAAATCTTCAATAGAAGGTATTTGAACATCACTTCCTTGATCATTGATCAAAGGTGGCTCATACAAGCGTAATTTTTCAACATTAACAACTGAATACATTTGCATGTAAGAAGGCAAGTCAAGTTGGAATGCATTATTACCAACTTTATTTATGATCTTGAAAGGACCATAGTGATTGGGTTTGAGCTTTTTAACTTCCCCTTTCATCCTTTCTTTGCTAATGTGCAACCATACCTCATCTCCCTCTTGAAATTTGTGATCAACCCGATGTTTGTCATGCCTCTCTTTGTATTTTCTTTGACTTTTCTGAACTTGTTCCTGAAATTTTTGATGTATAATCTGAATTTTCTGAATGAAATTTTGAGCCTTATCAATATCACTATGGCCATCAATTGCACCATCCTTCCCAAAGATGAATTCTAATGGCGATTTTGGAAAATACCCAAAGCATACTTCAAAATTGTTGAAGAGTGCTTTGCCTGGTTGTAAGCGTGCTGAATGTAACGAAGTTGTTCATCCCACAACTTAGGATGTTTGCTGCAATATCCTCTCAATAAATGCACAACGATTCTGTTCACCACCTTGGTTTGTCCATCTGTTTGTGGATGAAAAGAGGTACTATTTTTCAACTTTGTGTCCATCATTCTCCATAGATTTGACCAAAAACTCCCAATGAACTTGGAATCCCTGTCACTAACAATAGAAGTTAGCAATCCAAAATGAACCCAAACATTTTGAAAATAAAGTTCAGCAGTTTGTTCAACGGTAATGGTTTTCTTACATGGCATAAGTATACACATTTTACTGAATATATCCACAACTACATAAAGATAATCATGTTGCTTTCTCGACATAGGTGGACCTCCAACAAAGTCCATGGAAACACTCTCCCATGGCCTTGATGGTATAGGTAAGGGCGTGTACAATCCAAGCTTCCTATTACTAGGGTTCCTTGTTGCACACATAGAACAACCTATTATAAAATGTGACACACTATCTATCATGCGAGGTTAATAACAATACCTCTGTAGATGCACCACTGTTTTTCTTACCCCAAAGTGTCCAAGAATAAGAGAAGAATGAGCTTCTCTCATTACACTTAGCCTCTCTCCTTGTGGAATACATAGCTTGCCCAAATGAAATAAAAAATTGTTATGCATGTGATAATCTTTTTCTTCAACTTGATTCCCTTCACTCAAACTAGCATACACATCTTGGAAATCAATGTCATGTGCATATTGTTCTATGTAACTCTCATGTACAACATAATCATTTTTGAGTAAAGTAGAAGCACTAATATTGGTCTTGAAAACATATCTGCAACGTTATTGAATATAAATTTTTTGTACCTTAGAACCAAGTGAAATTGTTGAAGAAATCCCATCCACCTGAAATGTCTTGATTGGTAAAATTTTGTTTGCGATTGTAAGTACTGTAATGGTTGGTGATCGGTGTGTACAGTAGTCTCTTTACCCATCAAGTAATGTTTCCACTTCTTGAAACTTTTTACCAAGGCATATAGTTCTTTTTCATATGTAGTATAATTAGTCACAACACCATTAAAATTTTATGAATGAAAGGCGATAGGCTTACCGTGTTGCAAAAGTACTGCGCCCATGGCATAATCACTAGCATCGGTTTGAATCTCGAATTGATCTTGTCTTTTAAAGCTTTGAAAGCTTGCTTCTGTTTGCCTCCCCATTGGAAGCCTTTCTTCACACTTTTCACTGCATGCATAAGAGTTGTGATGGAAGAAAAGTTAGCAATAAACTTCCTCCAATATTGAGCTTCACCTAAGAAAATTCTTACCTCGGTAACTATTTTGGGTGTGGGCCAATTCAAAATGACTTCCACTTTAGTAGGATCAATCCTCAATTCTCCTCCTCCTATAATATGTCCCAAATAGACCAAATAAGTCTTTCCAAACTCATACTTTGACATCTTAAGAAACAATTTCTCTTTCTTCAAAATATCAAGCACTCTATTCCCATGCAAGACATGATCTTCTCTTGTTTTGCTAAAAATTAAAATGTAATCTAAGTACATAATAACAAAGTCATCAACGAATTGTCACAAAGCATTATCCATAACTCACATGAAAGTTGTTGGTACATTACATAAACCAAAAGGCATAACTAGCTACTCAAAGAGTCCTTGTTTGATTTTGAATGCAGTTTTCCATATATCACTTTCTGCAATTCTTACTTGATGATATCCACTTCATAAATCTAACTTAGTGAAAAAAAATTCTTCTTTCAGTTGATCAAGCAAATCATCTATTCTTGGGAGTGGGTAATGATTTTTTACCGTAATCTTGTTCAAAGCTCAAAAATCTACACACATGTGCCAAGTCCCATCTTTCTTTGGTATCAAGACTATGAGTAAGACGCATGGTGAGGTGATTGGCCTTATGATTCATTTATCGAACATCTCTTTGATTTGCCTCTTTATTTCAGCATTATCTATTATCGATATGTGATACATACCGATGTTTGTAAGAGGACAATCTTGCTGCAACTGAATCTCATGTTGAATTTACCTTTTTGGAGGAAATCCTGTTGGCTCCTAAAACATCTCATGATGTCCATTAACCACATAATATAATTATGATTTCAACTTAGGATCAAATAACTCAAAATATTCATGATTAATATCAACTTTAGGCTTAATCATAAGAAGAACAAAATTCTTACTTGAATTTACCAGCCTCTTTACCTTGTTTAGCATTTACCAAAGCAATGTTTCTCTTCTTGTGATGTGCTCTAACAATGAACTCCTTGTCATCTTTGAATATATGATACTTGTTCTCATGGCGATTGAAGATCACTTTCCTATCATACAAGTAAGGACTTCCTAATACAATACCAGTTATGTCAATCAGAATCACATCTAATTCAACTGTGTCAACAAAGCTTGCAGTGATTGCAAACCTCAATATACATTTCTTTGAAACCTGTAGATTTGCATCGTTACAAATCCAACCCAATGGATATGGTTTTGGATGTGGTATGGTCTCAAGGATAAGTTTCTTGACCAAATATTCAAAGATTAAGTTTTCTTATGACCCACTGTCAAACAATGTGTCAATCTTGGTATGCTTGTATATGACCCTTATGTGAAACAATTCTATTCTTTCTTCTTCATTTGGAGTGTTTATGTGGCAGTTTGATGTACTGTACTAGGTTTAGTTTCAATTTATTTTCCCTTCATGTTCTTCAATCCCATGGTTGTGATTTTAGAATCATCACTTGAATCAGATCCTAAATCATGTTGAGTGGTAGCAGCAGTTTTATGTTTCCCTTTGTTATTGGGTTTCTTTAGCCTCAATTTAGGATGTAATTTCCAACAATGAGTTTCATCATGGCCTTATTTTGAACAATGTTTACAAACCACTTTTTCTCCCTCTTTCTTAATAGATGCATTCCTTTTTTTTTAACCTTTTGAGGCCTTTTCCTTGGATTTACCCTTAAAAGGTTTCTTTCTTCCCTCTTCAGAAATATTCTTCCCTCTAGCTTCTAGATGTGTGGCCTGAACACAAACTTCATCTAGACTGGTGGGGTTAAACATGAGAATAGTATGTTTTAGGTAGCTATGTAAGCCTCCTGTGTACTTTAGAAAAGTATCTTGGCTTTGCAAATCCACCCCTAATAAAAGATCTCTTCTCCTAAATTCTTGGGTGTATTCTTGCACATTTTTTCCCTTTAATTGCCTAAAGTTCTGCCAGTTCATGATGTCTTTCTTCATATGAGATAATGGATAAAATTGTTGTTTAATATTAGTAATGAAATCTGACCATGATATAATAATCTTACCATGTTTCTTGATTTCCTCCTTTGTCTTGGCTTCCCACCAAAAAAGTGCTGCACCTTCCATTCTCAAAGAAGCTAATTGAATTTTTGTATCATCATCTTGAAGGTTTTGTATTCTAAAATAGACCTCCAATTGTCTAATCCAATTATCTAGCTTGTCTGCATTGACTTCACCATTAAACATTAGCAATTCAAACTTAACATCAAGTTTTAAAAAAGGATTTTTACCAGTGCTCTTGGAATTGTGTGGCTGATGTACTTAAGAAGAAGTAGAGGATGATGATGATGATGAAGATGAGGGTGAAGATGGTGGCTCTTCATTGCCTCCATTTCCTCCATTTCCCTTCTTTGACTTGTATTCATCATGTTGACCTCCTGAAGATCCTTGTCCTTCCTTATGAAGTTTAGATCCTTATCCTTCTAGCCTCTCATTCCTTTCTTGATAAAGGATTCTAAACTTCTCAATCATGTCAAGAAATGCTTTCCTGAACACTCTTTCTTCCTCCTTAGGGTCAAATTATTCATGGATTTCTCCTTCCTCATTAAGCATGCTTAATGGAGCTTCTGCTTCTTTAGGAGGTGAACTAGGTGGTGGAGATTGTGGAAATCTTGCTCTCCTTTACTTTGGCACCTTTTGAGACCCTTCCTCTTCCACTAATTTTCCTCCTCCTCTTTTGAGCTTGAGCCTTATAAGCATATAAAACTTGCAAACAGTTAAACAATTATTTGCACTAAACAACACTAGAGAATAAAACTCTAGCTATGATACAAACTTGATCTGAAATGACTATATTAGTTTTGTTGTGCTAAGTGTATTTCCAGTTTAAAAACATGTGCATAATCAGTTCATTAGTTTGCATAAGGATTAAGGAGTTGTTTCACGATTTGTAGATGATTTTTAGTGAATTAGAAGTATAAAACAAGCTTAAATAACACTGAAAAATAGTGTAAAACAAAGAAATAATTAACCACATGAAATTTAGACAACATGCATGATGAAGCAGTTCACCCCTCCTCACTAGTACATTTGGTCAAAATTCCGACACTATTGGCATATTGTCGGAAATTTCCCCAATTTTTCTCAATTTTTTAAATCCCGCCAACAAACGTTGCTATAGCGACGTATAGGGAAATCATCGGTATTGCGACGTTTAGGAACGTCGTCGGAATACCAACATTTTGGGACAACGTCGGAACTGCGAAATTTCTAAGACATGAGTCGGTATTGCGACATTTGGAGATGAGCGTCGCTATTGCGACGTTTAGAGACACTTGTCGGTAGTGCGACAGTATTGGGGACAACCATAAGTATTGCAACGGTTTGCAAACAACCATCAGTATTGCGATGGTATGGGGGCAACCGCTGGTACTGCGACGTTTAGAACAAATGTCGAAATAGCGACGACGGTAAATATTTTGTAACATTTTGTAATGGCAGAATATTTTGTAATGTTGTTTTTTTATTTTATTAATTTTTATAGGATTATAATAATATATTTTTTATTTGTTTACTAGGGTGATTTAATTGACCATTATTATGTTAGCTAGGTCAAGCTAACAAAAATAATAATATATTCATTATATTTAATTGTTATTAATTTCTCTTTAACTTATAACATGTTTAATCTTAAAAATGAAAATTTCATTACAATATTTGTATTGTAATTACCCCACAAATCATAGCCCGATGTGGGCCCTCCCCACCTGCTTTGACATGGTGACAGATCACACTTTCAAGGGTTTCAATTCATGAATGTTACTCGCCTAGTACTGACTAACGTGCGCGTCACCTTGGAAATTCACTTCAACGTGACATTTTTCCTTCAACGTTACTTAATTTTTGTACCACGCCAGTATAACCTCGCACATAACCACGTCATCATTGATGGTGAAGAATTTGTATCATAATGGTAATATGATGGATCTCATTCATTTTCAAAACACCCCTAATCACTTCCTTGAGGAAGCATCCACCATGGAAACCTTGTGCAATAAGAGCATTGGCACGTAGCACAATATCCATCACAACTCCAAGTAGAGTGAAACACCCTTAAATCATGCATAGTGTGCTTGAATAATGGTA
Source organism: Pinus albicaulis (assembly GCA_034641835.2). Taxonomy (NCBI): domain Eukaryota; kingdom Viridiplantae; phylum Streptophyta; class Pinopsida; order Pinales; family Pinaceae; genus Pinus; species Pinus albicaulis. Next base: position 1,154,404,064 of record CM076577.1, on the reverse strand, counting down.
ATGTGTTCTCCCTCAGTCTCAACAATATTATGCATTCCAATACTCTCATGTTCTTTAATTACCATGACCATGCAAAGTTATTTAAGATCAACATCCCTTTTAGCTAGAGCATATCATTTGGTGTAGGTTGCAATATGTGTCGTAAACTTTGTGATTCATATTTTCAGAAAAGGCCTCTTGACCTTAAGGACTTGGCCTTCTAGACATTATCTGCCTTCAATAGCTCTCCCTCTCTAGCCTTCTGCTTGAAATTTTTATTACCCTCTCCTATGTTCATGCATTTCATCCCTTTAGCCTTTTTGCAAGCTTCACATCCCAATTGATTTTTTTTAGGCGGGTCCAGTCGGGTTGGGTGCGGTCATGTCAGGTCGTGGTGCTAGGTCGGGTCGTGTGAGTTCAGGTGGTGTGAGGTCGGGTCGGGTTGGGTCGGTTCGTGTGAGGTCAAGTAGGGTCGGGTCGGGTTGGGTCGTGTGAGGTCAGGTCAGGCCGGGTCGTGTGAGGGCGCCCAAGGAATGCATCTGAGTCGGGTCGTGTTGGGTCGTGTGAGGGTGCCCAAGGAAACACGTTCGGGTGGGTCGAGTAGGGTTCAATCGAGTCATGTCATGTGAGGACGTACAAGGAAATGCGTTTAGGCGGGTTGGGTCGGGTCGAGTCGTGTGAGGGTGCCCAAGGAAATGCGTTCGAGTGGTTCAGGTCGGGTTGGGTCAAGTCGTGTGAGGGTGCTCACGAAAACACATTCGGGCGGGTTTGTTCAAGTCGTGTCGTGTGAGGGTGCCCAAGGAAATGTGTTTGGGCAGGTTGGTTCGAGTCAGGTTGTGTGAGGGCACCCAAGGAAACATGTTCGATTTGGCTGGGTTGATTCGGGTCGGGCCGGGTCGATTCGGGTTAGGTCGTATGAGGGCGCACAAGGAAATGTGTTTGCTGCGGGTTGGGGAGGGTCGGGTCGAGTTGTGTGAGGGCACCAAGGGAAATTCATTAGGGCGGGTCAGGTTGCATCGGGTCGTTTGAGGGCGCCTAGGGAAACACGTTCAGGTGGGTCGAGTCATGTGAGGGGGTGGGCACATCAAAAATGCTAAGTTGTGACCGCTCGTGTGCCTTGTATTGCCAGCTTTTGCGATCCATTTTATGTTTTCTCCATCGTGCCTTCGTTTAGGTGGGTCAGTCATGCCGTGTGATGGCAAGATAGAAACACGTTGGTTCAGATCATGTAGTGAGATCGTATAAAAAAATCTAAGTTGTGACCGGCCGATGTGCCTTGTGAATGTTTGTGCGACCGAGTTTTCGTTTTCTCCTCGTCGTGCCGAAGCAATCGACGTTCGGCGTGTCGGGTGGGTTGGGTCATGTGATGGCACCCAAGGAAGTCGTTTGGTTCGGGTCCGGTTTGGTCAGGTCGTATTCGTGTGAGGGTGCCCAATCGTTCGAGGTGGGTTGGGTCGGTTTGGTTCGAGTTGGGTCATGTGAGGAATCCTAAGGAAATGTGTTCATGCGGGTGGGATCGGGTTTTGGCCAGAGGGCAACAGGAAACGTGTTCGGGTGGGTCAGGTCAGGTCGTGTCATGTGAGGGCACCCAAGGAAACGTGTTCTGATAGGTCGGGTTGGGTCGGGTCGAGTTGTGTGAGGGCACCCAAGGAAACGTGTTCGGGTGGGTTGGGGCGAGTCAGGTAATTTGGTTGGATTTTGCTTGATTACAAATAATGGTAAGAAACCTGCATCAATGTTTCTTTTCTTTATGAAACAACCAACATGAATAAGAGTGTCTGATAGGGAGTGTTGGAAAGTTCTAGCTAGTGTGCTAAGGAGGGAGTGACAAGGCTAGGCATGTTAAGTACCCCTAACCCATTTAACCCCCTAAACCCTAAACCTCTAAAACCTTAACCCCTAACCCTTTCCTTTGCTCCCTCATGCCAACTTAATCGACGTTTGGGTGTGTTGGTTCGGGTCAGGTCGTGTGATGGTGCCCAAGGAAACGTGTTCGGTTCGGGTCAGTTCCGGTCGTGTTGTACTATGAGGGCACCTAGGGAAACGCATTCAGGCGAGTTCATTTGCTCCATCGTGCCATACTGGCGATTTACAAATGGAGTATGTTGACATAAATTGAATATTCCTTGATGTGAGTTCATGAAATGGAAATTTATTACACAAAAATCGGAATATGATAGACTCAATTAGTCCAGGTCACTAATGTTTCCTCCAGGAGTGACAAACATCCTCGAGAATCTGAAAATAGATATTATGGGTTTTTAGATGATATATAGTTGAGTGTGACTTTAATTCCTTCAAATTAGTTTTGTTCGATGTCAAATGGCATAGGCTACGAATGAATGTATGTGATCATGACAAAACTCTTATTCAACACGACAATGGATTTCCAATGGTTAAAACATCGCAGTTTGAAGTAGGAAAAGATCGCTATGTTTTTCCAAGTCAATGTGAACAAGTCTTTTACTCAAAGGTTCCAGGTGAGAATGGATGGTCATTTTCTATTAGATATGATCCAAGGGGAAGAACAATAGAGTATACTGTAGAGGAAGAAGATGATATTGATCAAGAAGAAGATGATGCAGTGGCAGATGAGCAGGAAGATGGATTGACAGACGAAGAAGATATAGAAGATAAACCAGGCGTAGGAGATGAGGAAACAATTATTAATGATGATTTCGATGAGGATATTATTGAAAATGACATGATTGATGATGATGATGACATGGTAGATCATTTCAACACCATTTTTGAATCAGATGTTGGTATAGATGTCGATCAGTTGGATGAAGATCAAGAAGATACAGAAGGAGAATATTGATATAGATGTTATGTTCGAGTATGAGATGGTATGTTATAAATTTATATTTTAATCATTATAGAAATATTTTTTATGCACAATGGCTCATTTACCAGTCGCCTAGAAGGACCGGGTGATTGAATAACATTTAATAACAGATCAAGGGTGTCATGAATAGAAGGAAGGGATCGAGTGACAGTACCCACCAAGTCCGGTGCAGGTTCCGCTGGAGCTTGAGTGTCCTGGCTTGGTTCAATATCTCACCGACAAGAGGGATCTAAATTTTTCAATATGTTCCTCCATCCCTTCCATCGGGATAAGCCCCTCTTCCTGCTGATGCACCACCTCTTCCATCTGTTCTTTCTCACCACCTTTTGACTGATCAGCTACTTGAGCCCGATAATCATTCCTGTAGACTACCCTTTGACGACACCTCCTGCTAATTCCTAGAGGGAAGTCTTTGACCAAATGATCACCATAATTGTGACATATATGGCACCGAAAAGGAAGGTGCTCATAATTAATAATTTGGAAGAAATATTTTCCGTCGGGATGTAAGTGGATTTTTTCAACCAGATCTTCTCTTGGAACAAGACAAACCAATATACAAGCCACATTCTGAGATTTTGTAACCTGAAATGACATATCCACATCCAGAAAGATGCACATACTATTCCCAATGGCCCTAAAAATGTCCATTGTCCATAAGTATAGAGGTAACACCCAAAGACGCACCCAAACCAGGATCTCATCCACTCTTTCCCACTTCACATCAAATATGGCATCCACAACTTGAATAGAATAAACGCAATGCCAAAACCCCAATTTCGCATAAGGACCCATTAATCTAGGTCTCTTTGTTCGCAAACCTGATCATGAACCACCCCTTTAATAGGGTTATCACCTCCACCTCCTTATCCAGAGATTATCTCCAATATTGTTCAATGTAATCACCTATAAATTAAGCAGAGAAGAATTTTCCACACGCTATGCCCACCAATATGGTCTCCAAGGTCGCCATCGTCCGGTCTACTTGTATGTCCACTCCGAAAACCAGATTTGGGTATTCAAATTTTTTCTTAATGAATTTTCCTTTTTTTCTTTTTTAACCCTAATTGTTGATAGTTTTGGGGTAGTTTTGGAAGCAATGAAAACTTTGTGACATCCTCCCCTTCCTCTTCGGATATAAGCCCAAAACACCCTTCCACTTGCACCACTCTAGTAGTACTAGCCCCAGGTACCTGTAAAGCTTCCATAGACTTGGGAAATAAACCATGAGAGAACACTAACTCATTATTCCCCTAACCCCTAAATGCGCCTAAATCCCCTAACCCCTAAGCCCCCAATCCCTAACCCCTTAACCACTAACTCATTATTCTCCTAACCCCTGAACCCTAATCTTCATTATTCCTCTAACCCCTAATCCCATGGTCTTCTTTGTTTTTGGCTTTTCCAGAAATTCATTTACTATTTTCTCTATGATACCGCTCATCGCTTTAGGTGGTATGTATTTGTTACGGAAAATGGCCTGATTGCACACCACCAAATATTGTTCACGAGATAGTATGGAAATCCTGGTAAAATTGCATTGAACAATATGATACCCATTCTTGAGTGAATTCCTTTAATGATTCTTTATTCTATCAAGAAAACATTAGAGCCAAATTGAATAGATGATAATCCAAGCATTTTATATATAGGGACATGAAATGAATGTATGAGAGATGGATTTTTTCTCCACATGGCATAAGGCATAACGATTTGGACCAGACCATCCTCTTTGAGTAGATTTTCCTATGTTAGCAATTTAATATTCAATGTCAACCATAACATCACTTTACATTTGAGTTGAAAAGAGTGTTTCCATAAATATTGCCAACACCACCTTTGTCGTTGTGTGTTATTTGATTCTAAAAAGGCCTTGTAATCCAATTTTTTTGTGCATTCCCCTAAATGAAATTCTTTGACCAGATCAATCGATTTGGATCGTCTTCATCCAAATGGATAAGAGAATATACTAGAAACCTCACACACACACATGAATTTCATGGCGAATTTTATCAAATATTTTAGATATGACGATTTTTTCTATATTTCATTGTTGTTGAATATGAACATGAATGTCATGAGTTGAATTTGAACTTATATATAGTTAAAATTGCTCATATATCATGTGATTTTCATTTTTATATAGCTAACTAAATATTATGACTGTAATATTATATATCTCACTTTTCCTTTTTTATTAAAAGAATGTTGTAATTAATAAAAAATTATAGTGCGATTGGATTTTGAGGATTTTGTTTTGAAATTTTGTTAAGGTTCAAAATTCAAGGAAGAGACACAAAAAAAATCTATCCACATTGAGGGTTGGTGTGGCCTAGGATAGCAATGAATCTCAAATGCTTTTGATATCTTATATTCCCATGAGTCATGTTTTATTAGACAACTACAAGCTAGTCTTGCAAACCCCAAATAACTTTGATAGCTTATCCCCTGGATTGTAGCTTATTAGATAACAAGATAGTCTCACAAGTCACTGATAGCTAGTAAACCAAAAAATATATATAAAATAATGATGCAAGTCCCACAAGTCTTGAATAGCTAACAAACCAAAAAAAAATACAAAATAATGTCGCAAGAGAAGCTTTTATTGACAAGTCTTAGGATCAAATATGTGTATTGGTGGTAACAAAAAATGAATTTAATGAAGAATTCAAGTTATATTATTTGTAAGCATAACAATATAAAGAAACAAATAACATCTTCTTGAGAAAATAGCCATTCATTGTCAACCACATCAATTGTAGGAGTAGGTTGATCTGGTCATCTCACAAAACCTTCACTTATAAACTCATGACATAGCACATTCATTCATGGGATTTAAATAATACGTTCAATTTCCATAGATATTGATAAAGATCTCCCAAATAATTTTCTTGAATTCCCCTCCTAATACATATTTCCTATTAAGGCTCCCTATTTTTATTAAATACCCAATTGTATACTTCCTAATACCTCTAAACCCTCCCCCCACCCTCCTCCACTGATACACCCAATTATATCCCCCCAATACCTACAACATATTGAATTTATTCATCATAACTTAAAAACCTCCTTTATGAATGAACATTATAAGATATTGGTCAACAAGGTGAAGTCCTCATGGTTCATATATGGCAAGGACCCTACACTAAATAAGATGATTAGTGGACTAGACAAGGTGACAGATGTTGGAACAAGGTTGTGGAAACTTGAACCTATCTAAAATAGTGAGAGCCAACATTGGTAAATGACTGTTAATATGGGTTGGGACATGGGTTTAGTGCATGTTTTGATCACACCTCTCACAAGCATGTCTCCTTTCTTTGTACCTTGGTCTAATATGATGGGGCCAATTCAATTGCATCTCCATCTTCCTCATTTATTGACATGAAGTCTTTTTTATGTTTGTCCAAATTTTTAAAATATGTTTTCCCCTCTTTAGAAGCACTTATATCGATATTATAGTACTTTATGGTCCATCCTAATGTTGGTCCGCCCAGATATTCTCTCCATGATTCATAATCAGGCATGGTATAAAAGACAATACCCATCCATTTTTATGGGTTGCCTTAAAAATAGGAGTAATGAATTCAACAAGAAATGAAGGAATCTTGAGTAGAGATGTCCAGAAAGAGTGTATGAAGTTGAAGTCTACCCATGATAATATGTTCTCAATAGCTCCACATTTATCAACTTTCTTCAAAAACTCTCGAGAGAGTTGACACTTTGAACCAAATATTTTATTATGAGTTGTCAGTGTCTCCTTGGTTTGGGATTCAAATGCAGGATTGTCAATCAAAGAATTGACAGAGATCCATAAATGATTCTTTATCGTGTGTGCTCTCACCGCAATTGTCTTGTTCTTCTTATTTACAATGTTCATCACATGGGTTGTTATCTGGTTTACTACTAAATCAACATGGGAACCACCTTTAATGGTAGTTATTCCATTAACAAAGCTGAGGTACTGGTGTCTATACCTCATGTCTTTTCTATGTGGATAGTTAGTCAATTACTTCTGCACGTAGTAGTGAACTTAGAAAACCAAGTGAATCTTGGGGAGGTCCCCTATCATTGTTTGGAGTTAGAATGTTGTGGTGCTCTTGAGGATTTATTTAAAATTTGTACCATTGATATTTTGTTACCAATTGTTGCACATGGTCACGATTTGGATCAAAACCTGATCCTTTTCTCTATGTCTGTCTTGCAGATGAAAGGTTTGATGGATATTAACGGATCATAGAATATTTTAAGAACTACTTAGGGTTTGAGATGTGATCAGTTGAAAATGTTGGTGAAATGTAGACGAGATATAATCAACAAAGGGTGATAAATCTCTATGCTAATATAAGGATTAAATAAGTCACTAAACATCAATCAATAGATTAATACTTAAGTTGAGAAAGTAAAAATACTAGGAACTCCAATACTTAACAAATTTTCTATGTTGATTAACTTCTTTCTCATATCCAAGAATTGAAATAGATCATTTTCACCTACCTTCTAGACAACAAAAGGCTAATAAAACCCCTATCTTGTTTATATGATAGTTCATCAAAAATCACCACAAAGCAAAATTCCTTAATGTTGAAAATGGCCACCATCGCTGACTAAAATCTCATGATTACCATGTTAGAGATCAACTTGTTCGCGTTATGTCATTAATCGAAGGAGGATGATTCTAGATGCTTAGAGACACATCCAAAAGCAATGAACAACGTTTCAATGTGGTGGCCAAGAGCATGTTCTTCATGCAAGAACAAGTTTGTACATGGCTTGTATCCTACCAGTACCCTTAGTGAAGACAATGCTCTCAAATTTACATAGAAATCCTCTATTTCAGGATGACATGTGTACACTATAACAAATGAAATGAACTTTATTCTAGACCTAAATCTAGTTGTATATGTAATTCACACATTATTTCACTCAACATTATATAAACATTGCTAAGGAATGTGTCAACTACATTTTATATATGTGAATAATGACACCAGTATATGTGTATATATTTATCTCTGTAGCGAGGGGTTAGATATGGATCTTACATTCAGTTTATTAAGGACTAAGAGATATTCTTAAGGCATGTACCACTTAACCATGTATACCCATATTTTAGTAATATAAATCCATTAAGTATGGACACACACTATTAGTTCCTTAGAGGTCTGGGCTATGGGATGCATTATTCCTTCCACCTTATAGGAATTCCCTATACAAGCAACTAAATCCTGGGTTGTTCCTTAACCATAGCGAATGTAGAAGTCCACTAATTTTGAAGGAATGCTCTTCGTGGTAGTCACTTTAGTGGGAATATGGGTCTATATAAATATATTATAGTCACTTGTTACAAAGCCAATTCCAAGGCTGGTATAATGTGTTAAAGCCAACCAATCATGTGACTCTATGTATATCATATCTAGTACAAATAATATCGAAAATCAGTCCAACGTGTTATTCTTTGGGCTTCACAGTTTATAGGATAGAGTTCGGTGTAATAATAGTAGCATTCAACATAATAGTAGAAACATATCAGCATTCGACATAATGAGAACAATAAAAATAGAAATCATATAATAGTATGCCAACATATCAAGCGCTTGCATGATCTTTTCCACCCTAGGCTCTAGTACCAAATTGCCCAAGTGGAGTAAGGAGGTTAATGTTGTTACTTCCAACGAAATCTTGTGCCATTCCAATAATTGTGCTAGCAAGACTCTGCTCATCGTGATGGTAAGCAGAATGCTCTAAGACATAACCCGAGAGTTGAGCAACCTTTGCTTTCATAAAAAAATTTCTCTTGAAAGAGAAAAACAATATTTTCCTTTGCCCTAGTTTCAAACCATCAACCATGGATGGGATGGATCTTTGCAAATCAGCCATGGAAAATAGGATCAGTTCCTTGTTTACAAAGTTGATGTACTTGATAAGCGTGTCAGTTTGGTCCAAATATGTTCCCAGATCAAAATGTCTTAGCCAGTTCTTTCCGGCCTTTATTTTCTTCTTACTGAAGGCCAATTCAATTGCATCTCCATCTTCCTCATTTATCCACATGAAGTCTTTTTTATGTTTGTCTAAATTTTTAAAATATTATTTCCCCTCTTTAGAAGTACTTATATCGAGACCTTTATATTACTTTATGGTCCATCCTAATGCTGATCCACCCAGATATTCTCTCCATGATTCATACTCAAGAATGGTATAGAAATACAATACCCGTCCATTTGTATGGTTGCCTTGAAAATAGGTGATCCAGGTGTATTAGATAGGTACAAGTACAAATGGCTTCAGCACTAAGGGCTCAAAAATCAAAGTGTTCAAAAGTCTCTCGAACCAAGTTCGGGTTGTAGATCTTGTCGTCCTGATCGCAACGGCACAGACGTCACTCAATTCTGAGCCCGTATGAAGGAGTTAGGAGCATTCAAAGTTTCGTGTTGACTTGGTGACTGGGCAGCCTTAAGGAAGACACAATTTGGAACAAACCAGGCCACCGGATTCCGAACAACCCAAGCCAGATTCCAGGCAAATTTGTGGGACCGTTAATTTTTCACCTACGGTCAAATTCGCAATTTTAAAAAAATACCAGTTTGCTATATTAAAATAAAAAAATATATAAAAAAGCCAATGGGCCATGACCCCCGTCGGCCTCCCCACACCCTACAAGTACGCATACTAAAAAAAAAAAAAAAAATAATTACGCGGTGTTTTCTTTCTATGAGCTTGGGGTGAGCAAACACTGTTCACCCCAGCCAATGAAGCGCTTGTCCTACCGCGCATGGAACCAATTAAAATTTTACATTTGGCAGCTCCTCACAGCCAGTCAAATCTTGACAGCTCCTCAGCAGATTTTCCTGAAATTGATTACGTTTGAAATTTTATTGAATGAGTGAAATTTTCGGTCATAGAGTTTGGTTTCTTGAATGTTGAAATTGCAATGCACGGCAGATTAAGCCGTCCTTCTCCTCAATCTGCCACTATAGTTCATCCACTTTTGTCTTCGTAGTCTGTTAGAACAGGAAACAGGACTGTGTATCCTGTTAGAACACGAAACAAGACTAAAAAACTGATTATAGAGTCCCTTAGCCTTCGCTTATTTTATCTGGCTTCATCACCATGAATGGATTCAAGAAGCTGCAAATGCTAATCACAGGAATAGAGCGACTATTGATTTGGGGATACTTTGCAATGTGCATACTCAGTGAGTACTCACCAATACTCTAGGAAGTAAGCAAGTATTGACAAAATTGCAAAGAATTTTGAGCCGAGTACTTGTCCCAGGGATATATTCACCCTACTGGAAAGTATGGCACCCATGCTCCCAAATAGGAAACTATTCCTTGAACTGATGATTTCGCGTTTGTGTCTCTTCCAGATGTTCAATTGCCAGCATGCAGCAGTTAGGGATTGATTATCCGGAAAAACAAAAATATCATTCTTTAAGTTGGTTTATGTAAAAAAGCTTTAACAACAGCCGAGTTGAATTACCTACTACGGCTGACACACATAGTTAAAATATTATGTTTTCGAGAATAAAATCATGTTATTATACTCTGTTAGTAGAACTAATTCCAAGAGCATTGAATTTCCATATAGTAAGCAAGTAATGCAGCAAGTTACCTTCTAAACTGGGTTTTCTATGTTGTTTTTCCATGAGCAAAAAGTTTTCTTCAATTCTTTGAAATGACCTGTAAATAGAATGCTGTGAAATAGGATGGTGATCATAATATTTCAATTCAACAATGTTCTAGCTTGTGCCATGTGCTCATGCTCCGAAGAGCCTTTGTCTTGAACTCTTGTGCTGGAGGATCAGGAGCTTCAGGCTTTCTACTAATTCTCAATTTACCTGCACACGTAGAACAACAAAATACCTTACCCTTTGTTTAGCAAAATCCTATATCTAACCATGGAAAGAAATTCAATGCTTACTTGTTTGAAAAAACCCTGAAAATAACAAAGATTTCAATAGAGATGATTGAAGGTAGTTGACACATAGCATTATTTAAAAACCAAATCAAAAAGGTTGTTTCGGGAGAAAAAGGAGTTTCTATTAAACTGAAAGAAAAGTACAAAGAAAAGATCTTATACATGTGGAAAGGTGGCTCTCTAACCTTACTCGAAGGTTTCTCAGCTCAGGACAGTCCTTAATCCTTGCAATCCATGAATATATGTGGCTTCTCTCAACCACAAATAATGAGAATGCAACACTTCAAGACTCTTTAGCAAAATGGCAGCATATTAATATTAATCCAAAGGGTGCCCGAAAAACTTGCTTTGATTTTCTTTTAGAGATTTCATGGCGGCCTTTTGGGATAGAAAAGTTGTCAAAAGGAGCCTCAATGTACAAATTTCAGGAGCCCAGCAATGAAATTCAATACACCACGTACCATGAATAAGCTTCCCCAAAACTCCGGAAGAAATAACCAGTCGAATACGTGCCTGCACAGAGCAGCCCCTCTGTCTCTCATACAAAGCCACAAAAAGTCAATAATATCCGACCTATGTTGACTTCTATACAGAAGTTGTTGTGTCTCACAGCTCCGCTCTGCCTTTTGCCTGTTGTACGCCCCTTTGTTTCATGTGGAGCCCAGCTATTCACCTCCATTCTAACTTCACTTGACTGATTATTTTTTGTTGACAAAAATGACAACAGAAATCAGAATATGTAGGTTGCTTTGTCAACAAAAAATAGAATATGTTTTTTTAGGTTGCTTTGACAAAAGAAATCAAAATATGTTTTTTTTTTTGGTTGCTTTGAAATACAAATTGTTAGCAAGATATTTTCGATGCTAGCAAGCAGTTTGTTGAGGACAACTCTCTCGTGTTTTGTCTAGAATTACAGATATATGTTAACAAAAGAAAGAATGCCTACAAATCAAATTAAATTAAGCCGATGGATTAGAAAGACTGCCATAAAGAGACCAGAATTTTTGTTAAGATTTTAAAAAATCAAGTTAATTCTTACGTTTTGCCTCGTTTTGAAAAAAGTATGCCATACAACATTACAAAATCTTGACAGTGGATTTGTTTACAAAGCCCACAAATGCAGTTGAAATTTTCTCCTCTTGTTCCCACTCCAAACAATTACTACAAAAGATTAGTGCCAGTAAAACAAATACCTTTCAGAAAATCACCAGGAGAGAGAAAAGCATGTAAATCAAGCTGCAAGCATATGACACCAAGCCTCAGTGTTCATCCCCATGAGATGCCAAGACAGTCAATAAACTATTGCAAGCTCTTGTGCACCAAATCATGGTCAATGCCGCGATGACAAACATGACGAGTCCTTGAGGTGGGATAAAAAGCGCAGATGCCGAGAAAATCACCATTGGAAGCATACAGTAGCCTACCAAGCTCAGAAATCTATACAGATCCAAGTTACCATTTCTCCCCGCCAACATATTGAACAGAAAATAGAGGAACAGGGAAGCGACGAATCATGGAGCTCATCATCTTCAACTGAAGCTGCAAGGAGAAAGTAATCTCGAGTATACTCAAGGAGAATTACAGTTTGCAAAGAAGAGAAATGTTATTGAAGAGTTCATTTTTCACGTGTTTAGTGTTTGGTTAAGAGAGCCAGAGGCACATGGGCCTCATGCAAAGCCCAACCATGCATGAAGTCCACCGCAGTGCGGCCGGGATAAGGTCTTTCTCAGTAGGCGTGGCGGTTTCCGATGATGGTAAAAGCTCGCACAAGGTTGGCAATATTCTGTCATGCCAGGATGCCAGGTCGTGGGACGAGAGTGGAGTGTCGGTCTGCCATGTCATGAAGTGCGGCATTTTCTACGAGGGGTTGTATTCAATTACGATCTTTGCTCAGGGGAAGTGCAGTCAAAAGTGCCAGCCATGGATCCTACCACTAAATATATTTATTCGCAACTCCACCTCCAAATACCAATTATTATTTTTAAGTCCCCGTTGGTGAAATTCATGGTTTTAGCATCACCTAATAAACGTCTTTGTGAATCCATTAGTTGCAAAACCACACTGCAAACAGAAGTAAAGCCGGATGAGAGTGAATAAAAGCACTGGTGCATATAATCCATGAAATAAATAGGTTCAAAAACTATTTGGCATTCATCTTCTTTCATAAATTCATTCCAAATGAAAATTGTAACACTGTTAGGTGGAGCCTACTGATGTTTAAAGAAGAGAAAGACTCCTTGCCTAATTTTTGCATGCCAGATATATTGCATCATTGGATTAACGTCGTGTGACCTTAGCTTTAAGCACTATTACCAATCATACGAAAAAATTTACAAAACCACTAAACTAGGTTGAAGCGCTTTCAGTAAGGGTATTTGTTGGGAATCTGGTATATCTCTGCTTACATAAAATATGCTCTAAATGTGAGCTTTTTAATCAAAACGAGATGTTGCAAGACAGAAAGGCTTCCATTGAACTAATTTAGGAGCCGGGAGCTATAGTTAATTATATTTTTGATTCCTTAGGCCATACAAAAAATTTAGAACAAATTTCCAAACCATTGCTAGCCTCAAACAATATATTAAACCTGCCAGTCCTTTATCCCATCATCAATGATTAACCCCAAACATACAACAATCACAATCATTGAATCTACACGCTAAAAATAAAAAATAAGTTCACGTAATTGTTATTGTTTTTAAACATATTTTCAAACAAAAGGACACCGAAGGTCCCGCCATAAAAAAACACTACTACAATAATTTTTTTTGAAAAATTCCAAACACTTACAGAATCAAATTTAAAAAAAACTTCACTCTCACAATCAGAATTTTTTCTTGGATTTGGACAACTTTCTCACCTAGAAATGGGCTTACAATGACACCACATTGTAAGGAGTGAGAGCATCCCCTCTATCTAGACACTTCATTATCTTCATAACTCACAAGTTTATTTTATTTTTTGTTATATCTATAATGTTTAGAACTCTAGCTACTTTGATTATTGTTCAAATAATTGAGTTTTTTACACTTTAGACAATTCAATTTTGATTGTCTATGTCAAACAAGTAATTTTTATTGGATTTGAACTATTCAATATTAGTTTATATCAAATAATTGATTTTTTCCCCTTTGAACTTAGACTATTCAATTAGTATTGTCCATGTCAATTTTATATTCAATTGAATTATTTATTTCAAATAATAATTTTCAACATTCTAACAAATTAATTATCATTTTTTTATTAAATAAATTGTTTATCTATTTAAAAACCTTTAATTTATTTTTAAAAGATTTAGAAATCTTTGATTTTGTAGTCTTCAAATAGTTGGACCTCAATGCATTTATGGTTGGACATTCTAACCTATCAAAATTGGACACGTGCTTATTTATAATTGGTCTGGCGGCAGAGAGCACGTCAATTTGTCAACCAGGCTAGAAGGTCTTGGAACCTTGTGATTGCTCCGCAATTTCAATAGCCCCGCAGGTTCGAGCAATCTACTGACCGGTCGTGTGCCACACTGCCAAAAATTTCTCAACCAGGCTAGAAGGTCCTGGAACCTTCTAATCGCTCTGCAATTTCACAAACAAAATCAGAATGCTGAGATCCACTATTATGTCTTTGCTTTCGTGAATATCCGTGCCTCTGAAGGCCACCACAAACTCAGGTGCGTCGGGTGGCTTGAATGGAACATCGGCGATCTCCCTGCTCCACTTATATACGACACCAAAAATTATCCTGTTGTCCTCCAGAGTTTCCACTAGCTCGAACTGTAGGCAGCTCGACCAATTCTTAGCTAGCAAGCTCGAGGCCAGCCTTTGCTCCTGGCATTCGTGGTCTAAGAAGGATACGCACTTGATCAGTCTAGACAAAACAAATGTTCTGTGCTTTCGATTGGACTTGCATAAATAGAATAAAAAATCATCAAAGGCACGAAAAGAAAAAAAATTGCTAAGAAATGGTAGCGTGTGGGTTACCAATTGATGTTAGTGAGATGCCCAGGCTCTGTACAAAGTTCCAATATCTGTGGTTCGATTCCCATGTTAGATTACGACTGGCAATGTTATGACAAGTTTTAACAAGTTGCCGATTCAAAAACCAGTCGCTCAAATACTTATTAAGAAAGAGAAAGCGATTTATGATTGAGAAGAAGAACATTTACAAGAGCAAAACAGAGGGCCATGAAAATAATAGGGAGGCTCAAATGAAACAAGGATAGAAACACGAGAATTTGATTATGGCAGATTGGGAGAGGATGTAAAGGAGCAAGAAAGGAGGGCCCAAAAAAGAGCAGGGAGGGCCACATGAAAAGTGAAGAAAACACGAACGTTTAGTTGTGATGGATGGGGAGGACATGTAAAGAAGAAATAAGCGAGGGCCTGCCAAAGAGCATGGTGATGCAAATGGAACAAGGGTAGAAAACATGAAGGTTTGATTGTGACGGACGGGGAGGGCATGTACAGTAGCAAGAAGAGAGGACTAGAAAAAGAGCAGCGAGGCGCAAATGAAACACGGATAGAAAACAGAAACATTTGGTTGTGACGGACGGGGAGGGCACGTCAAAAGAGCAAGAAGAGAGGGCATGTAAAGGAGAAAGAAGAGAAGACCAGTTAAAAAAATACCGACATGTTGAATCATTGACATTATAACACGATATCCCAAAAACCACAAATGGATTGCGGGAAGGGTTCATAGCTGTAACTGGTTTTTAAGTGAGGGGGTGCCACAATTTACCAAACGTTGCCACTTGGTTGTAGAGACGAGATTGCAGACCCCTCCCTTCATTAAAATTGAAATGGGCAAGGGGCCCCGCAATCCAACTTGGACCTTCGATATGTTAGTGATCATCTCGACCATTCAAAACTGCAAGAATTTTATTCCTGTGCATTTTTTGTTAACGCCTGGATAGTCAAGGGGATTCACAATGCTTCTTTGCTACTTCTATCACGGGGATTCACAATCCTTCTTTGCTACTTCTTATCAAACAAGCACACGAATCTCATGATGTTTATGTACACCATGTTTTTCATGTAATCAATCAATGGCAGATTTTACCCCTCATAAATTCACATTCATCATGTTCCCTAACATGTACCACAAAATGATTCATGTCTTCTCCTTTCAGCGTTCCCTTGCACCCCCGGTGCAATTGCTAGTTTAATAATATGGACCGACAACCTTGAACCCACCAGACCCGCGGCCATGCTCCCACACGATTTTAATGCCAGCGTTATGTATATGTGGGAGGGGGTTGTGAACCCCACCGCCACCCACACCGTTATGCCACACGCCATATATGAAATGGTGGTCAGCGGAAAAAGAGGGATGGGTCGCCCAAAGCGGGCCCAACCCCCACTTGTCAATTAAAAAAAAAATTATGTGTGTGGATTTTTAAAAATCGTGTGGTGGTTCAAACTGAAAGGATTCTGACTTTAATAGGAGGGGTCGGATTTGACCACCTGACCTCCTCCCAAACAATATGGATGTAAACCAATTCAGCTGCAACGAATTCTTTGTAAAATCCTCCAACCTAACGGTACTTAAACTCACATTTCTGCAGTGCGGGAGAGCAAGCATATAGAGAGAGCACGGTTTTGTAGAAGATTAATGTTATTTTACAGCCAAGCATGGGCACGAAATCCGAGGGTATGCACAGATTTCAATTTTTATTTGCAGGTACATTGCTGCACACAAATCAAGGAGGTGGAACCATGAGCCAGAAAAGAGCCAGGTGGAACCTTGATTGAGCCCAACTTTCTGGAGGGAGAAATTTTGACTTTGTCCAAATGGGACAAATTTTATGTCCTTTTTGCAATACTTGATGCCACGAGTCTGATGGCATGCTCAGTTTCTTCATCCGAGTTTTCGATTTTTCAGCCACTTTTGGAAGTGGGTAATGTAGGTGTCAGCGTTCCACAAGTGAGCAGTCGTTTTCACATTTTTCGACGCCACAAGTTTGATGGTGTTTTTAGATTCAGCCGCAGAGCAACTCAGCTTTCAGCAAATGTCAACATGAGGTATATGATGTGGATTCCATGTAATTCTTCATTTATTTCTCTTTGAGATGGATTATGTCTTGCAGATCCCGTTTGATACATGATTCGTGGGATCTTGCCTTATGTTGTTATTGATGTACTTTCAGCTATGGATTTGTGTCATATGTGAGATCCCTTTTATGCCACATTGGCAGGATGCTCGTTTTAATGTGTATTGTTGAGATCCCTTGTTTACCAGGATTGGCAGGATACTCTTATTATTACATGTCAGCTATGGTCATACTGATAGGA
Source organism: Pinus albicaulis (assembly GCA_034641835.2). Classification (NCBI taxonomy): domain Eukaryota; kingdom Viridiplantae; phylum Streptophyta; class Pinopsida; order Pinales; family Pinaceae; genus Pinus; species Pinus albicaulis. The sequence goes on along the minus strand of CM076577.1, from coordinate 1,154,387,030 downwards.
GGCTTTCTTTATGTATGAGAGTTCCACAGTGGAACATCTCTTAAAGAAGTCAACCCACTCCTGCGTGAGGGAATTTTTTCATTGTATGTCATAGGGAAACACATCCATGTACATCTTCTTCTTACAATACATAATGAAGCGGCCTACACCATCTTGACACCAAGGCATGGAGATGTAGTCCCTCCTGGACGAACTCCGTTATCAATCGATGTGTTCTTATGATTATTGATCTTGAAATTTATGTTTCCTCTTCTTACAACATACACTTATTCATTTATGTTATTTAACGTCTTAATTAAATGCAATTCTAATTATCAGCCAAAGTAAAAGGTCTTGGTTAAGAGTATCAAGAATTTACCCTGGATCGAGTGGTATCAGAGCAGATATTCTTACTGATTGGATTGCAGGCGTGAACATTGAACGTTTGCTAAGTTGAACCATGGAGAATGTCAAGGACATGTATGAAACCATACTCAGGGTGTCCGAGAAAGTGGACATGTTGTACGAGGCTTATGAAAAACAAGCAGTAGAGAACGAAGAATTCAAGACCCTCCCACACAAAGAGAAGGAAGACAAACATTAGTTGTAACTTCAGTTGCAAGCCATGACAGAGGCGTGGGAAGGATTGAAGCACAACAACAAAATTCTGCAAGCAGATCATGATGCCTTAAAAGCATTCCTAGAGAAAGAGAAGGAGGAGATGCAACAGTTGCAGCTTCAGCTACAAGTCGTGTCAGAGGCATTGACAGAAGTGAAGCGCAACGAAGGCTTACAAAAAATTTCTTCATATGTTTCGCAATCAAAAACTAAGGTAAACAGTGTTGATTTATCTTCAGTTTCTTCACATGATGTTATTTCGGTTGGAAGTGTGGAGATACCCATCACAGGTACCGGCATGATACTCCTCACCAAAATGGGTATAGAGGAGGAGGACTCGCATTCGTGGCCAAGGCATAACCGAACAATTGGAGGTTATGCAACGACCTTGTTATGCAGGTTTGGGGTGCACTGACGAAGGATGTTCGAAGGGCATCAAGGGCCAACAGATAATGATGAACTCTCCAAGGAAGAGGAATGATGGGGACACTTCGCCATCATTCCATGGAAGTTCAGGTTGTAGTGAAGGAACTAAGGTGAGCTCCCATCATCATGATCGCACCAAAGACCACCCCAGAAGGTATACTAAGTCTCATTATTCCAAAGTGAAATTTAATTATAAGAATGTTGATAACCACGGTCGTAAAATATGGCATCGTAAAACTTTTTATTTTTGTGGTTTAAATAACCATGTGATTTATGAGTGCTAGAAGAGGATGGCAGCATAAAGGAGGAAGAGGCATGAAAATCCTTTTCCCCAACAGGAAAGGAAATCGGTTAATCAGGTTTGGAGGAAAAAGAACTTTTGCACCCATTGTGACCGAAGTGGCCACCAAGGAGACACATGCTGGAAACTTCATCTAGAGCAGCATCTTAAGGACCAAGTGCCCGTGCATACACAAGTCAAAAGAATTGATCAACAAGCAAGTTCGCCACAGGGAAATGATCCACTCGCTTTAATAAGTGAGAAGTGGTTCTTCTACATTATTTTTTTCGGGAGATGTTAAGCTTGTCATGGCCATGTTGTAAATCATTTGTCACATTTTTATTATGAAAGTGATGATGTGTTTCCATCACTTGTTTAAGCGATCATGATATTTTTTTGGCCTTGTTTATAAGTCGTGCATTGGATCTCTTTCTTGTAAAAGTGATGATGTGTTGCCATCACTTTGAGATGCGATGTTTATGTTTTGGTAATGTTCTATGAGTTGTCTGATGTATTTCTTTCATGTAAAAATGATGAGGATTTTTGCCATCACTTTGAAATGTGACGATGAGGTATGGTCTTGTAATTTTTTTGAGGTATGATTTCCATTTTGCTGTAAGCTTGACCACCGAGTACATGTTATAAACTCGTGGCAAGTATGGAAATATTTGGGTCATTTTTGGTCACATTGAGAATGTAATGTTTGTTGCAGCTTTAGGCAGGTGTTGGCTTTACATCTTGATTCCGAAATACGATAGATAAAAGAATCTTCAAGAGATGTGCCTTTCACACATTCGTGCCACAACAGTTGTAGATGTTGGCTTTGCATCTTGATTCTGAAGTACGAGAGGTGAAGGAGTCTTCAAGGGATGTGCCTTTTCAGACATTTTCATTTCCGCAGTTGCAGGTGTTGGCTTTGCATCTTGATTCCAAAGTATGAGAGGTGAAGGAGTCTTCAAGGTATGTGCCTTTTCAGACATCGCATTGCAGTAGTTGTACATGATGGTTTTGCATCTTGATTCCGAAGTACGAGAGGTGAAGGAGTCTTCAAGGGATGTGCCTTTTCAAACATCGCATTGCAGCAGTTGTAGATGATGGATTTACATCTTGATTCCAAAGTACGAGAGGTGAAGGAGTATTCAAGGGATGTGCCTTTTCAGACATCACATTGCAGCGGTTGTGCATGATGGCTTTGCATCTTGATTCCGAAATACGCCAGGTGAAGGAGTCATGTGGGGATGTGCCTTTTAAATAATAGTTGCAGATAGTTGATGATAGGTAAAGCTTGATGCTTTTGGAGGACCAAAAGCTCCTCAGTGAGGAGGAATGATCCAGGTGGATTAGACAGGTACAAGTACAAATGGCTTTAGCACTGAGGGCTCAAAAATCAAAGTGTTCGAAAGTCTCTCGAACCAAGTTCAGGTTGTGGATCTTGTCGTCCTGATCGCAACGGTGCAGACGTCACTCAATTCTGAATCCGTATGAAGGAGTTAGGAGCGGTCAAAGTTCCGGGTTGACTTGGTGACTGGGCAGCCTTAAGGAAGACACAATTTGGACCAAACCAGGCCACTGGATTCCGACCAACCCAAGCCAGATTTCGGGCGAATTTGTGGGACCATTAATTTGTCTCCTATGGTCAAATTCACGATTTTTCAAAAATACCAAGTTGATATATTAAAATAAAAATATATATATAAAGGCCAACGGGCCATGACCCCCGCTGGCCTCCCCGCACCCCCACAAATCCGTATACTACAAAAATAGTTTAATAATAGGGACTAGAAACCATGAACCCATCGGACCTACGGCCATGCTCCCACACCATTTTAACACCAGCGTTATATATATGGGGGTGGGGGTTGTGAACCCAACTGCCACCCACACCGTTATGCCACACGCCATATATGAAACAGTGGTCAGCTGAAAAATAGGGTCGGGTCGCCCAAGGCGGGCCTGACCCCCACTTGTCAATTAAAAGAAAAAAGTATGTGTGCGGATTTTTAAAAATCATGTGGTGGTTCAAACTAAAAGGATTCCGACTTTAATAGGAGGGGTCGGGGTTTGACCACCCGACCTCCTTCCAAACAATACAGATCTAAACCAATTCAGCTACAACGAATTCTTTGTAAAATCTTCCAACCCAACAATACTTAAACTCGCATTTCTGCAGTGCGGGAGAGCAAGCATGGAGAAGGAGCATGATTTTGCAGAAGATTAATGTTATTTTGCAGCCAAGCATGGGCACGAAATCCGAGGAGATGCATGGATTTCAATTTTTATTTGCAGGTACGTTGCTGCATGCAAATGAAGGAGGTGGAACCATGAGCCAGAAAAGAGCCAGGTGGAACCTTGATTGAGCCCAACTTTCTGGAGGGCGAAATTTTGACTTTGCTCAAATGGGACAAATTTTATGTCATTTCTGCACTACTCAACGCCACGAGTTTGATGGCGTGCTCAGTCTCTTCCTCTGAGTTTTTTATTTTTCAGCCACTTTTGGAAGTGGGTTATGCAGGTGTCATATTTCCACAAGTGAGCAGTCATTTTCACATTTTTCGGCGCCACAAGATTGATGGTGTTTTCAGATTTAGCCGTAGAGTAGCTCAGCCTTTAGCAAATTGCAGCATGAGGTATATGATGTGGATTCCATGTACTTATTCATTTATTTCTCTTTGAGATGCATTATGTCTTGTAGATCCCAGTTTCTACATGAGTTATGGGATCTTGCCTTGTGTTGTTATTGATATACTTCCAGTTATGGGTTTGTGTCATATATGAGATCCCTTTTATGCCACATTGGCAGGATGCTCACTTTCATATGTGTATTGTTGAGATCCCTTGTTTTCCAGGATTGGCAGGATACTCTTATTTATTACATTTCAGCTATGGTCATACTGATAGGAGTATTTCTTTATGTATGAGAGTTCCGCAGTGGAACATCTCTTAAAGAAGTCAAGCCACTCTTGCGTGAGGGAAATTTTTCCTTGTGTGTCACAGTGAAACACATCCATGTACATCTTCTTGTTACAACACATAATGCAGTGCCTACACCATCTTGACACCAAGGTCCGGAGATGTAGTCCCTCCTGGACGAACTCTGTCATCAAACAAAGTGTTCTTATGATTGTTGATCTTGTCATATTATGCACCTCTTATTTACAACATAAATTTATTCATTTATGTTCTTTAACGTCTTAATTAAATGAAATTCTAATTATCAGCCGAAGTAAAAGGTCTTGGTTAAGGGTATCAAGGATTTACCCTGGGTCAATAGGAGTAATGAATTCAACAAGAAATGAAGGAATCTTGAGTAGAGATGTCCAAAAAGAGTGTATGAAGTTGAAGTCTTCCCATGATAATATGTTCTCAACAACTCCACATTTATCAACTTTCTTCAAAACCTCTTGAGAGAGTTCACAATTTGAACCAAAGTTGTTCTGAAGAGTTGTCAGTGTCTCCTTGGTTTGGGATTCAAATGCAAGACTGTCAATCAAAGAATTGACAAAGATCCACAAATGATTCTTTATCGTGTGTGCTTTCAATGTAGCTTTCTTGTTCTTCTTATTTACAATGTTCATCACACGAGTTGTTATATGGTTTGCTACTAAATCAACATGGGAACCATCTTTAATGGTAGCTATTCTATTAACAAAGCTGAGGTACTGGTGTTTGTACCTCATGTATTTTCTATGTGGATAGTTAGTTGATTACTTCTGCAAGCAGTAGTGAACTTAGAAATGCACTTTATTCTAAACCTAAATCTAGTTGTATATGTAATTCGCACATTATTTCACTCAACATTATATAAACATTGCTAAGGAACATGTCAAATACATTTTAGATATGTGAATAACCACACCAGTATATGTGTATATCTTTATCTCTATAGCGAGGGGTTAGATATGGATCTTACATTCAGGTTATTAAGGACGAAGAGATATTTTTAAGGCATGTACCACTTAGCCATGTATACCCATATTTTAGTAATATAAATCCATTAAGTATGGATACACACCAGGAATGCTTATCAATTAGAGGTCTGAGCTATGGGATGCATTAGTCCTTCCACCTTACAGTAATTCCCTATACAAGCAACTAAATCCTGGGTTGTTCCTTAACCATAACGAATGTAGAAGTCCACTAATTTTGAAGGAATTCTCTTCGTGGTAGTCACTTTAGTGGGAATATGGGTCTATATAAATATATTATGGTTATTGGTTACAAAGCCACTTCCAAGGCCAGTAGAATGTGTTAAATCAGACCAATCATGTGAGTCTATGTACATCATATCTAGTACAAATCATATTGAAAATCAGTCCAACGTGTTATTCTTTGGGCATCACAGTTTATAGGATAGAGTTTGGTGTAATAATAGTAGCATTCAACATAATAGTAGAAACATATCAGCATTCAACATAATGAGAACAATAAAAATAGAAATCATATAATAGTACGCCAACATATCAACCAGAACAACAAAATTGATTGAAGCAACAATTGTAACATAGGAATATTTGGTGATTCCATTTTAGATAGTGGAAGAGAAAGAACAAGGGGCAAATGTATTTATCAAGACTTCTAACCTCAAACACTTCATTTCCCTCCAAAAGGTCCCTCTAAAATAAGTCTGAATCAATCAAAACATGTGTCAATATTTTTGCTCGTTGTCTTTGGGATGGACTCCCGAGTCCCAAGTTTGAGGCCAAGACTCCCAAGTAGGGCAACTGGTGAATTCCACCAGGGGAGTATCTAGGGAGTACTTTTCTCAGATGTAACTCAACAAGAATCAACCATTCTTGAGAGTAGGGGAAATTTTTAACACTAGTATAATAGATTCCGAGGAATGTTTATTTCAATTTTACCAAGATGGAAGAGTATGTTGAGCCCACATGAGTTTCTATAGCCTATTTCTCCATACGTGGCTCTGTGAGTTTATGTATTATAATGTCTTGCAAAAGAAAACAATGGTTTAGAACATATGGATATTCTTGCATAGCCGGTATGATTGTGACACTTCCATGCAAACCACCTATTTCCAAGGCCAGGTGGTGGAATTTTGAGCTCATACACTAGCTGAAGCAATTGTAAAACTGATCATCTCACTGATGTAATTGGATACAGTAAAAATGCTTGTTCATGAATAACACCCAGATTATTGTACCACTTGATAAACAACTTTCAGTCACCTTTCCTTCATCAAGGAGATGTCGTACTTTGAGGATTTATTATTCCAAGTCTGGCATTAAAACACTCTAAAAAAATTGATGGGATGAGGGATGTTGTATTGAAGAGTGCAAAGAAACCACTTTCCTAAAAGTGGAAAGATATAATAACAAGGGGATCTTATGTATCAGAGAAGCTGTTGAGATTTATGCTCTCGAGCATTGGATGTGTGTGTCAATTTTTTGGGAATGGAATCATGTTCCAAGGCTTTATATGCTTATACACCTGATTTTGAATACCCTGAATTACATGGTATCACTAGAATCATTAGACCCAATTATAAGTCCTTCCATCCTTTCTATCCTTGTTGGATATGTTGTTAAAACAAAAAGGAGGATTATCGGTGATTTTCACATATTAATGACATTTATTGAAAAATATTGGAACATAAGTCAAGATCGTTTCTCCAGAGTCCAAATACAATGTGCTTACATTATCAGACATAATGAAGATGTATCTCTTTTCTAAATACCTTATGGTATGTGCATCAAAAGGCTACTCAAGATAATTATATTTATTTGACTTCTAGTTATAATGATGCCATTTCATCCGAGGATATTTTTGCAGAAATCAGAACAATGGAAACATGTCATTGAATACGTAAGAATTATCTTTGGGGCTTGCACTTCAAGGCCTTCAATAATTTGAGCTATCTAGAAATAATTTTGTAACTCTATTAGGGCATACCAAAAATCTTAAATGGATATTCGAAGTGAGGATGATAAACTCAGCTTCAAGGTTTTTTTAAATTCACAATTTCTGCTGATTGATAATTATGTTGGCATAAGGCTCTCCTCTCTCTTTCTGCACATTACATTTATATGAGGGGAGATATTTATCATTCTTCCTATATACCTGCTTATCATATTCTTGCTAATTTCTTCTTTCATTGCTGCCCTTGTGGAGTAGAATAGATGGGTGAAACAAAAAAGTTCAATTAGTCATGCCAAATTGTTTCAAATTTCACAAAAAAGTTTCAGCTAACATAGAGTTTAAAATATCCCGGGTGCGGGTGAAGAAGGCAACGTTTAATGCGATGGGACTTGAGTGCGGCATAGTGTGGAGAAACCTTCCCACCCAAGTCATGGTTGAAGAGTGGCATTTAAGAACTGCTGCCAACGTATCAACGGCATTTACTTCCGATGTTGTTCGTGATCCTACCTCCATTCCCCTGTGTGATTTCGCATGCGCCTCAATGCTTTGGCCTTCGGATCTCATCAATGAGTGTTTAATGTTGAGCGTTCTTCGATGCAATCTCATTCGGATTGATAACATGGTGAATTGCTCTGGTGTCACAGACGCTCCTCAGCCGATGAACTGCAGGTGCTCTCCAGCTGCTGGGCTCCCCAGTGTGCGCACTGTGACTGGCAGAAGAAGCCCACTGAGCTGCTACTTGGACCTTGGTGATAATATCCACTTCTCGCATTCTGGCCTTTGTCTATCTGCTTCGGTCTCTTTGAATTTTTTCTTTCCTCAAGCCTCTGTCACTCCTGCTCTTTCGCCTCTTGCATGCCCTCTGCAGAGACTGTGCCTATGCCTCGCCTTCACCATCGGATGCGGTGCCACAGGGGTAGCATCAGAAGCCAACCCCTGCGCACTCCCTCTAGATCCACCTCTGAATTGTCTTCTCACTCTAGTGACTATTTTTTGGGCCGCTATCCCAACACCAGAAGTAGGAGGGGTTGTGTTCATGGAACTAGCCACCACTTGGGCTCCTCAGAGCCTCCACTTCCCACTGCTCTGCCCATTCCCACGCCTCATACGTCGCATTTCTCATTTAATTGCTCTCTAAACCATCCCCGAATCACTGCCTCAATTACTGTGGTTTTCCATGAAGAGCCCCAGGTGGATGAACAGAGCACTGGTCCAGCGGGTCTAAGTAAAGCAGTTGCCCAGACTTCGGGCCATCAGGCGGGGTCGATGCACACCCATGGCAGTGAGGCGCAAGGAGATCCAGGGAAAGCGAGCGGGATTCATGATGTGGAAATGGCGCAAGGATTTCCAGCACCTTCCAGGCCGGTTTTGACTTCCATCACAGACCTGTTCAAGAAAGATGGAGACATGGATGCACTCTGGTGCAAATTCGTGGAAGAATCGCCTGATGAGTAGTTGCTCTTTCTTTGTTTGGTTTTCGTGCTTACTATCGGCCCATACTATCGGGCTTGTTTTTGATTATTTTTCTGTGTCGGATTATAGTTCTGTTTTTTATTGCTGTAATCGAAGTAACCTTTAGAAGCATCATCCGATGGTACCCCTGCGAGGGTAGTGCAACTGTTTGAAAATTGTTCAAGGCTGGTTTCCCTCTATGAGGGCAGTCTTTTTCTCTGAATTTTTTGTCAAGATTGCCACAGGATTGGGCAAAGTCTTGGCTTCAGCCATGATGTAAATTATTTCCTCTGTTAATAGATTAACTTAACTTAGAAAAAAAAAACATAGAGTTTAAAATATATTAACACTTATTTAGATGCCAAAAATGACCATACTGTGGATATATTACTTAAAAATTCTGCCAAATAATCTGAACAAACAATAGATTGTGAATGAAATAAAGCCACCTAATAAATTAGAATAGTTGTTCAAAATGTTATTTTCCAAGGAATGTGGAGTTTTCAACATTTTCATAAAACAAGAAACAAAACAGATACTTCATAAGAGTTTTAGCAAGAGGTTTTTGACCTGTATGATTAAGAGAGTCAATGGTTTTTATCGCATGCATAGAAGAGGGTTAAGAATTGGGGGGAAATCATAATTTTAGGGACATTCAACAAGCCCCATGACAAAGCACATAACTGTAGCTTTTCATATGATTTAAAATTCAACTTATAAATAAAAATTTCATACAATTTTAAATTCAGAGGTGTTATTTTACCTTTTTTTTTTGCATCTTCCTAGATAGGTTCATGTTTAAAAGTAAAAATCCTTAGTGACAAGTACAACAACTATGTTATTAACATAAGTAGGTCACTACTTTCGAGAAAGTGACCTACTGCCTAATTCTCAGCCAAGCACTTACCTAAGCAAGATATCACCACATTCATTGATCTTTTTTATTTGAAAACCCAAGTCTAGAAAAAGATGGTCTGAATTGAAGGTGTTTAATTTAGCATTTACTGAAAAGTCAATTATAGAGCACATAAATAGTCTTATTCCAGAAAATATATTGCTCAAGATTGGTCTGCAAGGCACTGGAACTTAGTGGAAACTCGTGAGATTGGAGAGGGCACTGCACCAAAGTGTTTAGGAAGTGACAACTAGTGAATGGATATTGTTGGCTAAGCCTAAAGCGTGTTTTGTTTATTCAGCTCAATCGAGCCTGGAAATTTCCCTATAAGAAGAAGCATTGGTTGTATCAGGTTGAAACAATATAGGAGCCCTATATCAAGTCAAAATAGCCATTCTTCACCTCATCATTTATTTTGGAAGGCCTTCCTCTTGGCCAACAACAAAAATTTAATATATGTGGATTCCCCAGCCCAGTGACCCCTTTTGTAGTAGAATGAGCGCCCTTGTTATGGTAATTGTATATCTGCTATATTAGCCTAGGAGTGGACCTAGAGTATTTGCAGCCAATTTCTCCCTACCACCATTTTCTGGAAGTCTAGTCTATTAGGTCATAAACTCCCTTGGGTCATTTAGTTCCAAAAAACATGCCAATTATTTGGAGTTGAAATCTTATATCTCATATGGCAAAAAAAGAAATATTAAATACAAGTTTATTTAAAAATGCTTAAAATTGCTGCAAATTTACTTGGTATGGTGGTGTTATAATATGTGTCAAGTTTCCAACCTTCATCTGTAGGTCCAGGTGCAGGTTAGAAAGTTGGACCTATATCTAAAAAATTACATTGATTCCTTGAGTTTTTTCTAGGGGTTACTCCATGTACGTAAAATGATTTCCACCTAGGATTCAAATCTCCCAACTCAGCCCAGTCTTGCAAGGTTGAAGGGTTCACCCAACACAAGGTTTATCGTACTAAGTGAACACAATGAGATCTACAGATAACCTCCTCATTCAAATGATAAATTTTCTTGAAGATCACAATCTCAATTTTAGCTAGGTTGACCTAGTTTTGTGGTCACTTAGACACTAATAAAATTATCTTATTGCATCTTATATTATCTCCTCATGCTCATCATCCTAGAAGGGGATAAGCCACCGACCAATAGAATGATGGATAGGACACTTGTCACCCCCAACTAGGGCGGCTGACAATGAAGGCTAGGGGGGAAACCCCAAAAATAAGGATGGCTTTATGATGGAAAATTGGCCTGGATTTTTCCTATAAACATCAATCTATCATCACTAACTATTTATTATACACAAGGTATCTAAAGTCGCTCCACCAATTCATTTTAATGCCAAGAATTCACTACACAAAACAAAATCATTGTTATTTTTTTTCAAGTTAGGATACAATTTATAACGTTAAAAAGCTGGTATTGGTTATAGTTCCATAGTGTTGCATATTTTCTATTTGAATTACATCAATATTTATAATAATTACATTTATGTCTGTGTGCGTAATCTTTGTTTGTGTATGTGTGTTGGCTCACACACAGACACAACGTTGAGTCGTCAAAGATGAATCTCAAAGGTGTTTTTCAAAATATAAGCGCACATGGGCATTATTGAGCCAAAAATGCCTGCACATTTCATTCTCATGAACAAGTATCAATGTGGAAAATCCATGAAATATAATTATGTCAACTTTTTCATGTAATTCTTCTACATTTTTCCGAAAAAACACATTGCCACGTGCTCTTGTTTTCTCATTTTTCTAAGCAAGGAAACGGGAGCATGTTATGCTATTGATGGCAAAGGTTTTCGTGTCTATATATAGGTGCCATCCTATGGTTCAAGGCCTACTACTTCTGTCTTGTCACTGAAAAACCTCAGAGATAGGTCACTGAAAATCTTAGAGAAGATGTCTGAAAATATCTTTTTGTAGATTGAGGCGAGGTTGCTATTTATAGTGGTTAGGCTTCCATAAATAAGCCGACATGACTTCTTGAATGGAAGTGTCCTATTTATGTAAGCCAACATGACTTCTTGAATGGATGCATCCTATTTATGTAAGCTGACATGTCAAATATATATTTAATGAGGCCAACTTTCAAGATGACCATGTCTTGTCTTTTGGAGGTCTTATTTCAAGTGTAACATGACTCTATTAACATGAAATTGACTCTTATAAATCCTAATGACATCAAGAAGAAGTTAGTAAATATTGCTCATGAAACCCATGAAGCAAGTACAACAAAATACATTTTATCATCTTTGTCTTCTTCTTTACATAAATACACAATTACATAGTCAACATGAAGACCGACCTCGTTACACTTTTCAATAGATAAGACCCCGGACCAGTGAAAAAACATTGTTGGAGGGTCGAATTAGTAACTTACCTGTGGACTTGAACTTCCTTCAGAACCTAAAAGAGCTCAAACCTTGAGAACTGTTGCCTTAGCCTAGGTTTGAGAATAGTTGCCTTAGCCCAGACTTGTAGTTTGCAGTGAAGAACAGTAATATATTCATTGGTATGTGGAACACCCACATGGAAGATAACATGTCATTGTTATTTGGTTCATGATGTTGTGGCACTAAAGTAGAATGATGTGGCACACCTATGTGGTAGATGGTGTATCATCATGACATGGCTCATTGGTGTTGTGGTGATGACATGGTGAAAGAATTGCGCTAATGTGGCACTGACATGGAGAGGAAATGGAAGGTGATGTGGAGCTGGGTATTAATCTATTGTTATACTAGGATGTTGAGGAATTGATTTCGAGAAATTTTGAATCCAGTATTTGGCCTATCTCCCAATACTAATAGAATCTAAAAAAATTCAGTTATATTAATTTTAGCTACAAATCCTTAGTATATTAACATGAGCTAATTATATCCCATTTTACACTTAGAAATTAAGGTTATAAATATGGTCTTGTGCTTTAAGCGCTTTTTGCATAACAGCTACATAACACTTTAGTCTATTACTTCATGCTTATATTTGGGTGAATAATTCCCCTGTTGCATTGAGTGCTAGTATGAGGAACACCGGAATGCTATAAAAGAGATAATTGATGTTCTTGAAAGTGCCTCCAATGGTTTCTATTACATGTAGATAAATCCCAGGATTTATGCACATCTAGAGCGATATTATTTATGCACAATATTAGTTATATTAATTTTAGCTCGCTTGAGCTCTATTCCTGATGTAGCGTTAATTAATGGTGGCCTATGATAACTTTGTCTTGGTCAGTTCATTGTATAAGCTTGGTAGACATTATTACTATTCAAAGCATTAATTTTTATATGACTTATCTAATAACTACACAACCGCCAGTTTTCTAACACATATGTATACAATCGAGAAGTGATGCTCATTAGACTTCCTTCATAGACAATAAAAGAAACCTAAGACAATATGAAATACTTGTAGCTTCCTAATTATGTATCCATCGTGTGATATTGTTATGCATTATGTTGTTAGAAGCATTTATACAAACTGATAATAAATGAAAATAGGCTATCCCAGTTGGGCATGATGTCAAGGTGTTGCCATGGTGTATTCATGCTTGGGCATGATGTCAAGTATTAGTCTAAATTTAACATTAAACACAGTGTATTTTTTAATGGACATAATATTATAAATAATAGACACGTATTATTTCCAGAGGTATCCTTTATGGATATACCTGATATTGTTATTTACCTTAGTAAAGGGTACAAGGTGATTTATCAAATATTTTTAGTCATGTTTTATTGTTGGGAAGTTTGTCTTGCTACAACATAAAGAAAATGGAGTCGTGTTTTAATTACTGGGCACTTTGCCTTGCTACAACAACAAAGAAATGGGGTTGTGTTTTAATTATTGGGCAGTGTGTCTTGCTATAGTAGAAAGGAAATGGAGCCATGTTTTAATTACTAGTAAGTATATCTTGCTACAGTAACAAGGAAATGGCCATCACTAAACTTCACATCTAGTGGCTCAACACTATTACCATCACCAACTTATTGCCCATTGACCACCAAACTAGTGGAATTATCCAAATTGGTGTTTATGTTAACCAACTGAAATTATTTGTGCATTTTTCCTTTAAAATTTTGCAAAAGATATTTGAGTCATGGAGTCTTTTACACTGTAATGGTAGTATAAGACTAATTGGTATAATTTGTGTGATTTTAATATATATTTGGTCTTTATATGAGATATTTCCATCACTTGAGTGTGTAACCATGCTAAGCACTAGTACAAAGACATTCCATTCTTGATATGGTAAGATTCTTGGACATGTTAATTCCTTTGTGACTTTGCATTTCCATGATGCTTTAGATGTTTATTTCACAAGGAAAGCTTCATGGATGGTAGATCATAATACGAATGTCAATTATGTGTACACTCAGATATGAGATTAAGATTGTCATGTTATTGGCTTTGTTCTATCATAATACCTCTCTTATATGGACTACAAGAGTAATCACCTTATTTAATGGTTTATAATTGGGTATACACTTGATGACCCTTCCCACATGCACCGTGTATTAAATGAATGTAGGTATAGCAACGTATAGAGGCCTCCCTTTGAGGCAAAAAATAGGACTTCTTTAGAGGTAGTAGTATGAAATGATATTTGTAGGTTTCATTTCCCTCTTTACAATCCACTTGTGTTGACTCCCTTGGAGGAATTTCAAGAATAGCCTTCCAGTCTTGTAAATTCAATTGACAGGTTTCAAACCTATAGAACACATCTAATAGAACAATGATGTTAGGCCCAACCTCAGCAAAAGGGTGTTGGAAAAATAACATAGTAATGGTCAAAACTAAGCCATTCAAGGAATATTGGATCACCCAAACATAAACAGGAAAAAAAAATAAATCAAAATTACACATGGGGGTATGTTACAAGTGACATCATATCCCAAGTTCCAACACTTGACCTTGGGTTGAAAAATAAGTATAAGGACTAGTCTTATTCATGCATGCATAAATACTGGATCCTTATGTTATCGCTGAGTAGGGTGCCATTGTAGGTAGATCAAACTTGAGGTGAGAAACAAGAGTTAGATCTAATAGTGGCACCATACTACCTTGGTAGATCGACATAGAGATACAAATTGCATCATACTATCAGTGGTCCTGACTTTTTCGCAACTTTGATTGATAACAAGTCCCATAATTAGAATTAATAAAGGATTATATCATCAATCATTTTTCCAAAATGTCACAACTTCCTCCAAGTGGAAGAGTTTCATTTCAATACTTCTTCTTATGATAACTATATGCATGAATATATGATGATTCCAATATTGATCTGCCTACAAGTATGTTTTCATGCCAAATTTGCATAGGTATAAATCCCTCTGGCTAGGGCTTCCCATTTTCATTGGTGGATTGATATTTCCTTTTGAGAATTCAACTTTCACACGAGTGAAATTTCAAAGTAGTTCAAGGACCTATTCAAGAATCAAGAACTTGACACTCTTTTACATGAATTGTGATGAATGTCTCCTAGTATTATCCTTATGCTGATAAGACACCTGAATATTTTCTCCTTTCAAATTTGGCCCACAAACTAGGGCTTTCAGTAAGCACAAGAAATGTTTTCTCCTTCTTTATTAGTACTTTGAAACTGTTTATTCTTTCTAGTTTTCCCAATGCTTGTTAGTTCGAAGATGAAACCTTGATCATTTGGAGGGTTCATGTACTCCTCCTCTATATCAAAAGCCTGGCTTATTGTTCATATCTTATCCGAAGTTTTTTTTTATAAAATGGTTTGTTTCCATCAGTACTCCAGTGTTAAGTTTTTTTTTCTAAATCGTTTGTGTCATCAGTATTCCGACATATTAGCACCATCGCTCTAGTGACATTTACTTTTTTATAAAAAAATTTCTCATCACTCTTCCGACAGCTTAAAACCGTCATTCTTCTGACGTTTTTTTTTTTTTTTTTCGTCGCTCTTCCGACAGCTTAGGACAGTCGGTCTCCCGACATTTATATTTTTTTAAATTTTTTTTTGTTTTATCGCTCTTCTGACATCTTAGAACCATACGTCTTCTGACCTTCTCATATCGTCGTTCTAGCAACATTTGGTGGCGTCAGACTAGCTATGTGTGGAGGTGTCGGACTAGTGATGCTTGTGACCATCAGAAATGCGACGATTGATTAAACATCGGAAGTGCGACAGAAATATAAAACGTCAGAAATATTGTCACTATACCGAGGTTTAAGTCAAGTGTTAGAAGTCCGACGTGAGGAGAAACCACGTTTTGGCACACTGAAAAACGTTGCTCTTGGGCCGCCTATGTGTCGTAATAGCGACATTTTGGGCGTCAAAATTTGGGGCAAATGTGCTAGTGCCTGGGCTACATCTGTTGGTCCAACTCCCAATGGCATGTCCATCTTTAATTATGCTCAAAATTTTGCTATTACATGTAGTTACAATGCTCTAATGACTGTTTTATCTACACCAATGGCTCCAAAATGCTCAAATTAGTCAAAAATGACTCTTTGTTCACCCAGAATGGTCGAAAATTGGGCCTCCTACACTTTTGCCCAGTTTCACCTACGAAAGCTCCACTAAAAGTGGAGAAATCCACTTAACTAGAGCTAAGATAGGCATGTCCACCACTTTAGGCACGCCCGCTAAACTTCCCGCCGTTTAAACCATTGCTTAAATTCTTGCGGTTGGGCACATGCACCCCCAAATTGTGGGTAACTGTGGTGGTTAACGGAAAAGTCGGGCAGAACTTGTGTTTGAACTATAGTTGGAAACAGTTGAACTGTGGTTAAGTTGTCGAGTATTTTTTTAACCATGCAATGTTATCGTTTGACTGTTGCATGTGATACAACCGTCGAGGACTGCTGGCAGTTCCCAACCCCCCATACACCATTTCATTAAAGCATAAGTATAACTCGTGCCCTTAGGGGTTAAGAAAAAATTGCGTAGACTGTAGAGCGTATGCATGCTCGACGGGAGGTCTCAGGGTCAAGCCCTACGGACCCTCACAAAAATTTACACCGTGGTTTCAAGGCCACGTGGCGGCCTCAGGGCTGGCCAAGTGGCACCTTCTGATTGGCCCTTCAACCCCTGTACAACCAATATAATTGTGACACTTGTCAACCAGTGATTAGTCCGGTGGAAAGGAATATTCCTTTTTGCTAACTGTACATCCACCCACTTTGATGACTGTGCATCCCATTCAAACCTTGTGAAACTGTCGAAAATTTGCCTTTTTGGCATTTCGATCAAAACACGATATCTTCCTCATACAACATCGATTTTTCGAACCGTTCGCAGTGCCGGAATCAAGAAGACGAGATATACCCAACCATCATAGTTTCAACCCAATCCTGTAACTTTGAATTTTGAGAAAAATTTATGAACTCCTGATCAATTATAAAATAGACCATTACATCTACAATGAATTGGGAAAGGTCGAGCAAATACATCACATGAGTATAGGACGCTCGTTGGAATTCCATATGAGGGTAGTGTAGGAGTTAACCATGCTTGAATTGTTTGCAGATTTTGTAAGGTCGTGAAACTTTTTTGAAGAGTCATATATCAACGCCATTTGGTTATTGAACACACTTACCACACTGCAACAGTGGAGAACCAGTTGATGTTGAGAAGTGGTGGAGGCATTGTTTCATTTGCAGTAGGGTTCAGATGAACTCTTCAGATGTCGTGTAGGGGAGATGAATAATTTTTGGCTTGTGCACTTCAGAATTATGATCCTAGACATCACACCAATTGGTTGGAGGCCCAATAGAGGAGCACTTTGGTAAGTTATAGCTATGGGTAGTCGAGTTGTAATTAGGCATAGTTGTCTCTTTTTTCAAAAGTGCTCAAGGGAGGTATAAGAAGTTTTGTAGTTTATTGGCTTGGTTGTAAGGCTTTATAGTTTATTTCTTATTGGAGAAAAAGAACAATAGTTCTCGATTAATGAGGAGAAAAAGTCTGAGGCTGCTGAAAAGGGAAGGATATCTGTTTTAAAAAAAAAAACACTTACAGGAAATGTAAATGCGTTGAGCCAGTGAAGGGAGAAAAATCCCCTTTTTAATAGGAAATTAGCTAAAATTTTTAAGTTCGATAACAAGAGGGAGAATATTGTGTTGATTTGCGCACCTACAGTCAGTCTAGATGCATTGAGAAACGGTACTATGCAGACAAAAGAGTAAATTTACCTATGCTCTTGAAAATAACTAGAAGATCTACTAAGCAAGAAGAGAAATGTGGCCATTTAAAGAAGTTCAGAAATGCGAGGAGTTTATTTCGGGCACATTTGTGAGGATGGATCGCCATTTTTTATGCATGAATGTTGTGAGAAGGCACTACATGTGTGAAGATCAGAGAAACCTGTCTATGGTGATTTGTATCCATAGTGCTATTGATAGGGTACACTGGGAAAAGATGTGTATTTAGGGTAGTGTAAAAAATAATAATAATAAATTGTGGATTCATTGTTGCACTAGAAAAGAAAGGCGCTTTAAAAAATAAAATAAAAATAAAAAAAGGAGGAGAAGAAAGAAAAATAATAGGAGAATAAAATAAGAAGGGTTTTAATTTCTTAATTAGACGTTTGAAGAATTCATATTCCTCTTCTTTGGTATGTGAGAAGATGGGTTGTCTTGAAGAGACCTTGGAAAACACCCATAAAATTCTTGATGAACTAGTGAGAATATATGGTCCTTTACCCACCAATACCTCCTTAGACCAAAATTATGGTCAAAGCAATAAAACATTCTCGAAAGGAGTCCACGTCATTCTGCAGTCAAAGCACCCACAGAAAATGAAGAAAGGATAGGGAAGAGGAGTTAAGCTCTTCGCTCTTGGGTATGAATTGTAATAAAAAAAGTCAGTCATAGACCTTCATAAATTGCAGGAATTAGACACATGTATCTTCGAGATGGGGCAACTAGAATGGAAGAAGCTCAGTTGGACTCTCAAGCCATCCATGCTTGCATTGATACAACCCAAACTTTGGGAATATCCTTGTGAAGAGGCCAAGCTCACAATTTCTTCTTGTTTCGGCAGGATCATAACTTTAACATCACCACTATCATCTTACTATAATGATATCATGAGGGAGATATTGCATTTGATAGTAGAATCCCTTCAAGGGTTGAACAACATCATGCTTCTTACCTTTCAGAAGAAAGATAAAATCTTGGAACTCATGGAAGAGTTTAGCTTTGGCACATTCATGTTGAATATGGAATGTGACAACTTAATATTTTAGGTATTCCAGAACTTTTACACCAACATTACATCATCTCATCCAGACCATGTCAAAATAAGCATGCAAAAGATTGTGTCCTTGTTCCTAGAAAGAGATGTCGAAATCTGCAAAATACTAAGATCCAAACTTTTGACTATTTGCAGGAAGGAACTAATTGTGTCACTAGTTGCCTATGATCTAGTGGAGAAGTTAGTCATGCTAAACATAAAATTGCTCAAAAGGGTGTTGACTAAGAAGGAGCTTAAAACGATTGATGAAGGAAACAAGAACAAAGGTAGTAAAACATGCAACAAAAATGAACTAAGAAGGAGAGGACTATGTTTTGTCTCCAAGGGACCTTGGGCACTTAACCATTCATGTCCAGGTGATAAGGAGGAAACAAGGGCATAATAGTTGAAGACTCCTTGAGATCATGGGATTCATCTATAATTGGTTTCATCGGTTTTTAGAGCGCACCCACAAAGGATCCAACTAGTCAAGTACATATGGTGAGAAACAACACAACGTTTTTCAGAGAGACTTACATGAAAAGCCTATGATAATCAGTCAACTTGACAAAGTACATGGGGAAAGGAATGAGGCTAATTATGTATTTGATATCTGCATTAGATTTGGGAGTGCTAATTATTCAATATGTTACTTCCCCACGATGGCCGCAGGGGTCGAAATTCTTGAGGAGTTGATAGGTCATTTTATCGTGATATTACACATAATTTCAACTGCGCTGAAATAATCCACTTATATTCGCAGAACTTGTCTTAGCGTTCAAAATTCTTGGTCTTTTGTCTTCAGGATTCTGCAAAGACGTTTGATAAGTCCTTATCTTTGCAGAGGACACGATTTCCTGCGACTGGAAAACTTTTTGACGATGTTGTTCAATAATGGACTAAATATACGATGGCCCAAATATCCTTTATGTTTAGACGAGGAAAATTTTCCAAAAAATTTCATGGATTTGGATAATTCTTAACCTTGTCATTTCATGGTTGTCGAGACTGAATGTGACAGGTCAATAAATCCTTCGCCCTTCCACCACACAGCATTAGATTCACAAAATTTCTACGGGTTGAATATTGAAGTTATCGACCTTGTCACTTCATGATTTTGGACAGAGGTTTGGTAGATTCTTCATCTGTAGACGAACAGAGCATAATTTCCACAAAATTGCACCTGCCTCCGCTTCACACAACCACAAGATTCAAAGAATCGAGAGTTGCAGTAGCAGCCAGCAGAGCAATAAGAGTCGAAAGTTGTTTCCGCCACTGCGTGCGTGGATGAGCTGCAGTGCCACGAAATCGCCAGAGTTGTTAAGCCAGTTGGAAAACTATTACATGTGAGTCGTGACTCAGGCAGAAGTGTGAATAGCCATTGACCAATCCAATCCAGGAGAAACACTAGAAGTCAACGACAATGTGCGCGGGCAAGGTTAAAGTCACTCAAGGGATTTTATTTTACGATTTTTTTTAATACGTGACATTTATTTTATGAAAGGTGTTTATGTTATTGTATGGAAATATAAAAGGGATTATTAAAAATCTGTGTATAAAATTTTAACCAGGTGCACTTAAAAGGCTTTGATAAGATTAACTTGAAAGGTTGGAATTAAAAAAAAAAAATTATTTAAAAAAAAATTGTTGTATGGTATAAAAGAGAAAGGGGTTTTATTTTATTGAAGGAGATTTTTATAGAAGTGATTTTTAGATTTTCTTATTGGGAGAGTTGAAAAGAAAAGGAAGGGTTTTATTTGAGTCAAAGTTTAGGGATTTGAAAATGTATATACATTTACAAGTTTTGTGTTGTATCAAGCATGATAAGGTTTTTAGTGAAGATTGTTCCTTATCGTAGGAGTATATTAAAAATCATATATATATATATATATATATAAGGGGTGATATGGAAGATATATACATGCAATTAAGAAAGTATTTATAAGATAGAGGAAAAACAACAGTCATGAGTCGCAAAGTGCGACTGAATAAGATTAAGAAAAGAAATTGAAAAGAGGAGGCATAGATCGTTTCCATGTTTAGAGAGGTTCAGGCCACAGTCGAGGAACTCGAAAGTCTAGCAGAAGGCAAAAAAATAAATCGGGGTTGATTGGTGTAGCTTTGATATTTTACCACCTCATATGTTTACTGGTGAATATTTTTAATTTTGAGTTATCAATTGAGTATGAGTCTAATAAACCATATGATGAAGTATGTGATGCTTTAACATTGGATTTTATAAGACATCCATAATATTCAAAGAGACGAGAGTTATGAGAATTTTTTGTGCAAGATAGAAAAACTACAACTTCCAAGGAAGCGTGGAAGTTCTTGGAAGAAGAATTTGGTGCAAGGGGGAGTGACATGCAACAAAAAAGATGTGTCACAGTCTATTGAGTCAGTCGCAGATCTCATAGTAGATGAGCAAGACTTTGGGAACACAATAGAGCTTGGAGAATCCCACTCAAAAGTGGATGATGGTCGTGAAGACTATAAA
Organism: Pinus albicaulis; assembly: GCA_034641835.2. Taxonomy (NCBI): domain Eukaryota; kingdom Viridiplantae; phylum Streptophyta; class Pinopsida; order Pinales; family Pinaceae; genus Pinus; species Pinus albicaulis. The sequence goes on along the minus strand of CM076577.1, from coordinate 1,154,365,776 downwards.
AGTGAAACCCATTATGGAGACATGCATATAGATGAAGAAGATGCAACAAAGATTGCAGAGAGAGAATTTGTAGTCTCTGTATGTGAAACAAAGCAAGAGCATATAAATGCTCAAGGAATCCGCTGTAACATAGATGGTGCAAATGATGGTGAATCCCACAGTGACAAAACACATGTGGATGATGAATGCAAAGTGAGATGTGAATTGGTGAATCCAGCCACAACTAATGGGTTTGGAATTGTCAATGAGCACATGCATGCTCGGATATCCCACCACAGGGTGGATGAACATTATGGTAATGAAATTTGTGAAACAGGGATTGATCGTTGCAATATGGTAAGCATCGTGTTTGATGAAGAATTGAAGGTTGAAGTTGCCACTGTAGCAGAAAGATATGAAGCAGTTGGAACTGTTAATGAAGCGACGCATAAACAAGTAACAACTAAGTTTGGCATAGATAAAACTATCAATAGAGCAGCAAGTGGTTTGGTGGATCCAAAAATTGCAATTGTTGATGTTAAATTTGATGAACAACCATTAACTGGTGATGAGTTGTTGCACATGATGCAACAGAAAGAACATATTGATATGTTGTTATTTGGTGAGAGAAGCCCACTTGTGTTTGGAAGCCAAGTGGAAGACAACATGTTTGCAGTAGTAGAGGTTGGTAAAAAGGCAGAAAATGAAAATTATGATTCAATGGCAGAACAAATAAGGCAGAGAAGGAAGAGGAAGAGAAGGAAGCTCTCAATGTAGAGCATAATGAATACATTTCTAACATTGACTTTGAGAGTGAAAACTATAGGAAAAAAGCAGCAGTACCTGGTGATGAAAGTGAAGAGAAGGACATGGAAGTTTCTAAAAACAAGTAATAATGCCTTAAAACCATTTTTAAACAATGGAGACAAGAAAATATAAGATTTTTCTACCGAGAAATATGGAAAAAAGAAAGACGAGAATATGAAGCACAAGAAGCAGAGAAAAGAAGACAATTTGAAGATAAAGAGTTATGGCATCAGTACAAAGTTGAAAGAATATTTGAAGAAGAAGTTGTAGAAGACAAAATTAGATCAAATTTAAGAGAGGCCAAAGAAACATTGCAACAGAAACAAGTAAAGAAATATGGAGCTTACAACAAGAACACACAAAAGAGAATGAAGCAATTTCGAGGATATACAATCTAGAAGAAACGAAAGATAAAATGTAAAATTGTAAAAGTTTTGAGTCACTGTAATCCTAGTTGAGACATAGACCAACAAGCAATATTTTTAGTTGTTCGACCCAAACAAATACCTTGAAAATTAATCAACTCGCCATCAGGGGAAAAGAGTGCCCATGCTGCGAAAGCCAGGTTTTGTGTGCTACTACAAGCGCCATCAACAAAAATTGACATAATGATTCGAAGACATCTTCAAACCAAGTGGAACACAAGGTGAGCAGAAGAAACATGTCTACAAAGCAAACAGTCACACCAAAAATCTAAACAAATCACACTAATGAACAAAAAACTAAAGTACAAAGTATCATAATCATGATTAAGCATAATATTTCTACAAATAGAGCCCATTCTGGGGCTTAGAAAATTGATTTCCTTCATATTTTGCTAGCTCATAGTCTCCTCTTTCCAATACCCATTGAATGATATAGGGCCCGTGCCACATTGGCTCAAGTTTTCTGACTCCCAATTTATCATGGCCTTAGTCTTAAAGTAGGACCAAGTCACCTTCGGAGAAAACGCGGGGGTTGAAGGATTTGTCATATTGAGCTTTAACTTGTCTTTTTGGTGCTTCAATGACTAAAGCAACAAGTCTTTGGGTCTCATCGAGATGCTCTAGGTAAAGAAAACGTTCCTCTTCTGGCGAAGTACTAGGAAGTAGTTCGAAAACTAGCTTCATAGAAGGAATTTTACACTTGATTGGGAGTGTGGTTTGTAGACCATACACCAATTGGAACGGTGTGAATCTAGTGGCATTCTTAGCAGAATTTCGGTAAGCCCACAGAGATGAGAAGAGAATGAGATTCCAATCTCGTTTGTGCTTCCCAATGGTCCACTAAAGCATGGTCACCAAAAATTTGTTGACCACTTCAACCTGGCCATTGCCTTGTGGATAATAAGGAGTGGAGCTATCGTGATGTAAGCCCAACTAAGCAACGAGCTCTATCATCATATGATTTTGAACACGAGAGCCATGATCAATGACAATATCTTTTGGGACACCAAACTGAGATATGACATAATTGAATAGGAATTGCACTGCAATTAGACCTTCAATATCATATGTAGGCACCGCTTCGGCCCATTTAGTGAAATAATCGACGACAACGATAATATAATCATGCCCCTCGACTAAGTGAGGGTCATAGGTCATTAATCTATGCCCCATTTCACAAAGGGTCCGATGGTCACAATTGGGTGCAAGGGTGAGGGTGGGGCACTCTCTTTCCGAGACTAGATTTGGAAGTCAAGGCATTTTCGTACCACAATAATGCAATCTTTAAATATAGATGATCAAAAATACCTTGCGCAAAGGATTTTTTGGGCGTTAGCATAATCGGATATGTGACCACCATAGGCCCCAGAGTGGCAGTCATTGAGAACTTTCTCTGCCTCCTTGAGAGTCAAACATCAACGGACGACAAAGTCAACACCAGTGCGATATAGAGTGTCTCCAATGATACGGTAAGGTTGGGACTAGTAGCGACTTCGTCGTCACTTAGAGTGTGATAGCTCTAGCCGAAAAGTTTGGGTCTGTAGATAAATGATGATGTCTCCATACCATGGATCAAGGGTACAGATGAGAAAGAAGGATTCATCTAGAATCGACTCATCAAGAGGAGTGGGATTAACCATGGTATGAAGATCACAAATCAACTCAGCAAAGACCATGAATTTCTTAGACTTAGCAGCAGTGAATTCTAAGTCAAACTCTTGAAGGATGATGATCCATTTCTAATACTTGCCCCCAAGCAACCGATGCATGAGAATGTAAGTCATGGGGTTGCAATCAGAAATCACCAAAGTTTTACACAGGAGAATGTAGTGATGAAAATGTTGAATAACATGAATAACAGCTAGCGCAAGTCTCTCTACATGAGCATAACGGATCTCATTTTCAAAGAGATTTTAGCTCAAGTAGTACACTACATTCTCTTAACCATCGTCATCATCTTGACCAACACCATACTGATAGTGCTATCAGTGGCGACCAAATACAGGCAGTAATCATGGTGATAATTGGGAGGATGTAGTAGAGAAGCACTGATGAGGGCTCATTTCAAAGCATCGAAAGAGATTTTGGAAATTTCATCCCATATGAACGAAATTCCATTTTTTAATAAAAGAGTAAAGGATTTGGCAAGCTCTGCATAATTTAGTAAGAAGTGACGGAGGAAATTAGATTTCCCTTGCAAGCTTTGCAGTTGATGTACAAGAGAGGGAGGAAGAAAATTGATGATTGCCTCGAATTTATGAGGATCAATGTAGATGCCTTCTTTGGACACCACGAAACCCAAGAGTTGGCCAGATTCGACGCAGGAGACACACTTATGAGGGTGCAACCTGATATTATAGTGTCGATAATGAAGAAATATGGCTCTGAGGTGTTCTGGGTGATATCAACGTTTCGCAGAATGAGCAGGAAGGTCGTCGAGATATGGCTGAACTACGTGATTGATGTTATGCAAAGAATACAACATAGCTCACTAGAACATGGCCCTAAAATTCTTCAAGCCAAAAGGAAGATTTTTTTAGGCAAATGTCTCCCATGGACAAATAAACGCGGTTTTGTGATGATTAGCTGGAACAATGGTAATCTGTTTATAGCGAGAAAACCCATCCCTTATGGGAAATTTTCCACTCTCACCTCCAAATGTCACCACTGTAAATATGATATTGTCTGTTCACGATCCATGAATTGTTCCCAATCCCGACCAACTTGAAAGTTTTAGTGACGTTATGCCTTTGAGCCTTGATGAACAAATGTATTAGAGTATTCTCATGGCTTCTAAGGCTACATCCAGAACCAAATACCGATTGGTTTCTTCTCTGGGCACTTATGCACAATCTCCCTGGTTTGTTTCTTGGGAATCTGATGATCCCTTAAATAAGACTTTCCCCATCGATGAAAGTATTGTGGAGGTAATGTCTATCGAAGAAACCCCATGGGATGATGGACATCATCGTTCGTCATTTCTCCCAAGCCTAGGTGACATCTTTGCCTGTCTAGAATCCTATGCTTTTTCTATACTGATCGGCCCATTTCATAATCTGATTTTGATTCATGAAGTGTTCTCTGATTGGAACATGGGAAATATTACCCCAACCATTCTAATTGACATCTCTGTCAAACCAAGTTTTGTCGAGAATGTTTTGGTACTCCTTGATCTGCTAGATAGATAATGTTGAATGATTATTATGTATTGGATTACGTTTTTTGATGCCTCTTGATCATCCACAGGTATTCGTGTGCCATGAGTAGCAAGGTGCAAGCCTAAAATGATCGTGGATCATGGTCATGATCAACGGGTTCGAACATAGCATCAAGAAAAAAGGTACTTCTATCTCTTTTCTTATCGCATTATGAATATTAGCTAAGAAAGCTTTGCATTATAAAGTATCTCAATTTGCTAGACCCACTCTAGAACTAGAGAGATCACCTCTGTCCGCAGAGGGGACTTATCTTGACAACAGAATTGGAAAATCCACTGGAGACCAATTTATAGGAAGAGAGAAGAGGTTGGGAGCTCATGAAAGGAGGAGGAAGGTCCACTTTCTAAGGGATAAAACCCCCCATGGATGAGATCAAAGCTCTAAAATCAGAGAGCTCGACTCTATCACCAACGTTTAAGAACCAACTCGCCACCCTGGAACTTCTAGAGGTCAAAGCTTCTCCTCTATTTGAGGAAACACTGCCAGAAAGGGATCATCGCAGTTTTCCAAGAAATAAGGGAGCTAGCAGCGCTAAGCCAGAACTGTCAATCTGACATCAGCCCGAGCATGGAATAGGAAACGCGCTGACCCAGTAAGTTAGGGTTTTGACCAAGGTTCTTTAGTAATATTCCAAGGCAGTTTTATTTGAGCCTTCAGGGGATGTCTTTACATTTTTCTTCATGGTGGAAACATTGCACAAGGTCTGTCACGGGGCACTTCAAGATCAGGGACGGGAAGTGAGCATGGTGACAAATTACTATGTAACAATACTTGGTGTGTATTCAACCACCACTAAAAGGGAATTAATTGCACATGCATCACATTATGAACGACTCGACAGCTAGGGTAATGCTACCATGTGATGGTGAGGTGGCTAACTAGGGAGTCTATGGCGAGGCCTGATAGGCCAAACTTTAATCTAACATATATTTTCATCTGAGAGTCAGATTGAAGAAAATTTTGTATCGTGGAAAGGTATCGATGTGATGAATATAAAAATGCTATTTCTTTTAAGTTTTGAGGCAGTTGAAAAAGATCGAAAAATTTATACCCCATTTCCATAACTAAACTTTGGAGGTCGATTCATCAGAGTAACTGCCTCTTTCTACCCTTAGTAGGGGCTAGGTATAATAGGGGGTATGTTACACTAATGGTATCCACTTTCAAATCTATCTTTCAAAAGTAATTTCCTGCCATTAAACATTCCATGATGTTCTACATTCTTGATAAGTGAAATCAACTCTTGATATAATCTTGTTATTGGATTGTGAATCAATGCATATTTTCTTTCACTACTCTTTTTTAATTTTAAAACTATTAGGATGACATAATGAATTAATTTTTCTTGGATCAACCCCTTGTTAAGTAGTTCTTGCACCCACCTATTTACTTATTCGCTTTCTGCAAGAGTCATTCAATAAGGATCCTTAGTAGGTATAATTGATAATATAATCAAATCAATATGATGTGAAATACTTCCAATGGTATGCATTTCCATTGGTATATCAGTAGCAAAAATATCTACAAACTCCTTCAACATTTGTTGGATCTAGATTTCCACTTCACTCTTTTCCTCATCCTCTTTTACCTTCTTTAGCATTATGGACAAGCATAAGTTTTCCTTATGTTCCTTAAGAAAATATTTGGCTAAGAACAACATTACGTTACCACTTGTACTACCACTACACCCAACATCAGTATTGTATATTCTAGCCGTGTCCCGTTTTTCTATTATCTCTTTCTTGTAACAATATACATACTTGTTGACTTCATATGTATTTTCCATACCATCCTAAAGAACCTTCCTATCGAGCAACTGTGATTTTCTTAGTAATACATGACATGTGTCCATATCCACCACATAAATTAATACTTGGTCACTAAAATTTCTAATATAGAAAATCAACCAACATTGTTATGTCATAGTAATTTTTTGACCCTTCTATAACCATGAAAATTGATATGGAGTTGGATGCGGGATACAATTTAATTTTAGCTTATCGATGACCTTTGTGGACATCACATTTTTTGTACTCTTAACCTCTATGATAAAATTACAACATTTATTATAAACCTTGTGTTTAGTTTTAAAAACTCTTCCTCTATCCAAGTTCATTCATAGTATTCTTTTTAGGCTTGAGAAACAACCTTCTAAACATAAGGTATTCACTCTCTTCATGTTGCAATACTTCAACATTTCCTCCCATAACTTAGGCCTCACCTTCCTACATGACTTGAATCCTGACCTCATTCCTTCTTCTTAGCATATGCATCTTTGTACATTTAGATGCCTTGTGCCCTTCTACTCCACATCTATAACAAGTAATGGCATACTTACCCTTGCCTATTTCAAACCCTTTACATTTACCAACATGGTTTTCTTTCTTGGAAATTTGACTACTATACACTTTAGGTTCGCTCTCTTTGCTAGAATGTCCTCTTACAGCCTTCACTCTTCCTTTGCCTCTAAGATTATTTTCTATGTAATTCCAGTGCGACTTCTTATTTAATTTTTCCTCTACTTTTAAAGCAATTTGATATGCTTAATCCATGTTTTAGAAATAATGGGTACTTATCTCATATTTAATATAGAATTTCATTCCATTCACATACTTTGATACACTTTGATACTCCAACTCTTTTAAGTCGTAATTTGAGTGATAGTTTGAGGAATTATTTTACATACTCCCAGACATAGGTCTCCTTTTATTTCAATTTTTTTGCTTGTCTATACAAGGTTTGTTGATAATAATTAGGAGATAATTTACTTATTACTCACCATTTGCTTCCAAGTTTTTATCTTCTCTTTTACTTATCAACTATCTTTCTACACAACATCCCACCAGAGTGCAACATGCCCTTTCAACTTCATTATTGAAAAATAGACTCTATTGGGCTCTTGGGTATTCTCATACTCATGGTATCACTTGAGTTCTATTAAATATATGAAATTATATGTTTTCTTATTGTCATCACATAAAAAAGCTTCCACCCTTGCATTAAGTCAATCCTTCATAAATGAGATCAAATGCTTTACTATGTCTCTTTCATCAACATTTGTTAGTCCTCCATATCAACCTTTTATTATATGTCTAATATAGTTCCAACATCTCCAATTCGTTTGCTTTCTATTTCTTCAATTCTCCTTCTCAATTCCTCCAATTCATGGTTCCTAACACCTTCTCAACCTACTCCTCTTTGCAACAATATCCTTAAGAGTTTTCTTAATTCCTCAACAATATACTATTCACGAGACTTTCTTTCAACACTACCTGGAAACACTTATCTTTAAATAGATATTTGTTTGGTATCGAGACTCTCCCAAAGTGTTATCTAAAATCTACCCAAAAATCTATTATATTGATGATATAATGCACATTGGAAATCCTAATATAAGAATATTTTAATTTCCTATCATCCAAATATCATCTTCTTATACAAAATGAAATCCTAATGTAAAAATATTTTAGTTTCATCCAAAAATTACATTCTTATACAAAATGAACACATATGTGACACATCTAACTAAACCCATTTACCATAACATACAAGTAGTCATAACCTCTACAAGACATAAACAAATCTCTAGCAAACTCCATGAAGATGCTCCCCCAAATCTACATGGTATTGATAATGGTATAACCCAAAATTTTAATTACATACTTTGATGAGGTTGTAGAGGAGACATCGAAGAAATTTTTACTACAAACTTTTACATTGTTAACCAATACACATAAAATTATAACTTTTCTTGTACATTGTTAACCAATACACATAAAATTGTAACTTTTCTCTCATGCTAAAATTTCCAACCATTCTAAAGTTGTGTTCTTCTCTTATCAAATTGATTTTTTTTTAATACACACCTATTAAATAAATTTTCAACTATCCTAAATTTGTGTTCTTCTCCTATCAAATTGAAAACCATTTTGTAATGTAAAACATTAAATAACATGTAGCCTTATCCTTATTGCTGAACATCAAAGCACATGGATGACACGAGCACATGTACGTCCTGGTAGGCACCTATCTGTAGTCACTTCATTAACCTGGACGACGATCAGAACTAATCTCAGTTGATGGATTAAGGAAACTCGACAATGCTCCCACTCTGCGGTGTTCAAGGGATTTTTTTGTTTTTGCTGAGGCGAAAATTCCAGAGTGGACAATGCCAAGTTCCTTAAATTAAACATGTTTTATTGTCCTACAACGTGGCATTTTTTTTTCATAATCAACATAGTAAAACTGTACTCCATATCTGTGGAGCTATATTTGTTACTCAGTTAACGAAAATTGACCACCGCATATCTTCTCAGTCATAAACTACATTAACCGTTGGAGCGGTTTACCGCTCCTCTATTCTATCTAAAGAGCGTTGATGTATAAACACAGTGACCATTACTTAATGAGTCGAGAAAAGAGCGTTGATGGTCCCGTCTGTTATTTTGACAACAGGCTCAAAATTTTCTTTTTTTTATTGCTTGAAAAATCAAACTTTAATTTGGTTACGTGCTCACGTGTTTTGAGAAATTTTTTTCTTTTTAAAGTGTTTTTTAATATATAAAATAAAACTTTGGGGTTTTATTTTAAAATGAAGGTTTTTTTTATACACATTTATTATAAAATCTATTTTTAATATACAAATTTCTTTTATAGAAATATTTATTATATAAAAAACAAATATAAGGGTTTTTTAAAAGAGCTTTGCAAAATTTAGGGTTTCATAAGAAACAATTGTTTTTAAAAAAGATGGCTTCTTCAAATTTCCAGTCTCAATTCCCACCGTTCATAGGGAAGGATTATGATGTGTGGACCATTACGATAGAGACCATGTTGAATGCACATGATGTTTGGGACCATGTTCAGTTTGGGTTTTCAGAAACTCAGAGTGAAGCAGAAGAACAAACTCTCAGTAATGTAGAGAGAGAACAATGGCAAAATGACAAAAGGAAGAATGCACAAGTGTTGCACCTTATCCAATAGGGAGTGGACTGAGCAGTGTTCCAGAAGATTATGGTCACGTCTTCAGCAAAGACAACATGAGAGACCTTGCCGACAAGCTATAAAGATATGACCAAAGTCAATATTGTTAAGTTGCAGAATACTAGTAGAGATTATGAAAGTATGCATATGAAGGAGACATAGGATGTCGATTTTTCATGAATTGGGTGATGACTATCGTAAATCAGTTAAAAATTTATGGTGAAGATATTAAATATCAAACACTGGTTGATAAGGTCCTCAAATATTTGTTTACCAAATTTGATGTTTTGGTAGCAGCCATAGAAGAAGCCAAAGATTTGGCAACACTATAATTTGACGAGTTGATGGGATCACTTCTATCACATGAGGAAATTATCACTTCAGGTTTCTATTTCAAGAGACAAAGGTCGAGACAGAAGTAGACCGAGAGACAGAGGACGAGGTGGAAGATATGGTGGTTAGAGAGATGGGCGACATGAAAATGAACATGAAAGTGGAAGCAACAACAGAGGCTTCAACAATAATCAAAGAGTTGACAAATAAAAGGTAAGATGTTATTATTGCAATAAATTTGGTCACTATTCTCGTGATTACAAGAAGAAGATAGATGATCAAGGAAACGAAAGAGCTAATGTTGGTATAGCAAATACTAAGTCCATGTTCATAGTTTTCCATAACATGCATGAATCATCTGATAATGTGTGGCTATTAGATAGTGGTTGCAGTAACCACATGACAGGAAACAAGTATTCGGTTGCAAATTTGGATCAATCTGTGAAGAGAGAAGTAAAGTTGGGGACTGGCGAAACTATGGATGTAGATGGAAAATGAGTGGTCAACATTTTGACCAATCAAAGAGAGCCAAAGACAATAGCAAAGATATATTATGTCCTTAGACTTAAACATAATTTGGTAGGTGTTGGTAAATTGGCATAGAAGGGATACAAAGTTAACTTTTAGGGACAAGAGTGTGTTATTTTTTACAAGCCCCCAAGCAAGTAGCTGATAGAAAAAGTGCAAATGACAAAGAACATATTCTTTCCTCTTATTATGAATTACATCGATCAGGTGAGTTCATTTACAATTTCATGTTCTAATGATTACTGGTTATGGCACTTTCAATTTGGTCACTTGCACTTTTCTGGTTTAAGATTGTTGCAACAGAAATATATGGTCATATGATTACCTCCCATCAAAGAACCCACTAGTACTTGTGAGTGTTGCATATTGGGAAAGAAAAACTGTGAAATTTTTCCAAAGGGAGTTGCATACAGAGCAAGACAACCACTTGAGTTAGTGCATACAAAATTGTGTGGACCTATGAGGACACAGTCAACTGGTGGAATTTGTTACTTCCTCACTTTCATTGATGATTATAACAGACTTGGGTTTAATTCTTGAAGCAGAAGTCTGAAACTTTTTTAAATTTTAAAGAATTCAAAGCCTTATCAGAGAACCAAAGTGATCGACAGATCAAGGTATTGAGGTCAGATCGTTGTGGAGAATATGATTCAAAGACTTTCCATGATTACTGCAAACAACGTAGAATCAAAAGATAATTTACAAACATATAAACACTGCAATAGAATGGTGTAGCAGAGAGAAAAAATAAAAAATTATGAAAATAATAAGGAGCATGTTGAAAGGAAGAAACATGTCTAATGAGTATTGGGAAAAAGCAGTTCCATGTGATGCTCATATAATAAATAGATCTCCTACAAAAAGTGTGATGAACAGAGTACCAAAATAAGCATGGTCAGGTATGTCTTGTAGTGTATCTCATCTCAGAGTGTTTGGATGTGTAGCATATGCACATGTACCTAAGCAGATAAGAGGTAAATTGGATGATAAAAGTGAAAAATGCACATTTACTGATTATATTAATGTCAAAAGCTTACAAATTGTATAACCCTATCACCAAGGAGACTATAATTAGTAGAGATGTTGTATTCAAAGGACAAGAGTCATGGAATGGGACTGTAGACAAAAAAGTCGATGCACAAGAACCACTGATGGAAGAGGATTATGTAGCAGAAAATGAGTAGTAAGAACCAAAATAACAGACACCACACAAAGTCACACCAGCAAGGACTCCAAGATTCTTTGAGAAACATGTATCTTCAAGCAAATCAACATACCATAATTCTCCTAGCAGCCAATCAGGTGATGAATCAAGAAATGGTAAAAGAAAGATGAGAAGTCTAAAATATATTTATGATGATTTGGATATTAGTTCAAATTTTGCATTGTTTTCATTCCAACCATCTTCATTTGAAGAAGCAATCAGAGATGAAAATTGGGTGAAAGCCATGGATGAAGAAATTGAAGCTATTGAAAAGAATGATACATGGGATTTGGTTAATTTTCCAAAGGATAAAAATCTCATTGGTGTGAAGTGGGTGTACAAGAAAAATTTGAATGCAAAAGTGAAATTGAAATATTTAAAGCAAGACTTGTAGAAAAAGGATTCTCGCAGCAACCAGGAATGGATTTTGGAGAAACGTTTGCTTCGGTAGCTAGATTGGATACTGCAAGAGTAGTTCTAGCCACATCAGCTCAGAAAAAGTGGAAAGTATATCAGATGGATGTGAAATCAACCTTCTTCAATGGAATTTTAGAAGAAGAAATTTATGTGTAGAAACCTCCAGTCTATGAATTTGAAGGTAAAGAAGATAAATTTTACAGGTTGAATAAAGTTCTCTATGGACTCAAGCAAGCACCTAGAGCTTGGTATAGTAGAATTGAGAGTTACATGATCAAGAATGGATTTTGTAGAAGCATCATTGAACCTACCTTGTACACAAAGGTAAATGAGCATGGACAAATTTTGATTGTTTACTTATATGTTTATGACATGATTTTTACAGGTGATCTTGAGTTAGATGAATTTAAAGCAACCATGATGAGATAATTTGAGATGACAGATCTTGGTCTCATGAAATATTTTCTTTGCATATAAGTTGAGAAATTTGAACAAAGGAATTTTTTTTTGTCAAAATAAATATGCTGGAGATTTGCTGAAAATATTCAGGATGGAGAATTGCAAACCTGTCCCTACACAAGTTGGTGACAGGTACAAATTTAAGCAAGGATTATGAAGGATCGAATGTCAATCCAACTCTATTCAAAAGATTGGTTGGCAGCCTGATGTATCTCACAACTACAAGATCGTATATTATGCACGAAGTGAGTTTGATTTCCAGATTTACGAAGAATCCAAAAGACACACAATGGAGTGTAAGGAAAAGAATTATGAGATGCGTAGCAAGAACTAGAGATTGTGGCATAATGTATGCAAGTATAGAAAAGAAATATTTGATTGAGTACAGAGATAGTGATTTTGCAGGCAATTTGGATGATAGTAAAAGCATTTTCGATTAAGTGTTCCATCTTGGTTTAGGTATGATAGCATGAGAATCTAAGAAGCAACCTATCATGACAATTTCGTTAGCGGAACCAGAAAATGTAGCAGCAACATCAACAACATGTCAAGCAATATGGTTAAGAAGAGTATTGGATGGACTCAAGCAGAAACAACAATTATCATCAACAATATATTGTGACAACACCTCAGTGATTGCACTATCCAAGAACAATGTGTTTCATCAAAAGAGAAAACATATTGATATTAAATACCACTTTATTAGAGAATTTGTGAGCAATGGAGAAGTTCACTTGAAGCCTTGTAAATATAGTGATCAATTGGCTGATATATTTACTACGTCATTAGCAAAAGATTTGTTTGAGTTTCACAAAAGAAATTTGGGTGTTATAAGCCTAGCTGAGACATAGACCAATAGGTATGTTTGAGTTTTCATGAGTCATGTCCTAGTTTAGCAGTCGTAATTAAGGGGAGTATTAAAATAAAATAATTACTCCGGCATGAGAAGTTGACTAAAATTAAAGAGTGTGTTAACTGTGTTTTGAGTCAAGTTGAGTTAAGTAATAGTCGAATTTTAGCGTGTGGTTGCATGCCAAGTTATTTTAGGCAAGTCACTAGTTGGAAAAAGTTTAAAAACCCATCACCGATTTCATTGTAATCAATCAAGTTTGTATGATCAATAGAAGAGACACAACTCGTGTGTTTTTTGTGTCAACATTTATGTTTTATCTCCTCTGCCTTTCCAACAAATTTCCTATCACTGGAAAACTTGGGACATAATTCCAGGAAATCAATTAGATAACTCTTGGACAATGTTGTTCAATAATGGATCAAATATACGAGGGTATTGTTGACGAGAAAATCTGTCCAGCCAACAGCAGGGGATCTCCCCGGTAAAAGGTCCCAATTAGACCTTGAACCGTTTGGAATAGGGATCCCGTCCGGGGTGTGGGTCCGGCTACCACTGATTTCTCCTTCCTTTGGGTCTCACTTAAACTCTATAAAACAGTGAATACACACCTGATAGAATGATACAAGACATATGATTGATGCATTAAATGTACAGATAACGCTATGAGTAGCAAGACGAAATAATAAAGCATGAAGACCGAAGGAAGTGTTGTTAACAACACTTCATTAGGGTCATGCTTGTAAACTGTTCTGGCCACAAAAGAAACAATTCCTCATGGCGAGAACGCCTTTCACTTCCTAAAATTTTTAAATGATAACACAAACGCAGATAAACAAAGTCATCAACATTCGCTAAGAAAGTGAAATAAACTCAACCACCATTAACATACTCAACAAACTGTTATGCAACTGTGATATGAATTAAAGATGCAATTCCCTTAATCTAAAGACGTTCAGAAACTGAAAACATAATACTCGATAGCGCTCATACACATGACAACACTAGATCCACAAAGGGATTTTCCAAAATGCTTGTATTCATCCTTAAATGTGTAATCTACTGGTAATGGTTTGGTTGTTATTGCCATCGTGGTCTTATTATAACCTTTCGCTCTAAATTTTTTGTCACGTTCTGCTCCGTAGTTTTCGACCACCACGTATAGATATATATATATATATATATATATATATATACACTCTGAATGTTTCATGCATTAGTTTGAGCCCCTTTGTAACATTTTAATATGGTTTTGCTCCGACGTCGTGTGCTTTAACGTAATTTTTGGTTTGCCAACTCTGCTTTCTCTCTACCATAAATTGCACAATGCCGCGGTGGGCGTAGAATCATTTGCTCCAATTTGAAACGTGTTCACATAGTTCTGCGCCATGCTCCCAACGTGGAGTCGATCACTATATATATATACCTGCCTCACATGGGTTAAAACTGTACCATCGAAATGTTGGGCTCCATGCAACGTGTCCATGCAGCTCTGTTCCACCGTCGCTAGAGTTATTATACATGCCATCGTTGGCTTTGTTATAACTCTCCGCCCGTATTTCGAACATACGTTTGACCGCTAACTATATGCTCCAAATTTAAAACGCGACCACCATGCATAGAATCATTTACGCCCATATGTAGCTCTGCTCCATCTTTTAATCATGAGGTTTGACCGCTATACAATATACGTCTGCTCAAAACATTTACCATAGGTAGAAAACTCCACCATCGACATGCTTGCGTGCATTTGTAAGCACTATAGATATCATAACATGCCATTATAGGTTCATTGCGTTGTTTGGCTCCAGGTTAAACGCAAGCTTTTGACGGCTGTATACCTATCTTCTCGAAGCGTTTGTCATAGGTCGATATATATCTAGTGGTTTCGAACGCAGAATAACAACGCATTGCGTGAGAAAAGCGTAAACCTATAATAGACCTTTTTGAAGTCAACTACCCCAGGAATTTCTCACGTCGTTGTGACTTGGCTCTCGAAACTATTTGCACGTGGCCGTCTCTGCCTTTGACACTACAATTCTATTGGCTTCTGCTCCCTTGCTTTAAACATAAGTCTTGGTTAATGTATCCGCCCTAGGAATAATTAAGCCCAATTCGAAATGTGTCTTCATATGGTTCATGATCCGTGCCTTAATCATAAAGTTGGACCGTTGTTTTACATGGTTTGGGAACTTCATTGTTTTGCGCTTTGGAATTAAATATACAACATCACGTTGGTCCATTGAACGCACGCCTTTTATAATGTTATCACTTAGTTTTGCTCCAAGATATCTTATGGTTTTGAAACCATATGCTTTTGAGCCTTATTTAAATTTGATCATTTTATTTACCTCATAATACGAAGGCTTCTTGTTTTGAAAGATCGAGAGTCGAAATATGCTTCTCAAGCCACATTGATGGCCCTTTTAATATTAACCCTTTCTATCTCGTGGCTCTGGAGGCTCTCTTTGCATATGCATCAATGTGCCTAGCTACCAAGAGGTGTATGCATTTAAACATGACCTTTTAGGTTCAATTTGAAGTTATCCATCTCGTATGGTCTCGCATAGACAAACTTTATGGATATGTAAGAGAAAAGGAGACTAGTGTTTTAAGGCCCTTTCATTCTTCCACATTTTACCCCTTGCAGCATAGATAATTCCACACCATGTAGCTTAGGATTAATAAATGTTGCTTCTCAAAGGTGCGCTCACATATTTGAAAACTCTGTTGTTGGCTTGCCACACCAACATGTGTGCTTTCGCACTGCTACTCGGCACGAGAATGCCTCAAATGAGATTGTCATTCTCTAGAGAAATCTTCTGAGTCCGCTTTGTTCACCGGGCTATACTTCGGGCTAGACTTGTCAGAGTGGTGAAATATGTTCCTTTGTGTGCAGACATCAACATGGAGCTGACATGGTGCAGGATCTTCAAAACTTCTTCAAAACATACTCCATCTGGTCCTTACGTAAGCTTATATCATAGAAAATGCTTCTGGTTTACGCGAGATGGCACCTGTATCACACTATCCTCCTTTTAATAGTACTGGTCACTTGCTTCTCCTCCTCCGCTATCTCGCAACTTTGGCTTTGTTATTGAGCTTCAATTTTATTTCCCTTTATGTCGTGACATGACTGAGGAGTTTGTTACCCGTGGGGTCGACCTGTGTCGAACATTATGACATCACAATTACTCTTTGATAATGGTGTCCCTAGATAAAACATATGAGATTAACGAGCTTAAAATACGTATTCAGTCAACATGCTTAATGACCCACGACGAGAGGGCCTTTAATTTCCAATACACAAAAATGTTTTCATTCGAATGTGCGCATGGCAATCTCATGGCGCAATTGCGGTAAGAGTGTTCGAGCATATGCTGGATGATCCCTCCCACATATGGCGTGATTTCAGCAACATCATCTGGTCATGGTGATGAGACAACTCATGAGGGGTTGGGGATAGGTCGGCGGGATGTCGTTGACTACAGGTCGGGTGAAAGACATAGAAGTGAGCGGGGGGAGGAGCAGGAAAATTTTAAATATGCCAAAATTTTGAGTCTTCATTGTATGGCTTCCCAGCAAATGGCAAAACTATGTAGAATACGGCATCTCATCAATATGCAACAACAATTACAAGTGGATAGTGATGCGAGGAATATTGAGCAAGTTGATGGTACTGGTGTTACTTTTAGCTTTTACAAGTATGCTAATCTTGTGCTGGCTGATCTGTGTGAATATGAGAAAGCTCACAGATGCCTGTAGTTTGTTGATGATGTGAAGAGCAAGGCAGTGGGCTTATTATTTTCAGGACTTTTTAAAGTAAGTTTCTGGTGTTGCTCCACTTCCAGTAGGCCTGGAAAGTACCTCGACGGAGTCACTTCAAGAAATCACAAAAGTTGCTCCGCTGCCAGCGAGCCTGGTCAGTACCCCGGCGGAGTCGTTGCATCACCTCTCTGCGTAGGAAGCCTTTCTCGATCCTTTACCCTTATTTGTTTCATGTGCTTGTAGCACTTATTTTCATGTGCTCATGGCACTTATTTTTCATGGGCGGATGAGGGATCCCTACTTATTTTACGAGCAAGAGAGGTTGTTTCTTGTTTTACAGAAACTGAAAGATATCCTGATTTGGGTTTGCCCTTGTGCCAAACCTTCACATCCCACCTGTCACAATAGGCGAGGTGCGCAAAACAGATCATTTAAAAAAGTCAAAGACTATGCTGGGCACAAGGCTTAGGCTTACGGGTATGGGCCATTTCAAACTCATGAGGTCTCCCACAAGCCGGCTCGTATCTCCCCAGATAATAATTTTAGACTCATAGGCATCTTGTTGAGAAAGCAACTTCAATGACTTGTCCTAAGAGAGAGCTGCCTCTTGAGATAGCCACCGCAACCTCACGCAAACAATGGGGTTACTGTTTCGGCAATTGGGGCAAAACAAGACCGCAAGGTGGTAGGGTTTCAATGAAGGCTCATGCAATGGCAGGAGCCATGACAGAAATGATGTGAGGATGAGAGAGTACGACGCAATGTAATAGGTGAGGCTCAAGATGCAATCCAACGCCAAGTGCAAGACGATCAACCAGTTGTAGGTGGAAAAGAGGCGTAATACAAGCAATGATTATTTATGCAGCAACTAAAAAGGAAATGAAAGAAAAATACTTGTAACATGATGATGCCTAAGATATTAATCATAAAAAAAAACAACAAACACGCTTTCAAATCATGAAGTAAAAAATTTAGCAAGTAAACCTAATCAACAACTAACAAATTTTATTAACAGGTCCTATCTAGCCTACACCTAAACCCTAGTTTAACCCATGAGGCAGTCGAGTTATGTAAAATTAGCTTTCTAGTGCAGCCACTACATTAATTCCCTGCCTGCAATAACAATAATGCTCGGGATCAGAGCTAGCATCCAAAAGAGTGCAGTAAAAACAAAACTTACCTGAGGAGTAGGTGCAACGGTAAGACAATCATAGATACTTACCAAAGAACATGCCAGAATAGATTGTGCAAGCTGAATCCCACTCTCATCTTGATACACAACCATATGTTCTTGAAACTCTACATTTATAAATGACACATAATCATTCATGCACAATCCTGGGCCTGATGGGCGTTGGGTAATCCATTGCCTATTTGTAGGCACATCCACATCGAGTTGACCGGCAATCTCATCATGGTGTTGAGGACCATCAGTTTTATGAAATGGAAACAATAATCATGTGCCAGGCGAATTATAAATGCTTGCGAATTCGAGAGAAGGAACCCTAGTTGGAGTTGTTGGAGGGGTGTGGTAATGATCGAAAAACCTGACGTAACAGTCAGCAGAAGATGAAGCGCTTCGATTTTCTGATGGGTACTCGAATCTTCCCGAAGTGGATTATCGAACTCAGGTGCCTTCATATGATCAGCAAAGAGATCCGTGTGACAATCTTCAGCGGTATGATTGAATATGCTTTCAGACAAGCAGAGATCGTTGTAACCATTGATTTGATTCAGCTAGGTACGCGGCATGTTGGGCTCCCCGGGAGTTACCGACTGGGATGGATCAATAAAGAGGACATCTCGAAGCTGCCCAGATAGGAAATCGCTCCTATGGTTGTCTAAAGATTCCAAGTGAGACAGATCAGATCTAACAGATTCATTGATTTGGGACTGTGATTTCGAAACACCATCTGCGTGTTTATGATCGTCGCCAGTACTAGTATAAGGAAATTTTGAATGTCTCGAAGAAATTACTAGAGTGGCGGGATCGTGAAATAAATTGGGGAATAATGAACGAACAGATTGAGTCGCAAGGGCGTTAACCATACAAGGCTTTTCAACACGTGCATTCGTGACATTTAGAGAAAACAATGATCTGGCAGGCCTTGTAAGGGAATCAACTGCATCCGAGATAGGAGTCGATTGATGATCAGTATGTGAATCAGATTTAGGACTAAGTCCAGGGAGACATCGAGTGGGCTCGAGGTAGGTTTCATGAACTGGGAGAGATAATGAGCCACTGTGGTTTTCAAACTCTAATTCGACATAGTGCATGAAAGATTCAAAGTCTGAACAGCCGTTGACTTGCGGGTCATCATAGGGAACACCAGGTTCAGGCTGGGTTTCTAACTGAAATTGTTCAAGGGAAACGAGAATCACATAGCTGAACTGATATCTTAACAACTCCCAATCGACATCCATTTCAGGGAACTCAAAACAATAATGAACGAATCTGATAGAGAACTCATCTAAAGATTCCTGAGGTTCCATTCTGATGTCATTTAACTTTATTAAAACGTTCTGAAAATCATACCTGTGAAAAGCTTGTTGTGATTCACTAGTGAGTTGTTCAAACGAATGGATGGAAGCTTCCGACAATGTGCGGCACCATTGCTTAGCGCGACCTTGGAGAGTGAGGAAGGAAAGAAAACAAATCAAACCTTCATTGTCAACTTCTTAGCACTCACCAAAGTCACAGAAATCTGAAAGGTGTCGGTTTATGGACACTCCATTTTCACCATCAAAATTCAACTGGAACAAGTGATACATAAGTTCATCGGGGATGAAGTATCGAGGCTCATAAAACTCCGACAAACATCTCGGGAGAATGATTTGGGAACGAGCCATTACAGATATGAGATTAACTGAAGGCTCTCAGGGCTCAGCTTGTCATCTGGCCCTCCTTCTAGCGCCAATGATGTTGACGGGGAAATCTGTCCAGCCAACAGCAGGGGATCTCCCTGGTAAAAGGTCCCAATTAGACCTTGAACCGTTTGGAATAGGGATCCCGTCCGGGGTGTGGGTCCGGCTACCACTGATTTCTCCTTCCTTTGGGTCTCGCTTAAACTCTATAAAACAGTGAATACACACCTGATAGAATGATACAAGACATATGATTGATGCATTAAATGTATAGATAATGCTATGAGTAGCAAGAGGAAATAATAAAGCATGAAGACCGAAGGAAGTGTTGTTAACAACACTTCATTAGGGTCATGCTTGTAAACTGTTCTGGCCACAAAAGAAACAATTCCTCATGGCGAGAACACCTTTCACTTCCTAAAAGTTTTAAATGATAACACAAACGTAGATAAACAAAGTCATCAACATTCACTAAGAAAGTGAAATAAACTCAACCACCATTAACATACTCAGCAAACTGTTATGCAACTGTGATATGAATTAAAGATGCAGTTCCCTTAATCTAAAGATGTTGAGAAACTGAAAACATAATACTCGATAGCGCTCATACACATGACAACACCAGATCCACAAAGGGATTTTCCAAAATGCTTGTATTCATCCTTAAATGTGTAATCTACTGGTAATACAATGTACTCAACTTGAATCCCAAACAAAAGATCATTTACAAGTTCCCGAAGGAAGTATTTATAGAGCAAAACTTGCCCTTTGGGTTCCTTGACCTTTGGCCTTCTTGACTGTTGGGCTGCCTTGCGACCCAGTCCATTCTGCAACCTGCGACCTCAAGTAGATTTGCGACCTCGCGACCTCCCTGGATTTGTGACCTCGCGACCCGGGTGAATGTGCGACCTGTGACCTACCCAGATTATGCGACCTTGCGACCTAGTCGCTGGGTCGCTGGGTCGCGCCATAGGGCTTTTACTAAGGGATGCGACTTAGCGACCTGGCGACCTCTGTGACTTGCGACCTTTGGGAATTTGCGACCTGCGACCTCAAGAGATTCTGCAACTTGCGACCTCCATCCATCAGCAGATTTTATAGCAGTATTCCTCATTTCACAATCCTTGTCTTGAAAACTAGCCCTCTTTCTTGCTAGGAAAACTTTGGCTCGTTACGCAGAACAACAACTCCCACCTGCAGTCACATAACTTAGGTTACATGTCTTCATTTACGAATCGTAATGTTAGGGGCCTATTTAATTAATTGCAAGAATGAAAATAATAACGTAGACCCCTGTGTGGTCAGGTGTTGTGCCACGACGTGGTCTTCACTAAGCTCTGAATGTTTGCAGCGGAAACTATTGACAAGATGAAAGATCTCCTGCTTGTGCCATCTCCTACTGCATGTGATGCGTTTCTGGTTCCCATTTTGGTATTTTGGTAACAAGCTAGAACTGTACCATATAGTTCTCATGAGGGAGGTATGCGTAGACCTCAGAAACCCCAAATAAATCATGTGCAACCCATAACAAGAAGCTCATGGTGTTCACACGGCGCTGCCTTGGGCACTATTTTGGTGCAAACAAGAGTTTCCCCCATGAATGGGCGGACAACATTACTTCCTTCATCTTCCACCTTAAATTTCTTTGGTCGTTTTCCAACATGACCCTTTAAAAGTTTCTTTTCCTTTTTTCACTTCATGGATTTGCAATCGGAGAAAAACCAAAAGGCTCGACTTTGCCCAATGTGAGACGTGCTGCCTTTTCCCATAGCACTTTATACGTATAGGCAGCAACTATCAATCTAGCAACATTATATTTACTCACTCGCTCTCTTGTGTATGACGCATGGAATCCTTCTCATCTCCTCTCGATCAGGTGGGGACGTTAAAAGACAGGCTGTTGGACCTGATTAGATTATTGAACCATTACGTGCCTTTTCTATTACAAGTCGCAGCTTTTGTTTGCCCCACAGATTAGCGACTCAGCGACCTGGAGGGGTCGCGCGACTTAATCTTAAAAAAAAGGTTGCAAGGTTGCACATACTAACAAGTCGCACATCACACTGGTTTGATAGATATGCGACTCAGCGACCTGGAGGGGTCGCGCGACTTAATCTTAAAAAAAAAAGGTCGCAAGGTCGCACATACTAACAAGTTGCACTTCACACTGGTTTGATAGATATGCGACTCAGTGACCTCGGCCGAATTTGTGACCTCACAGGGTCGCATAGTCACAGATTCAGACAATTCGCGCCTCATTTGACTTTAGGTGTGCTGCGACTCAGCGACCTGGCTGTTCTGCGACCTCCCCACAGACGCATAGTCGCACTCTGTCTAAGTGACATGGATGCGTGGGAAGCTGATCTGCGACTTGACCATCCTCATATGTGTTCGCCCTTCGACCTCAAGCTACCACTACCATCAAGCTGTGTCTTCATTATGCATTGTATGCATGCATTTGCCATGGGCGCTGAGGTGAACCATTATGCCGTGCCAGTGAGCCTCCAAAGGGTTAGCGAATCCGTCAGACAGCGCAGCTTAACATGCATTCGGCGAACGTCTCGCGCAGTGTCAGAATGACCCTTTGAACGTTATGAGAGAATGGCATGTCTCTGCTGGAGTTTTAACGTTATCCGAACTCTTTACTGTGCATGATATGGCATCTCTATTTATGCGCAAGACATCAGCGCTTAATACGCAAGGCATCTCCGTTTTTACGCAAGGCATCTGCGTTGAATATGCAAGACATTACGTTTATACGCAAGGAATCTGCGTTTAATACGCAAGGCATCCCCGAGACAATAACTTTGCGTTGCTTAAAACATAGGCTATGGATTGTGCGATTTTACGGCTCTGTCCATGGTTTGGTTGTTATTTCCATCGTGGTCTTATTATAACCTTTCGCTCTAAATTTGTTGTCACTTTTTTCTCCATAGTTTTCGACCACCACGTATAGATATATATATATATATATATATATACGCTCTGAATGTTTCATGCATTAGTTTGAGCCCCTTTGCAACATTTTAATATGGTTCCGCTCCGCCGTCGTGTGCTTTAACGTAAGTTTTGGTTTGCCAACTCTGCTTTCTCTCTACCATAAATTGCACAATGCCGCGGTGGGCGTAGAAGCATTTGCTCCACTTTGCAACGTGTTCACGTAGTTCTCTGGCATGTTCCCAACGTAGAGTCGATCACTATATATATACCTGCCTCACATGGGTTACATCGAAATGTTAGGCTCCATGCAACGTGTCCATGGAGCTCCGTTCCACCGTCTCGCTAGAGTTATTATACATGCCATCATTGGCTTTGTTATAACTATCCGCCTGTATTTCAAACATACGTTTGACCACTAACTATATGCTCCAAATTTAAAACGCGACCACCATGCATAAAATCATTTGTGCCCATATGTAGCTCTGCTCCATCTTTTAATCGTGAGGTTTGACCGCTATATAATATACGTCTGCTCAAAACATTTACCATAGGTAGAAAACTCCACCATCGACATGCTTGTGTGCATTTGTAAGCACTATAGATATCATAACATGCCATTATAGGTTCATTGCGCTGTTTGGCTCCAGGTTAAACGCAAGCTTTTGACGGTTGTATACCTATCTTCTCCAAGCGTTTGTCATAGGTTGATATATATCTAGTGGTTTCGAACGCAGAATAACAACGCATTGCATGAGAAAAGCGTAAACCTATAATAGACCTTTTTGAAGTCAACTACCCCAGGAATTTCTCACGTCGTTGTGACTTGGCACTCGAAACTGTTTGCACGTGGCCGGCTTTGCCTTTGACACTACAATTCTATTGGCTTCTGCTCCCTTGCTTTAAACATAAGTCTTGGTTAATGTATCCGCCCTAGGAATAATTAAGCCCAATTCGAAATGTGTCTTCATATGGTTCATGATCCATGCCTTAATCATAAAGTTGGACCGTTGTTTTATATGGTTTGGGAACTTCATTGTTTTGCGCTTTGGCATTAAATATACAACATCACCTTGGTCCATTGAATGTGCGCCCTTTATAATGTTATCACTTAGTTTTTCTCCAGGATATCTTATGGTTTTGAAACCATATTCTTTCAAGCCTTGTTTTAATTTGATCATTTTATTTACCTCATAATACGAAGGCTTCTTGTTTTGAAAGATCGAGAGTCGAAATATGCTTCTCAAGCCACATTGATGGCCCTTTTAATATTAACCCTTTCTATCTCGTGGCTCTGGAGGCTCTCTTTGCATATGCATCAATGTGCCTAGCTACCAAGAGGTGTATGCATTTAAACATGACCTTTTAGGTTCAATTTGAAGTTATCCATCTCGTATGGTCTCGCATAGACAAACTTTATGGATATGTAAGAGAAAAGGAGACTAGTGTTTTAAGGCCCTTTCATTCTTCCACATTTTACCCCTTGCAGCATAGATAATTCCACACCATGTAGCTTAGGATTAATAAATGTTGCTTCTCAAAGGTGCGCTCACATATTTGAAAACTCTGTTGTTGGCTTGCCACACCAACATGTGTGCTTTCGCACTGCTACTCGGCACGAGAATGCCTCAAATGAGATTGTCATTCTCTAGAGAAATCTTCTGAGTCCGCTTTGTTCACCGGGCTATACTTCGGGCTAGACTTGTCAGAGTGGTGAAATATGTTCCTTTGTGTGCAGACATCAACATGGAGCTGACATGGTGCAGGATCTTCAAAACTTCTTCAAAACATACTCCATCTGGTCCTTACGTAAGCTTATATCATAGAAAATGCTTCTGGTTTACGCGAGATGGCACCTGTATCACACTATCCTCCTTTTAATAGTACTGGTCACTTGCTTCTCCTCCTCCGCTATCTCGCAACTTTGGCTTTGTTATTGAGCTTCAATTTTATTTCCCTTTATGTCGTGACATGACTGAGGAGTTTGTTACCCGTGGGGTCGACCTGTGTCGAACATTATGACATCACAATTACTCTTTGATAATGGTGTCCCTAGATAAAACATATGAGATTAACGAGCTTAAAATACGTATTCAGTCAACATGCTTAATGACCCACGACGAGAGGGCCTTTAATTTCCAATACACAAAAATGTTTTCATTCGAATGTGCGCATGGCAATCTCATGGCGCAATTGCGGTAAGAGTGTTCGAGCATATGCTGGATGATCCCTCCCACATATGGCGTGATTTCAGCAACATCATCTGGTCATGGTGATGAGACAACTCATGAGGGGTTGGGGATAGGTCGGCGGGATGTCGTTGACTACAGGTCGGGTGAAAGACTTTAACGCCTAAGCGAGCAGAGGGGGAACCCGAAATTTTAAATATACCCAAAATTTTTGGTGTTGTTGTAGCGGCTACAACAAATGGCGAACCACTGGTAGAATCCAGCATCTCCATCAATATCACAACAATAGTCTGAGTCTGGATAGTGATGCAAGGGAATATTGAACAAGTTCTGCGGGTACCCTTAGTGTTACTTTGGCCTTTTACAGGTATGCCTAATCCTTGTGCCTCAGCTAGGTCTCACTAATCAGAACACATCAAAGAGAAAGCTCACAGACGCCCGTAGCTTGTTGATCATGTGAAGAGCAAGGCAGTGGGCTTATTATTTTTAGGACTTTTTAAAGTAAGTTTCTGTTGTTGCTCCACTGCCGGCAGGCCTGGAAAGTACCCCGACGGAGTCACTTCAAGAAATCACAAACGTTGCTCTGCTGCCAACGAGCCTGGTCAGTACCCCGGCGGAGTCGTTGCATCACCTCTCTGCGCAGGAAGCCTTTCTCGATCCTTTACCCTTATTTGTTTCATGTGCTTGTAGCACTTATTTTCATATGCTCGTGGCACTTATTTTTCATGGGCGGATGAGGGATCCCGAGTTATTTTACGAGAAAGAGAGGTTGTTTCTTGTTTTACAGAAACTGAAAGGTATCTTGATTTGGGTTTGCCCTTGTGCCAAACCGTCACATCCCACCTACCACAATAGGCGAGGCGCGCAAAACAGATAAAAGTCAAAGACTATGCTGGGCACAAGGCTTAGGCTTACGGGTATGGGCCATTTCAAACTCATGAGGTCTCCCACAAACCGGCTCGTATCTCCCCAGATAATAGTTTTAGACTCATAGGCATCTTGTTGAGAAAGTGACTTCAATGACTTGTCCTAAGAGAGAGCTGCCTCTTGAGATAGCCACCGCAACCTCACGCAAACAATGGGGTTACTGTTTCGGCAATTGGGGAAAAACAAGACCACAAGGTGGTAGGGTTTCAATGAAGGCTCGTGCTATGGCAGGCGACATGACAGAAATGATGTGAGGACGAGAGAGTACGACACAATGTAATAGGCAAGGCTCAAGATGCAATCCAACGCCAAGTGCGAGACGATCAACCAGTTGTAGGTGGAAAAGAGGCGCAATACAAGCAATGATTATTTATGCAGCAACTGAAAATGAAATGAAATAAAAATACATGAAACATGATGATGCCTAAGATATTAATCGTAAACAAAAACAACAAACACACTTTTAAATCATGAAGTAAAAAATTTAGCAAGTAAACCTAATCAACAACTAACAAATTTGATTAACAGGTCCTATCTAGCCTACACCTAAACCCTAGTTTAACCCATGAGGCGGTCGAGTTATGTAAAATCAGCTTTCCAGTGCAGCCACCGCATTAATTCCCCGCCTGCAATAACAATAATGCTCGGGATCAGAGCTAGAATCCAAAAGAGTGTAGTAACAACAAAACTAACCTGCGGAGCAGGTGCAACGGCAAGACAATCATAGATACTTACCAAAGAACATGCCAGAATAGATTGTGCAAGCTGAATCCCACTCTCATCTTGATACACAGCCACATTTTCTTGAAACTCTACATTTATAAATGACACATAATCATTCATGCACAATCTTGGGCCTGATGGGCGCTGGGTAAGGCATTGCCTATTTGTAGGCACATCCACATCGAGTTGACCGGCAATCTCATCATGGTGTTGAGGACCACCAGTTTTATGAAATGGAAATAATAAGCATGTGCCGAGCGAATTATAAATGCTTTCGAATTCGAGAGCAGGAACCCTAAGCTGAGAAACCCTAGTTGGAGTTGTTGGAGGGGTGTGGTCATGATCGGAAAAACCTGAGGTAACAGTCGGCAGAAGATGAAGCGCTTCAATTTTCTGATGGGTACTCGAATCTTCCCGAAGCAGATTATCGAACTCAGGTGCCTTCATATGATCAGAAAAGAGATCCGTGTGACAATCCTCAACGTTATGATTGAATATGCTTTCAGACAAGCAGAGATCGTTGTAACCATTGATTTGATTCAGCTGGGTAAGCGGCATGTTGGGCTCCCCGGGAGTTACCGACTGGGATGGATCAATAAAGAGGACATCTCGAAGCTACCCAGATAGGAAATCGCTCCTATGGTTGTCTAAATATTCCGAGTGAGACAGATCAGATCTAAAAGATTCATCGATTTGGGACTGTGATTTCGAAACACCATCTGCGTGTTTATGATCGTCACCAGTACTAGTATAAGGAAATTTTGAATGTCTCGAAGAAATTACTGGAGTGGCGGGATCGTGAAATAAATTGGGGAATAATGAACGAACAGATTGAGTCGCAAGGGCGTTAACCATACAAGGCTTTTCAACACGTGCATTCGTGACATTTAGAGAAGACAATGATCTGGCAGGCCTTGTAAGGGAATCAACTGCATCCGAGATAGGAGTCGATTGATGATCAGTATGTGAATCAGAATTAGGACTAAGTCCAGGGAGACATCGAGTGGGCTCGAGGTAGGTTTCATGAACTGGGAGAGATAATGAGCCACTGTGGTTTTCAAACTCTGATTCGACATAGTGCGTGAAAGATTCAAAGTCTGAACAACTGTTGACTTGCGGGTCATCATAGGGAACACCAAGCTCAGGCTAGGTTGCTAACCAGGCACTGCAGGAAGCAAGGAATCACCATGGCTGGGCGGAGGATATGGCTGCTCCCAGTGACATCACAGGGGGAACAAAACAATAATGAGCAGAATGCGGTGAAGACTCATCTAAAGATTCCTGAGGTTCCATTCTGATGTCATTTAACTTTATTAAAACGTTCTGAAAATCATACCTGTGAAAAGCTTGTTGTGATTCACTGGCGAGTTGTTCAAATGAATGGATGGAAGCTTCTGGTAATGTGCGGCACCATTGCTTAGCGCGACCTTGGAGAGTGAGGAAGAAAATAAAACAAATCAAACCTTCATTGTCAACTTCGTAGCACTCACCAAAGTCACAGAAATCTGAAAGGTGTCGGTTTATGGACACTCCATTTTCACCATCAAAATTTAACTGGGACAAGTGATACATAAGTTCATCGGGGATGAAGTATCGAGGCTCATAAAACTCCGACAAACATCTCGGGAGAATGATTTGGGAACGATCCATTACAGATATGAGATTAACTGCAGGCTCTCAGGGCTTAGCTTGTCATCTGGCCCTCCTTCTAGCGCCAATGTTGTTGACGGGGAAATCTGTCTGGCCAACAACAGGGGATCTCCCTGGTAAAAGGTCCCAATTAGACCTTGAACCGTTTGGAATAGGGATCCCGTCCGGGGTGTGGGTCCGGCTAACACTGATTTCTCCTTCCTTTGGGTCTCGCTTAAACTCTATAAAACAGTGAATACACACATGATAGAATGATACAAGACATATGATTGATGCATTAAATGTACAGATAACGCTATGAGTAGCAAGAGGAAATAATAAAGCATGAAGACCGAAGGAAGTGTTGTTAACAACACTTCATTAGGGTCATGCTTGTAAACTGTTCTGGCCACAAAAGAAACAATTCCTCATGGCGAGAACGCCTTTCACTTCCTAAAAGTTTTAAATGATAACACAAACTTAGATAAACAAAGTCATCAACATTCGCTAAGAAATTGAAATAAACTCAACCACCATTAACATACTCAACAAACTGTTATGCAACTGTGATATGAATTAAAGATGCAATTCCCTTAATCTAAAGACGTTCAGAAACTGAAAACATAATACTCGATAGCGCTCATACACATGACAACACCAGATCCACAAAGGGATTTTCCAAAATGCTTGTATTCATCCTTAAATGTGTAATCTACTGGTAATACAATGTACTCAGCTCGAGTCCCAAACAAAAGATCATTTACAAGTTCCCGAAGGAATTATTTATAGAGCAAAACTTGCCCTTTGGGTTCCTTGACCTTTGGCCTTCTTGACTATTGGGCTACCTTGTGACCCAGTCCATTCTGCGACCTGCGACCTCAAGAAGATTTGCGACCTCGCGACCTCCCTGGATTTGCGACCTCGTGACCCGGTTGAATGTGCGACCTGCGACCTGGCCAGATTATGCGACCTTGAGACTTAGTCGCTGGGTCGCTGGGTCGCGCCATAGGGCTTTTACTAAGGGATGCGACTTAGCGACCTGGCGACCTCTGCGACTTGCGACCTTTGGGAATTTGCGACCTGCGACCTCAAGAGATTCTGCGACTTGCGACCTCCAGCCATTAGTGGATTTTATAGCAGTATTCCTCATTTCACATTCCTTGTCTTGAAAACCGGCCCTCTTGCTTGCTAGGGAAACTTTGGCTCATTACGCAGAATAGCAACTCCCACCTGCAGTCACATAACTTAGGTTACATGTCTTCGTTTATGAATCGTAATGTTAGGGGCCTATTTAATTAATTGCAAGAATGAAAATAATAACGTAGACCCCTGTGTGGTTAGGTGTTGTGCCGCAGCGTGGTCTTCACTAAGCTCTGAATGTTTGCAGCAGAAACTATTGACAAGATGAAAGATCTCCTGCTTGTGCCATCTCCTACTGCATGTGATGCGTTTCTGGTTCCCATTTTGGTATTTTGGTAACAGGCTAGAACTGTACCATATATTTTTCATGAGGGAGGTATGCGTAGACCTCAGAAACCCCAAATAAATCATGTGCAACCCATAACAAGAAGCTCATGGTGTTCACACGGCGCTGCCTTGGGCACTATTTTGGTGCAGACAAGAGTTTCCCCCATGAATGGGCAGACAACATTACTTCCTTCATCTTCCACCTTAAATTTCTTTGGTCATTTTCCAACATGACCCTTTAAAAGTTTCTTTTCCTTTTTTCACTTCATGGATTTGCAATCGGAGAAAAACCAAAAGGCTCGACTTTTCCCAATGTGAGACATGCTGCCTTTTCCCATAGCACTTTATACGTATAGGCAGCAACTATCAATCTAGCAACATTATATTTACTCACTCGTTCTCTTTTTTATGATGCATGGACAACTTCTCATCTCCTCTCGATCAGGTGGGGATGTTAAAAGACAGGCTGCTGGACCTGATTAGATTATTGAACCATTACGTGCCTTTTCTATTACAATTCGCAGCTTTTATTTGCCCCACAGATTAGCGACTCAGCGACCTGGAGGGGTCACGTGACTTAATCTTAAAAAAAAGGTCGCAAGGTCGCACATACTAACAAGTCGCACTTCACACTATTTTGATAGATATACGACTCAGCGACCTGGAGGGGTCGCGCGACTTAATCTTAAAAAAAAAAGGTCACAAGGTCGCACATACTAACAAGTCGCACTTCACACTGGTTTGATAGATATGCGACTCAGCGACCTCGGCTGAATTTGCGACCTCACAGGGTCGCACAGTCACAGATTCAGACAAGTCGTACCTCATTTGACTTTAGGTGTGTTGCGACTCAGCGACCTGGCTGTTCTTCGACCTCCCCACAGTCGCATAGTCGCACTCTGTCTGAGTGACATGGATGCGTGGGAAGCTGATCTGCGACTTGACCATCCTCATATGTGTTCGCCCTTTGACCTCAAGCTGCCACTACCATCAAGCTGTGTCTTCATCGTGCGTTGTACGCATGCATTTTCCATGGGCGTTGAGGTGAACCATTATGTCGTGCCAGCGAGCCTCCAAAGGGTTAGCGAATCCATCAGACAACGCAACTTAACATGCATTCGGCGAACGTCTCGCGCAGTGTCAGAATGACCCTTTGAACGTTATGAGAGAATGGCATGTCTATGCTGGAGTTTTAACGTTATCTGAACTCTTTGTTGTGCATGATATGGCATCTATATTTATGCGCAAGACATCAGCGCTTAATACGCAAGGCATCTCCGTTTTAACGCAAGGCATCTGCGTTGAATATCCAAGACATTTCCATTTATACGCAAGGAATATGCGTTTAATATGCAAGGCATCCCCGAGACCATGACTTTCCGTTGCTTAAAACATAGGCTGTGGATTGTACGATTTTACGGCTCTGTCCATGGTTTGGTTGTTATTGCGATCGTGGTCTTATTATAACCTTTCGCTCTAAATTTGTTGTCACGTTCTGCTCCGTAGTTTTCGACCACCACGTATATATATATATATATATATATATATATATATATATATATATATATATATATATATATATATATATATATATATATATATATATATATATATATATATACGCTTTGAATATTTCATGCATTAGTTTGAGCCCCTTTGCAACATTTTAATATGGTTCTGCTCCGCCATCGTGTGCTTTAACGTAAGTTTTGGTTTGCCAACTCTGCTTTCTCTCTACCATAAATTGCACAATGCCGCGGTGGGCGTAGAAGCATTTGCTCCAATTTGCAACGTGTTCACGTAGTTCTGCGCCATGTTCCCAACGTAGAGTCGATCACTATATATATACCTGCCTCACATGGGTTACATCGAAATGTTGGGCTCCATGCAACGTGTCCATGCAACTCCGTTCCACCGTATCGCTAGAGTTATTATACATGCCATCGTTGGCTTTATTATAACTCTCCCCCCGTATTTCAAACATATGTTTGACCGCTAACTATATGCTCCAAATTTAAAATGCGACCACCATGCATAGAATCATTTGCGCCCATATGTAGCTCTGCTCCATCTTTTAATCGTGAGGTTTGACCGCTATATAATATACGTCTGCTCAAAACATTTACCATAGGTAGAAAACTCCACCATCAACATGCTTACGTGCATTTGTAAGCACTATAGATATCATAACATGCCATTATAGGTTCATTGCGCTGTTTGGATCCAGGTTAAACACAAGCTTTTGACGGTTGTATACCTATCTTCTCCAAGCGTTTGTCATAGGTCGATATATATCTAGTGGTTTCAAACGCAGAATAACAACGCATTGCGTGAGAAAAGCATAAACCTATAATAGACCTTTTTGAAGTAAACTACCCCAGGAATTTCTCACGTCGTTGTGACTTGGCTCTCGAAACTATTTGCACGTGGCCGGCTCTGCCTTTGACACTGCAATTCTATTGGCTTCCGCTCCCTTGCTTTAAACATAAGTCTTGGTTAATGTATCTGCCCTAGGAATAACTAAGCCCAATTCGAAATGTGTCTTCATATGGTTCATGATCCGTGCCTTAATCATAAAGTTGGACCGCTGTTTTATATGGTTTGGGAACTTCATTGTTTTGCGCTTTGGCATTAAATATACAACATCACCTTGGTCCATTGAATGTGCGCCCTTTATAATGTTATCACTTAGTTTTTCTCCAGGATATCTTATGGTTTTGAAACCATATGCTTTCAAGCCTTGTTTTAATTTGATCATTTGCTTTACCTCATAATACGAAGGCTTCTTGTTTTGAAAGATCGAGAGTCGAAACATGCTTCTCAAGCCACATTGATGGCCCTTTTAATATTAACCCTTTCTATCTCGTGGTTCCGGAGGCTCTCTTTGCATATGCATCAATGTGCCTAGCTACCAAGAGGTGTATGCATTTAAACATGACCTTTTAGGTTCAATTTGAAGTTCTCCATCTCGTATGTTCTCGCATAGACAAACTTTATGGATATGTAAGAGAAAAGGAGACTAGGGTTTTAAGGCCCTTTCATTCCTCCACATTTTACCCCTTGCAGCATAAATAATTCCACACCATGTAGCTCAGGATTAATAAATGTTGCTTCTCAAAGGTGCGCTCACATATTTGAAAACTCTGCCGTTGGCTTGCCACACCAACATGTGTGCTTTCGCACTGGTACCCGGCACGAGAACGCCTCGAATGAGATTGTCATTCTCTAGAGAAATCTTCTGAGTCTGCTTTGTTCACTGGGCTATACTTCGAGCTAGACTTGTCGGAGTGGTGAAATATGTTCCTTTGTGTGCAGACATCGACATGGAGCTGACATGGTGCAGGATCTTCAAAACTTCTTCAGAACATACTCCATCCGGTCCTTACGTAAGCTTAGATCATAGCAAATGCTTTTGGTTTATGCGAGATGGCACCTGTATCACACTATCCTCCTTTTAACAGTACTGGTCACTTGCTTCTCCTCCTCCGCTATCTCGCAACTTTGGCTTTGTTGTTGAGCTTCAATTTTATTTCCCTTGATGTCGTGACACGACTGAGGAGTTTGTTACCCATGGGGTCGACCTGTGTGGAACATTACGACATCACAATTACTCTTTGATAATGGTGTCCCTAGATAAAACATATGAGATTAACGAGCTTAAAATATGTATTCAGTCAACATGCTTAATGACCCACGACGAGAGGGCCTTTAATTTCCAATACACAAAAAATTTTCATTCGAATGTGCGCATGGCAATCTCATGGCACAATTGTGGTAAGAGTGTTCGAGCGTATGCTGGATGATCCCTCGCACATATGTCGTGATTGCAGCAACAACATCTGGTCATGGTGATGAGACAACTCATGAGGGGTTGGGGATAGGTCAGCGGGATGTAGTTGACTGCAGGTTGGGTGAAAGACTTTAACGCCTAAGAGAGCAAAGGGGGAACCCGAAATTTTAAATATACCTAAAATTTTGGGTGCTGTTTTAGTGGCTACAACAGGTACATAAATCCTTTATGCTTAGATGGGGCCAAATTTCCCAAGTTTCACAGTGACGGGGATTTCATGATTGTTGAAACAAATTTACACTACGTAGCTTTAGATCTACGAAATTTCCAGGTGGAGAATATTTAAATTATTGGCCTTGTCACTTCATAATTGTGGATGGAGATTTGGGAAATCCTTCATCTGAGACGAAGCATAATTTCTGAAAAATTTACAATGCGCCTCGGTATTTCACTGCACCTGCCTCCGCTTCAACCATCTACAATGGTGCTTAGATGAACTCATCCACATGTTACTTTGGGGGGCTACTATTCTTCCAGTGTTTTACAACGTGGAGCCTTGGGAGCTCCATAGGACATGGAAAGAGGGACGTGGAAGGTACGTTGAATCCCTCTGTAACCACAAACAGAAAGAACGAAGCGACCCAAAGACTCTTCAGAAGTGGAGAGAAGCTCTATCCACTACTGCAACCATAAGTGGCTTCCAGTTAGAGGCATTTGATATGTGAGACTCTCCAATTGACCTCCCCCTTCTGCTTCTCTCTCCAATTTTATTTTTAATTTATTGCATTGATACAGATGTCACATTTTATATAAGCGATTCTTACCAGTTATTTTATTATCTGATATTCACAACGACTGTTACACCAATTTTTGGTCATCTAACCATTTACAATTAGATGGATCGAAGTACACCATGTAAGACCAATTTTACCATAGTAAAATTTCTCTTACTATAAGGAATAATTTAATAAAACATATTTTATTAAGTTATTTCTCGTTAAAACAAAAAACCCCATGAGGAATAATTAAATAAATCCTTATTTATTTGATTTTCCTCTAGGAATAATTAATCAAACCATTGTTTAAATAATATTCTTGGTCACATTCAACCCAATTATGAGAAATAATTAGATGAATAATTATTTATCTTATTTTTCTCTAGGAATAAATTAAATCATTATTTAGTTATTATTTCTTGTTAAATTTGACTAAATCAACTAGAAATAATTTTAAAAATTATTATTTGTTAATTATTCCTTAACCACATTCTTGAGATGATAAATAGATCATTTATTTGTTTATTATTTCTTAATAAAGGTTTTTAACAAATTTGACCTTTTCCCTCCAACAAAATATAATAAAATATTCCAAGCGGTTAGATCTAGATCTTGGTTAATAATATTTTGTTATTAGCCATTATTGATGATAACTCAATATTTTGTTAAAAATATAATGGTTTTCCATTCATTATTCACTTTGATCACTTTCATTGTCGCGCTTTGATCATTCTCATTGTTGCTACTACTTTCTTTGCTTTTTGAGTTCCCATAGAGTTCAACACATTTTGGGTTTTCTACACCTTTGAGAGAGAGAAACTTCTGGATCTGAAGCGTTGAGGACAACCAAGAACCCATCCCATTGAGGGGGACTGGTAACACTATTATTTGTTCCCTTCCCAGGTGTTATAATATATTCAAATTCTTTATATCTTGTCTTTTCCATTGGATGTATGGAGCAATTCTTATTTATTTTCATTGTTTAACTGCTTTTACTGCATAGATCGGGTTTTTTATAACATTTGTTTTAACTATCGATTGAAGATTTAAAGAATTTAGACATCCATCTTTGTTGTTAGGGTTGTTTGTCACGCGAAGCTAAAGTGAGCTATTTTCGTACACTTGCGTTAAGAATTTACGCTAACAATTGGCGACTCCACTGTTGTTTATTCAGATTCCTGCATGACCAACAACTTCAATAATTAGGGTTTTTCTTCAGCTGTTTTCAATCTCTTGATGTTGTTTTTTAACTTTTATTCCCTAAAACAGTAAATATTCTAACTTTTGTGTGTTTTCGGGTGTTTTCCGCAGGTAATAGGTATCAACGGTGTTAGAGATGGAAAATTTTCCTCAACCTACTGCCCGAGGATCTAGGAACTATAACTCGCACTTTTTGGCCTAGAACCTGCAATTTTTGCATGAAATCGCACCTATTAGCCTAGAAACTGTGATTTCCACAAGTTACAGGTCAGTACCTATGAGTTGCAACTTTTTTCTGAGTTTTTTCTATGACAGTTAGGGTTTGCTGCAAGCACTATTTTGGGTTGTTTGACCTCCGTCTCAATCTGTCTAAGGCCTGGATATGCTTTGCTTGTCTCCTTGAAGTAGAACCAAGCCCCTTAGGGTTTCAGTACTCTTCCACCTTTCTACGATGGGTTTAGCTGAGTAGGTAATATGAGATTTGCAGTGCTTTCAGCCATTGTTTCAGGTTCTGATCTATATTTATTTCATGTCCCTTTTGATCAATTATTATTCCATCCAAAAACCCCTTTTTAGTTTTATTTGATCTTTCCCTCAAGGTTCCCTTTTTTCCCCTAGGGTTTTAAACCTTTCGCCTCCCATTTTGCAGCATTTTTCCCCTCCAGTTTATTATTGTTTTCTGCATCTTTTCCAGCATATCTGAGTCAATAGATCCCTTTCCCTTGGAGCTTAGCTCTTTTGGTCATCTTGTGAATTTTGAGTAAATTTTTCCTTCCTTTTAGACTAGTTGTTAGGGAAACCTTCT
This sequence comes from Pinus albicaulis, assembly GCA_034641835.2. NCBI lineage: Eukaryota > Viridiplantae > Streptophyta > Pinopsida > Pinales > Pinaceae > Pinus > Pinus albicaulis. The sequence continues at coordinate 1,154,329,497 of CM076577.1, read as the reverse complement.
TTTGGTTTGAATTTATGTATGTGTAGCTGTTTATTTTACTGTATTTTCAGTTTTATTTATAGTACTTAAACATTTTTTATTTTTCTTTATACAATCGTCTGGGCTTAATTAAAATTAACACAAGTCTTACACACACTCACACCTAAAGTGAATAGCTCTTGGTTTACACCGCCAAGCCGAGACATAAACATTGTAATTAATTCATCTGCCTCACTAAGCCTTTGCTTATCACTCTTCAACATTTTTGTGTCATATGTGACATGCCATCATTGCACCCCCATAACGTTTATCTCAGAGACTCTAAGGCCTTCACCCTCAGTTTCTATTAGGAAGACTTTCTCCACCGCGTACGGTCCGAGTTAGTCCTCCGCCATGTCCCCATTCTGACTCTTATTCTGGTGGATTGGGTTCTTCCTCTGATTCTGAGCCCGGTTCCTCTCACCCTCATACCGTCATCATGTCAGGTTCCAATGCAGGTGTAGGTCCTCAAGCTTGTTGTGGCCCCGACCCTAATGTTGGAGCCACTACTAGTGGAGCCGCTAGCGGAACCGTTCCAACTACTCCTTTGCTACCTTTCATGGCATGTTTAATCCTTCCTGATTTCAGCTAGTTAATCATTGACCCCATACTCCACAATACAGGTTAGCCTACTATGCCAACTAAGCTTCCTTCTGACATCCTTAAGTTTGAAGGAAATAATGGATATGACCCTACTAATCACGTATGCTCCTTTCACATGTGGTGTTCGTTCAATTCCATTACCGATGACTCATTGAAGAAGATGCAAAGTGGTATGTCAACTAGAATTCTGCGTCCCATTCCACTTTTGAGACTTTTGCAAAAGTGTTTATGTCATATTTCCAGTTACCTCTCCACTATGATAGCGGTACTGAATTATTGACCACATTCTGTCAAACTTTTGCCACCCGCCTTTCTGACCATTTCCAAGAATGGCGTAGAAGGAGGAGCTTGTGTCGAGCTCCTACATTCAACGACCGTGTCTATATGGATTGGTCTCTCATAACTCTTTTTCTTTACATTGGTAAAGATTTCACATCTCATTTTCCTCATACAGAGGAAGAAGCTCTCCAAGTTGCATTAAAATATGACTTGATCTATGCCCAGTCTGGTTATGTTTATACCGTTTTACCAGATCTTCCTGGACCTTGTGGTGCCAACGCACCGAGGGCATCTCACGCTGCCAGTTGTATTATTGGATCTCTTTCACATCCGTACACTCATCCTTCCACGGGTTATGGTTTTCCCCGGGGTGGGACCAGCTCCTCTAGCACTTATCACCCTCCCGACAACATGTATTTGGGTTAAAGAATTCCTTAGGTATTTCCTCAACTGCATCAACCAATGCTAGGGCCAACTGTTGCTCAACCTGTCTACCCTAATTTTCCCAAACTCCTTTCTATCCTTATCCACAACTCGATGCTCCAGCCCCTCCAGCATCTGCTCCCCAGCCTCTTGTTCCTTCTCAACCTCTGCCACAACAACCACTGCCTTCTCAGGGTCAGGCGTATGCACAACAAATCATGACTAATCCTCCTAATTCAAAGAAAAATAATAAAGTGAAAGGAAGCCGGAACCAACCAGCACAGGGTAACCAAGGGCGCCAAGGTAATCAACCAAACACACCCCAAGGGAACCAACCTAGCACTAAAAACCAACAACAGGGCGATCAGCCCAAGCAGAACAAGCCTCTTTGTATGAACAAACCTTGTTCATGTTGTGGTGTCCATGGACATTATACTCATGATTATCTACTTTTACCCCAGATGTGCCAGCTGTGGGAAGCACAAGAAGCATCTAGAGGGCAGCAAGCCACCCCTTCGCTTCCTCAAAATACTGCACTAGCTCAACTGGCTGTGTTCACCAATCCTTTCCCTCAACAAGGATATGTTGTTGTCCAACCCCATCAAGGTTAGGCCGCTCCTCAACCTCCATAGTCTAGTAACCCCGAATACCAGATTCTCATGATTAATTCTAAAGAGGTCAATACCGCTAATTCAAATTTCAGACCTAGTCGCTACGTCTGCAACTGAGTTTGAAACCAAAGTTTCCACAGAGTCCATTTCAACACCAAATTTTCCCTTACAAATCCCCCAGCCTAGGGCAAAGGTCATTCACAATATCCCCAAAGGGCCATTACACTGAAATTGTGCTTCCGCCAAAGCCGCCCACACCTACATCATAGTAGATGACTTGGCACAGTCGCCTGCTTCCATTTCAATGCTGGAAGTCCTTAAGTTGTGTCCATCACAATGAAAATATCTACTATCTGCTTTGGGCACTCTGGATCCTTCAGATGATCATTTGACCATCTTTGATGTTGAAAAATCAAAACATCCCCCTTTACCTTCATCCATTACCTTCCAAATACCAGTCAATATTCGTAATGCCCATGTTTAGAAATGTATCATTGACAAGGGCGCATCCACCCATGTGATGTCCGCCTTTGTTTGGAACAAGATTAGATCACCCAACTTAGCCCCATCCACCATCACTTTGTGTGCTTAGGACGGTCACCCTTCTCAGCCCCTTGGAAATTTCTGCAATTGTCGTGTCACTCTTGTGGGAAAAATTATTTGTGTTGACATTGAAGTCATTGATGCCCCATTGGATTACAATATCCTCTTGGGTCGTAGCTATACTTATGCGATGTCATTTGTTGCATCTGTGATTCACCGTAAGATGTGATTTCCCCACAATGGAAAGGTTGTCACCATCAATTAGTTGACATATTACGAATCGAAGTCTCAGACCTCCGCTGAGTCCATCATATCTTCGGTGGCTGATAAACAATCAATCGCACCTCTCACCAATGTTTCACCAGGAGTCTATAAATATTCCACCTTACTTGGTTCATTCCCTGCCCACCCCCCTCTTATCATTGACCCCGACTCATCGAGTGTTTGCATGATGCAAGCATCTCGGCTAGTCACAAGCGGTCTGGGTCAACCAGCCAGTAGCCAACACCTCTGCAACCTGTTGGTGGTCACTCGACGCAACCTTCATTACCTTCTCCTCAAGGACCTTCTTCTTCTGTTAGTGTCTCTTCCAACCTTTTTCAACTAGGAACGGTTCCCCCTAGTCTTTCGGTTCCTGTTATTGATAATTTGATCCTTCCCAATTCGACCCTGGGGATCCCAGTTTGGTAGATTTATCCCCCAGGGAACACTCCACCTAGTCAACTCAAACCATATACCGTTTTGACCCCAGTTCAATCGGTTTCCATGACCCCTCCCTTTGCTTTAGTTCCTTAGCCACCTAAATAGGAACCTACTCCTGTTGCGAAAGCATCTAGTGAGGGGGGAAAGCCAAAAAGAAGGAATCTAAGGAAAAGGCCCCCAAAAAAGCTCCTGCTCCTCCTAAGCCTCCAAAGTAGTCACCTCTATGCACTTTGTGTGATGTTGTTGGGCATGCCACCCAAAACTGTCCTGAGCTTCCTCGTCTCAAAACTGTCATCAACGAGACATTTCCTAAATCTAAAATCCAGGAGGTCCATGTTACCTTACCTGATTCAGCCAAGAAACTCAAATCATTGTGCACGAACCACCCCTATGCTTTGTGCAATCTTTATGGTCACTATTCTCATCTGTGTCCCTATCTTGATGAGTTTTTTGACACCCTTGAGGCTATTCGCCAAATAGATGTTGCTCATAGTGGATCCTGTACCTCTCTACTTGTGAGTTCTGCTTCAGCAGAACCAGAGGAAATTTTTTCACCCATTGTGATACCTCCCCCTGATGCCGAGATGACGGACCCTTCGGTTGCTATTCTATATCTGTCATCATCCATGAGATCCATGGTGGAAGACCCCTCAGGGGCATCCCCTTCTGTTTCAGGTGAACCTCCTTCGACAATCACCTTGGTCTCAACATCGGTATATGTTTCATCTACTAGCTCTTTGTTTACCCTCCATAGCGATATGTATATGAACCATATCTCTCATGATGATGTGTCAGGTAGCCTCACTGTGTCATGTGGTCTCCCTTTCGCTAGTCCTCCCATATTTCATTCTGATGACGAAATTAAGGAAGTGATGACCACCCCTAGATTTCCCTAGGATGATATGCACCATCGTGCACACTTCCTTCCACAACAGTCCCATGACCAGTATGTTGTGGAGTCTAAATAATTCATCCCCGATGAGGTCGTTTGGTTTAGAAATCCCATTCCTCCAACAGATGCTTTCAAAGAAAGAAATATGTCCAATATCTCTCCTACCATTAAAATTAACATTTTCGATAAAACAGGGGTAGAAGAAAACATTACCTTGGGGGCACACTGCACTCCAGAAGAAATTGAGGCTTACACTAAACTATTCAAGGAATTCCATGATGTTTTCACCTGGTCCTATTCATAGATGCTCGGACTTGATCCTGCCATTGTCAAACACCATATCAATACATGGCCTGATGCCAATCTTGTCCGTCAAAAGTTGAGACCCATTAATCCTTCCAGACAAGAGGTTATTAATGTCAAAATCGATAATCTCAAAAATGTTGGTTTTATCTATCCCATTGAATACACCACTTTGGTTTCCAACTCGGTTTCCGTTCTCAAGAAACAAGGCACCATACATGTCTGCACTGACTTTCGTGACCTGAACAATATTGTCCCAAAAACAACTTCCCCACACCGTTTATTGGCCCTATCATTGATGAGTGTGAGGGGCATGAGGTTCTATCCTTTATGGATGGTTTCTCCGGGTACAACCAAGTTGTTATCCGTAGTTTTGATCAGTTAAAAATTGTGTTCATTAGTTTGTGGGGAACTTTTTCTTATAGGGTCATGCCGTTCAGCCTAAAGAACGTCGGAGAAACCTTTCAGCTGGCCATGTCATATTGTTTCCATGATTTGCCTCATATTATACTTGCCTACCTTGACGACCTCACTGCTCGTTCTAGGCATCGACCGCAACACATTTATGATTTGCATATTATCTTTCTTCGGTGTCGTAAGTATAATATCTGTCTCAACCTGTTGAAGTGTGTCTTTTGCATTCCCACCAACCATCTCTTGGGCTTCATTGTGTCCAAATATGGTATCACGCTTAATCCTCTCATAGTTTAAGCAATTCTTGAGCTTCCCATTCCTCGTACCTTGCGCTAGTTACAAAGCCTTCAAGGCAAAGCCAACTTCCTTCGTCAATTCATCCCTGACTATGCCACCACTGCTCATGGATTTCTTAGACTCCTTTGATCTAACATTCCATTCGTTTGGGATGAATATGATCAACATTCTTTTGATGCCCTCAAACATGCTCTCACTTCCGCTCCCTTCATTAGTCCTCCTAACTTTGAGAGGGATTTCATCCTGTACGTCTTAGTGTCCAACCATTCAGTCGCTGGGGTCCTTATTTAGGAAGATGACACCAGAAACGAAAATTTTATCTATTATGTCAGTAAGAATGTTGTGGGGCCCCCTGTGTCCTACTTGCATGAAGAGAATTTGGCATTGGCCATTGTGTTCCCGGTTCAAAAACTTCGTCATTATATCCTTACGCATTCCAAAAAGGTCGTGACCAATTCCAACCCTATGAATTTCCTATTGATTCGACAGATCATCAATGGGAAGTACACTCGTTGGATCGTTATCCTTTAGGAATTTGATCTTGAATTTGTCACACCCAAGAGTAAGAAAGGTTTAGCCCTTGCTGAACTCATTTCTGAATTACCTACTAGTGCGCAAGATCTGTTGATTAATGATGATTTACCCGATGAACACTTGTTTTCCATTATTTTGGATGACCCTTGGTATGGTGACATCCTCACCTACCTGCGAACCCAAAATTTAGCTTCCCATCTTGATCGTGATGGTCAACGACGTATGCGACACCAAACCCCCCGCTATCTTCTCATCTGTGACGATCTCTATTGTCGCGGTGTCGATTTTGTCCTCCGTCATTTTCTCATGCACATTGAAGCTGAGCAAGTCCTTAATTCCTGCCATAGCAGCACTTGTGGTGGCCACCTCTCTGGTTTGGATACTGCCCAAAAAGTCATGCGGGCTGGGTATTTTTTTCCTTCTCTCTTTGGTGATTGCAGTAAAGCAGTCAAACACTGTTCCAATTTCCAACTATTCAACCCAAAGGTGTGAGCTCCACCTGCTCCCCTCCATCCTGTCATATCAGTTGGTCCCTTCTGTAAGTGGGCCATTCACTTTATGGAGTATCGACCTCCATACTAGTAACCACAAGTATATCATTGTGACGGTTGACTATTTCACCAAATGGGTTGAGGCCATGCCAACGTTCAATAACATGGTGGCTACAATAGCTCTCTTTTTCTTTAACCATGTTATCACTTGATTCGGGGTTCCAAAACAATTGGTCTCGGACCATGGCCAACATTTCGAAGATGAGATATGACGTGAACTATTCTCTTTGTTGAGATTTGAGCACCAATATTCATCACCTTATTATCCCCAACGTAATGGTCCAGTTGAAGAGGTCAATAAAATCCTTAAAATTATGCTTCAACAGATGGTGAACAAACACAAAACCAATTGGAACCTTATGCTCTTCCCTGCTTTGTGGGCCTATAGAACTTCTGTTAAAACCGCCATCGAGTTTGCTCCTTTCCACCTTGTTTTTGGCGAGGAGGCAGTCTTACCGATTGAGTGTGAAATCCCCTCCCTTCACCTAGCCGTCGAAATTATCCCTCACACCCATCCCTTAGAACAAAGATTTATCATGCTTGAGCATGCTTCCGAAGACCGTCGTGTTGCATTGCAAACCATCGAAGCAACCAAAAAGTGCACCAAAGCTCAATATGTCTAAAAAGTCCACTCTCGTACCTTTCACGAAGGCAATATTGTTCTAGTGTATGCCCAGGCTCATGATGTCCTTGGTCATGGGAAGTTTGACTCATTATGATTAGGACCTTACATCATTATTAGGAACTTGGGCAAGGGGGCATACATTCAAGAGGATTTCGAGGGCCAACTCCTTCCTAACCCTCACAATGCACTCTACCTTAAGAGATTTTAACCATAACATCTCCCATTGAGATACATGTTTTATTTCTGTCATGAATTTATGTAGCTTGCATTGTTCATCATCATCTCATTTGTTGAATTGTGGTGCCTTTTATATGGTTCCATCATCCACATCGTATATCGATTATGTTGACGGTGCATGTCACTTCTCCCAGAATCTAGCCTCGGCAGCTTGGCCCATTTTTACCCCCTTTCATTCGTTAGTCCTCTCCAACGACGTATGCATTGGATCTGCCACCAATAACCAGGCCGAATATGATGCAGTGATATGTTTTTTAGTCGATGCCCTTAATCATTGCATCTTTCATCTTCATGTTCGTTTATATTCCTTGTTGCTTGTCATGCAATTGAATGGCGTGTATCGTGTGAATAACCATGTCCTTTTTAGAAGATATTTATGAGCGAAGATTTTAGTGCGTAAATTTGAAACCATTACATTCAATCATGTAACTAGAGCCCAAAATCACTATGTAGATAGCATTGTAAGCAATATTCTAGATTGGCACTTATCACATGCATTTAACACAAGAAAATCATAAAACAAATGGTGAACCATATACTCGTCATATATAAAATGATGCATATCCATACTATGTATCGACAAAATCATAAATGTTTTGGAGTCCACTACTCTAATACATTTGACATTCCCATAGCATGTTACAAAATCAAAACTGGGGGCACTGCATGCCCCTACAGCTAATCACTATCTGGAGGGTCATGAGCCAATGGCTCGGCTCTAGCATCTTGCAGATCCCGAACTACCAATCCGGCCATCGCCATGTGCTACATGACCCCTCGCCACTCAGAGGGTAGCCCTATACATCGCTCGATGTACTAGTCCTCAGGATCATGCCATTTGTGCTCTGATACATTGGTCATCATCAGCTCACACATGCGTCGTACATCCTCAAGCAGAGCCTCATAGTCAGGTCTATGGTCTCCTCCTGCTCCACTAGAATATGCAGCCCCTAGCGCTACGGGTCATCCCATATACCCTGTCGACTTCACCGGTGTTATACCTGCATACCAAAAGTAATCAATCAGTACCACATACATATTCTAAAAATTGTAAATGCACCATAATATATAGAAACTTTCACTTACCATTTGATCCCCATGCTCGACCTGGTGGAAGTGGAAAGTCAGGCCCCCCCTGAAATTTCTTACCACTGTATGGATAGTCGTCTATGTACAATGACATCTGATCCCAATTTGTGAATAAGTCGAGTGAGAACACCTGTCTGAATCCCCCGCCTCATCCTATACGAAGTAGCTAACCCTAGCGGCGCATCTTGGGCTCTCGTGGGCCCCCATCCTGGATTTGCACGAGGTGGAAGTGTGGGGATCTTCTCAAAGAAGAACGAGGACAACACCGTACCAAAATAATAGTCATGGTTCACATGTCGCTTGCACAATGACAACTATCGGTTCACCGACGATAGCATCATCTAGGCCCACCCATAGTAGGTCCCACTTATAACACTCTCAACCAACATCATCTGCCCCCAATTGATGTGATGGAATGCCTGGTTTCCCAGGAGCCATAGTACTACTGCGATGACAACCCGTGTCTCTAGCCTCTCTAGATCATTGATCGGTATGGTTGTGCCCTTAGCATGAACATCCGGTCTACAGTGGCACTCCATGAACTTTGATATGTTCCGCCCATGTGGTAATACTAGATGTATATTTCCCACCACCCCTAGTGGTGGGAGTTCGGTCAAGAATTAGATGTCCTGAATGGTCAAATCGATATTGTGCCCCTGCACCATAGAGGCCTCCCATTCTGGATCCCAATAGCTGACTGTCCTAGATAGCAAGGGCTCCCCTGCCATCATCAATGGGTTCTCAACCAACTTGATAACCCCATACCTCGTAAGTGCTCCTCGTGCCACCTGATCCCCCTAGATCTCGGCACGAAGCACATCAAAATCCCTCTCTCGCTAGTTGATCTTTAGCTCTGCCATACCTGCCAAAAACCATCATGTTGGTCAGCTCAGAGAAGGTAAAATACGTCATCACTCATCAAGTCCCGACCCTCAGCCAAAAAATAGTCCAAAACCCACCTCCAGACCAACTCGCACTTTTCAGCCTTTGTAGCTGCGAGCTCGTAGTTTTCCCCTCTAGAAATTGCGAGCCAGGTTGCAATACAGGACCCAGAAAGTGCGAGCTGACTATAAGGAAGGGTAGAGTTCTGTTTTTGACCCCCAGCCACCTAATCTAAAAAATAAAACCCTAAAAAAGTAGATTAAGTTTAGGCTACCAACCTGCAACTGACGAATCTCGATTCCAACGGTCAGTTTGTCCACTATGATCACTGCAAGGTTTAGGGCCTTCTTCTCCTCTCCAAGTTCACAATAGCTCCACTAGAAAATGAATCAAATTGGAGGGAAATCGTCGTATTAAAATAAAAACCCTAAATTTTATTTTTCCAATTGTGACCAAAGCGTAGCTCAATTTGATGAATCGTCAACACCGTTGGAAAGCTCTCGCTGAGCACTGTAATGGGTATCCTTTTGTTTGTGATAATTTGAAACTTCACTAGGAAGCCATTTTTCCAAGAAGGATTACTTTTCCACCTCTTAAAATTAGATTTCTTCACTTGCATTGCTTGTACTTGGGGTACCAGTTTGCCTTCATACTTATTGATGCGTGTGTCAATTTTACTCATGAGTAACCATGTTTTTCTCATGTTTTTATGGTCCCCTCCGAGCCTATTCTATGTGGAAGCATCATCAAGTCACCATTGTTCAGAGCATCCGAGTTGAGTCACCACTACATTCATGGAGTTTGTCCCAAGTCCCTTTGCCTCTTACTACAGTATTCCATCCATTTTTTCCTTGTCCCTCTCTCGTGTCTCTCATTTTGGCCTCTAGTCATATTGTTCCCCATCCCCTCCGGAGTCGAGACAGTCGTTACCAGGTCATCCATGCTTTCATGCTCTGACAAGGGAAGTCGTCCATATGCTACTCAGTATCGCCTACTCCATCATCATCCTTTGCATCATTCCATCAGTCACTTTACTATGATCCCTTGTGCCTTAGTTTAGGATTCCTCATTTCCTCACCATTGACAGATCTCCTTCTATCGACATGAGCACATACATTCCAGAAGATAAGTCTAGAGGACAGTGTACCTTGGTTCCAACGTCCATTCTTGTTCGGTGCCTCGAATCAGGCAAAGGGACTCCTCATTTCCCTTTGACTTGATTGTTTCTCATCCGCTCAGCTTTAGCTTCTTATTTCATGATCGATATTCGTATACTTGATGGTACAATGATCCAACAGATTGTACCAGTGATTCCCAGGTGTGTGTGAGAGGTTTCAGACCTCATGAGGGGGTGGCCCTTTAGGTAGCCCCCCACATGCCCGGATGACCTCACATTACGCTACATCTTCAGATGCAGCTCCACAAATTTGATGGGTCAGTCCTAGCTACTTGCAGCGCCCATAGCATGCATGTATCATTCAAATTATCCATTCATATTTTCAGAGCCCTTTCTTGTTTATCAGTGTTTCTTTGGTTGTTATTATGTCTCATGTACTCATATATTATTGTCTTCAATAGTCGCTGTTGTCCTAGACATAGTATGCATGTGGGATCCATTATATTTTTGTCTGGCCCATTTTATGCCAACATTTCATGTACCATTTATCATGTACTTTATTGCTCATTTTCCTTTTTTTGGGCGCACCATTATTCTTTGTACTTTGTCATCTCGATGGACATAGGTATGCCTCCCCGCCTCACTGAGAACATGTACCCAAACATTAAAGGAGATTTATATCATTCGTAGGTCTCTCCCCCTCGTCTATTGTCCTCTCTCACTTCACTCCATCTATGTATATCTCTCTCTCTAACTCCCCTTCAGTATCTAATGATTGTGTTCATACAATGTACTTCGGTCATACGATTAGCTCCTAATGCTCGCACGTTGGGGGGCAATCCGTTACGCCAATTTTTGGTCATCTAACCATTTACAATTGGATGGATCGAAGTACACCATGTAAGACCAATTTTACCATAGTAACATTTATCTCATTTTTGTGGTGGATTTGACGCACGGGTGTACGAAATCGCACCATTTTAAGGGGTGTGATCTACCCCTATAAACTATTGGTAACGAGCAGAAAGTGGTGGAGCTCAAAAGCATATAATCTAGAGGGAAAAATATGTGAATGTATGCTCAAAGTAAACTAAAACTAAAAAAAATATATACAGAAACTATTGAAGAGAGTCAAAATGATAATAATGCAAATTATGGCTCAATGCCTCTTCTTATTAAATGTTTGATATGGAGAAGAAATTTTACCCACTTGCCAATGGGCCCCTAGACAATGGTTCTAGGTCTCGATGCAAGGATGTTGGTTTCCAAGATCTACATCTGATGTGGTCTCCCTCTCTCTCCATTGTGATGGACTAGGATTTTTGGGTGGCCAAAAATCAAGTCCCTTCTATCTCCAGCTCCGGGTCACACACTGCTGGTATTACTTGGGAAATTCTGGCCAGCATAACAATGTGATCACCCATTCTTCATCTCTTGGTGGCTTTATATAGGGGATTTCAAATCCTCCTTCCCTCCCTTGGTACATGATGGATGGTGACCCAAGGGAGAGGTATGATTCCATCGTGTGCTCCAAATATTCCTTTGTGTGCTCACATAGTGTCTAAGGAGGCACTAGTGGTTGTCCTTAGGCGGCTTCATATAAGGATTAACTGTCCTTTGCTTTGTGTGGTCTCGAAAAGTGACATTTTTCCATTTTCAGGAATGCACGCTTATCAGGAAAAAAGGCATGTAGAAGGCGCTCTTCTCAAAGGATTAAGCACGCAATTTAGCATTTAAGACTAGTTCAAATTTGATTTGCTCAAAACCTTAAATATTTTAAATACTTCTTGATTCCATAATGTGTTCCTGCCCTGTAAATACTTAGGCTTGACATTAATTAATATCATCTTCTGCTGTACAATTTTCCAATGTCAAAAGTTGCCCCCTAATGTGTGAGGTCTAGGAAGGACTCTATAGCTGAAATACATTATACTTTCTTTTCTGTATCGTGCGCAGAGAGAGAGAGAGATAGCTGAAATACATTATACTTTCTTTTCTGTATCGTGCGCAGAGAGAGAGAGAGAGAGAGAGAGAGAGAGAGAGAGAGAGAGAAAGAGAGAGAGAGGCATGTGTGAATCTTGGAATTGACAACACCTTGCGCTATTTGCAAGATGACCATGGCCTAAGGGACCCTTGCAAGCAAACAAAATGTACAACATATATACAAAATTTCAACGAGGCGGGTATGTCCCATGCTCGTGATGCTATGGCTAGTTAAACAAAATTGACAGATACATGTGTTGTCTGTGTCATTGCTATGGTTGTGATGCTGGCGGTTGTTGATGACGACTGTTGATGCCCTCAGGGGCGTTGTTTCTTTGATGATAGGTGGAACGTGGTACCCATATGCGTAACCTTGGTATGGCATATAACTACACAATGTATGCATATGTACTAGTTGGGACCTTCCCGTGTAAGCATTGTTGAAAAAGATGCTTATGGAGGCACGGGTCTTCGATGGATCTGATCAAAGTGCAATGGTTGTAAGGTACGATACCATCTTGACATGAAAGATTTTTTCGTAGTTGAATATCAGGAGGATAGATGACATCTGTGGATAATGATGTCTCCCATAATTCCACTCGAGGATACCCCTTTGCATGGGGAGGGGTGATCCAAGGTACCGCTTCCTTTTTGGAAAAGAGGTGTCGAGGTCGACAAAAAGGAAGCCTTAACCGAACCATGGGTCGCCGACCTTAGGGGTCGGGAACCTAGATGTGATGGGTTTAACATAGGCATGTTGGTAAGAGGTGACTGAAAATGGATGATTGGGATTCAGTGGCCTGAGGATGGAGTATACTTTAGCAGCTTGGCGGTAGTCATAGTGATTTTTTAAGGGAAAATCCCTAGGGTTGGTGGGACCTCTAGGGCGGGTGTGTACTGGCTATGAATGTCATGATGGTGCATGCATGGGATTGAAATACTCTGACCAAGTGGAATGAGTGACCGTTGCCATGGGGGAAAATATGAAATATGAGGGCGAAGCGGTGAAGTGCATTGTTTGCAGTCTTTGTACACTTACCAAAAGAATAAAATAATGAGGTTTGGTTTGTACAAAACACAGATATGGGTACCCAAAAAAATGAAAGGGTTCGCTCATTGAAGGTGTGAGGATAGTGTTTTGCTGGGGGTGGGGGTCCCATTGGTTGGTCTCATGTGCAGGGTTGATGAAGCAGATGAAGAAGTGTCATAGATGGGATTATGCTGATGGAGGTATGTTGGACCAAATGCGATGTGCGGAGGTGCGCTTTCAAAATGCTTGTACATCCTGGTCGTCTGGGAAGGGGGTTTGAGTTTTAATGGTAAACTTGACCTTATGCATGATGAATGGATGGGCACGAGGTGCTTCTCGGACTGAAATGGTGTGGCCATGGCATCACTTGTGCTGTGATATATGGTCTACTTTTGGTGACGAGCGCCATGGAGGGGAGGCTCTACCGACCAACACGGATGTTTATCATGTGCAGGGTGAGGTGATGATAAACGCGGTCGGGTATGAGGACCCTATGGTTTATTTTTTATGGAGAAATGATGTCAGGATATGCAAAGTTTTGTGGGACTCTATCATGCTGTGGGTAGGATGATACCTGCTCCGGAACCTTCAGTGGATGGTGTTGTAAGTGGTTTACGGGTTATTCCTGCAAAAACAACTACCTCAAGTGAAATCATCTTCTTTTCATCAAACATTATTGGAAGATATGAGCTTTAAAAAGGAAGATGGGAGGGTGCATACTTGCTGGTGCTGAAAATTTATTTTTCTTAGAAAGCGAATGTGTGGCATCACTTTCGTTCGTCATGGCATACTGATGATGGTGCAACTTACGGTTTGAGAAATGGACCTTATGATCTCCTGTTATGGACCTCCGAAGTTCTAGAAAAGGGTGATAAATATGGGATTATGGCCCTAATCCTGTTCATTTGTACCTGCTGAGTTTTGGGAGATCAGAGGTGTTTTCAGAGCCTTTCTTGCTATTGCGGTCAGCCCATGTACCAGGGACTAGCGATATCATGCCGAGGTAACTTTCATGACATCTTGCATTTTAATTTCTTCAGTTTGATGGTGCTGGGGGTCGTACAAATTAGGTTTGTACAGCCTATAAGTGACTTTTTCCCTAGATTGCGCGGGTGTTCTAGGCAAAAGAGCACCTCCTTTGCGCGCAATTCTGAGGGGCAAGCGTGCTATTCCCTTCTTTTTGCGCGCAAAGGCGTGCCTGTGAAGAATACAGGTGCGCGCCTGTCTGAGGGATAGGCACGCAAAGGCCATGATGACAAAATTTTTTAGATTTTTGTCTATTTTTGGTTTTTCTCTATGTTGATGGGTGCCTGCGTTGCTTGGCAAGTTGGTGTGGAGAGAGCAGGATTGGCCTGAGATCTAGACTGCTCTAGTTGCTGACGTTGGGGCGCGTCGTCAGTTGGCTGCATGGGACCTTCTGAAACTTGCTGAGAATGAGTTCCTGCAGTCACAGGACCATTTGTTATGTTACATTATACAACATTGGTGCAGGAGGCGCAACATGTTCGTGTTGTGGGGGACAAACCTAGTGATCCGTCCTGAGACATATATATACTTTGTGACCGGGTTACTACCTCAGGGTGAGGCTTTGAGGTACCCACTCCCTATTGGGTGAGTGAACCTAGACAGATTCCGGAGGCGGCATTGTGGTGGTGCGCCTCTTACTGAGGGGTGCATCAACATTTCATCGGTGATAGATGTGGCCGAGTGGTGTGCTCTGGTGATTATTGTGCGACTGGCGGGGTAAGTTTCTCCACATTCGGCATCTGCCTCATAGGTTGGAGTTTTACGCCGATTGAGAGGAAATTTTTTTTTCGATTTCGCCCACTGTTTTAATGGCATGGTGTCACAATTTAACAAGGTCCAACGTGGATCTAAGTCATTTGCGTACGCTAGCATCCTATGCAGCATCATGTACGAGAGGGTGGTGCTGCTGAGGCCGGTGGTGGCGGTGCCTATTGGGGGGCCACTAGAGCCACGCATGAGGAGGTGGTCTCTGGTGATGCCGCGAGGTGGTGGTGGCATGGTGTGTCATTATTGGAATGACACGACAGAGGAATTTTTTGAGGCCAACCCACAGATGTTCTTGCCATACCTGTATGCGGGGATGGACTTCCGGGGTGACCTAGACATGGGTCTCCTTTCGGTTATGTTTGGGGACATGCAGGTATGTGTTATATTTTTTTCTGCATTTATTTGAGTATTTATGTACTTATGTGTTTTGTTATTGACACTGACATTATTTCGGTTACTCATGCATATGTTGGTGAGGTAGGTCGCCCAGTGGCCTGATTGGTGGGTCATGATCCTCCGCTACGACCTCGAGGTGGTCAGGGAGGAGGTGGTGCAGGTGGGTCGGGTGGTGGTGCTGGTGGACCTGGGAGAGATGGTGCTGGCCCTTCTGGTGAGGGCAAAAACTCAGCTACAGCAAAGGTTGCGGCCAAGCAAGCTCGTGCTGATGCGGCTGAGGTGCACAATGCAGTACTGATGGCTCAGATGGCTGCTCTTAAGGACTTTCAAGGTCGAGTGGACCGCTTGACCCAGGGTATGCCTGTTCAATATTTCATGGACGACTTCGAGGAGGTTTGGTTAGAGACAGTGATGACACGCGAGAGGTATTATCGGCCCACTCTCAGTCGGGTGGCGATCACGGTGGCGACAGTGGCTCCGGTGGTGGTACCAGGAGTAGTGGTGGGTCCAGGTGCTCCTCTTGAGGGGGCACTCTCCTAGATTATGAGGATTCTTCCCTTATTTTTGACGACTTTTGTATCTTTGGGCTAGCCAGTAGGCCAGGGACACTATTTTTTGTACTCAGATACACATATTTTTTGATATATATATGAGAGATGTTTTTTGCGGTTCTACATCATGTATCACCTTTTTCGGCTTATGTGTTATGTTATGCTGATGGATGCCTATATTTTTGGTTTTTATGTATGATGGTCTATTCGAGATGCATTCCAGTAAAGAATATTATTAGCTATGCGATCAGCTGCTTGGTTTTGATTCCTTGATACATGTGAAAATGTAATGTAATCAAATTGTCTGTTTAATATTTTGGCACACAAATATTTTCTAAACAAGTGTGTGTCTCTGGTCTCAAATGTTTGGATTAGCTGTGATACTACTCACTGGGAATCGAGGTAGATATGCATATGGCGAATGCTTCGATGGAGGGCGTCGCACATAAGTCCAATGGCAGGATCCTATTCTGCCTGATTGTTTGTTGTTGAACCGATACACATGCCATTTGAACATAGTGGTGATCGGTCGGGGTGGTAAATGACCCAGGCAGCTACAGCTAAATTTTGGGACCATCTTGATGCTCCATCAGCAAATCCAAAATAGGGTTCGTTTTGGTGATCCATGGTGATACTTCGAGCCTTTAACTAATTCTTTGGGTCAAAAAATTTGAGTGGTTGGGTTTTTGTGTACTCTAACTCTAGGGGAAAAGGGCTGTTGGGGCCCTTATGGATAGAACTTCTTGAGGTAAAGGCTGTTGATGGGGTTAGTGTGGTAGGTCCCATCTGGTTCTATCAAGATGTATGCCCCCTGTCGGAGGCAGTGTTTGATGATATAGGGTCCTTTCCACAAGGTTTCGAACTTTCTTGGCCCTAAGGCCTCTTTTGCAACATCATAGCAGAGGACTAATTCTCCCTCGGTGAATGAGCAAGGGGTGATGGCAGTCAAATGATGCTTTAACCCTTTTCTTATGGGCCTCGTTATGCTACAGCGACTGTCATCGATTTTCGTCGACACGCTCTAGTTGTACCAGGCCCTGCTTCAGAGGCTGAGTGTCATTAAGGAGTTTGATGGTAGCATGCAAATTGGGGATCTTGCGGAAATCAATGCAAAAGTGCAAAGTACCTTGGTTTTTTATGACAGGAATATGGTAGAAGTCCTGGGACAAGGGCGAGGCAGTAATCCTATTGCCAATATGAGCGGATACAAATCATATATGGTGGATTCTATCATCGGCGTTTGGCGGGGGCAGAATCTCTGTAATGGGATTCTGTATGGGCTCAAGGTTGGGTTCCCCGCAAGGATGGTCGATTTCCGGTAGGTGGAAACTGTGTCAGCCGCAGAGGTGCCTAAATGTTTCCATTAGAGGGAATGACTTGGGTGCGTGATCCAATGGAGTAGATAGAATGTGATTCTATGCCACTCGTTGTTCCTGATGTGGATGCTTGGAAAGGGTCAGACGTAGACGAGGTTGTCTTCTGTCTCCATTTTTGTATCGTTGGTTTAGACACATCTTCCTCTTTGGTAGAGTGTAGACTTAACGCGGCTTGTGTCGCTCTCAGCTTGGGGAGATGTACACACTTAAACATATGATGAAAGTGTGAGAAAATTCGATAATAAGTGCATGTGATCTTCTCTTGATTGGAAAAAATTTTTTGAGGGAGAGAAGACACTATGCAGAGACTGTTTGCAAGGGGTTTGAGTTCTCTGCATTGGTTGACTCGATGATCGTTCAGATCACATAGGCCGCATGTTATCCTAGGCTTGGACAAGGTTACTCTTTGGTGGTGTGTTGTCTTATTAGGCTTGATACACCATTGCAGAGGTGGGGACATTGATCCGACGATGTATTTTTTATGCCAAACCCTGAGATCGTCCTATCTCTTCTCGATGGCATTAATCATGTCAATAGTGAGACAAATTTGCGAGGCATAAGTACAATGTTGCTTGTAATGATTACCCTGACATATCAGGAAAAATATCCTTGATATGAAGGTACTATCTAGATCAGTTCAAGGTCTGATGGGGAACTAGCGCCAGAAGGCTGCTAAATCAGGGCAATGGACCCCTACATGGTCCGTCTTTTTGCATAACGTACATGCTAGTCATTGCTGCGAAGTGCGGTTGGGGGTAACTAGGGGTTCCCTGTTGGGTCGTTCTTCAGTTGTCAAGAACATGATGGACCCGCTCATCTCATATGCTTGGGTCATGGAGCTATCAGTGAACTTGGCATCCATATCGTCTTCTTGGGAAAGGTGGACTATGGCTGAGTGGAGGCTAGCAAGGGCTAACATAAGGCAAGGTATGTAGTGACAATCCTCCAAAAGGTGATTGTCAGTGCATAACGGGCATGGGAATTGTGTTGCCCATAGCCCCACGTAGTAAACCTTCTTGATTGGATATCATCTATGAATGAGTTCTAAGGGTGCGCACTCTTCGAGGTAGTGGCCATGCTCATCACATAGCGTACAACGTATAATGGCCATTACTAGGAGCCTTTCCACAATCCTATGTTCCTCTTGTAAGTATAGGATGGTATGAGGCTCATCGTTGATAGACTGGATTTAGGGATCCTCTTCATAGGATCACTCGACCTCATGAAAGGCATCCCTATATCATGGTATCTCTAGAAAATGATGGGTATAGTGCCCATAGTTTCCACAGAGAGCACATGGGTGATTATTACGCAGTGTTTTTCCTTTTCCTTTGGTGGTAGGTTCCTTTTTACGGGAACGTGGCATCGAGATGTCTACTTCAGAGCCGAGGAGTCATTTTAACTCATCCAACTCTAGGCATATGTGGGTAGGGTGGCATATAACATCGCATATGGCATAAACTAGTGATTCCATTTGAATGGTGGGGGTCACCATCTTATTTCCTTTGTTTACAGTTTTCTTGGTCGTAATAACTAGTTTCGCAATGGGAACTTCCTTTGCGAGGGTGGTCTCGACCATTTCTTTGGTAGGGTGGGGCTCCTCGAGACTGAGGGGCTTTAACCCTATGGCAGTAACATTGGTGGCCCCTATTTCGGAAGGGGGAACAAGGTACCGAACTGGGAATGCCAACGATATGTTGGGTAACACTAGTGTTGCCAAAACCGGTTGGGAAACGAAGCCAGCTAAGGGGTAGAGGAAAGGGGTTTGGGAGGTGGCGTAGGCTAGAGAGGATGTCGTGGCTGATGCCTCAGTGTCATTACTACTTTAGTATGTGTCCTAACTAACCTCGATTCTTGATGTGGACATCATGCACACCAGGGCCCCTGTGGCATCGAGCGATGCCTTAGGGATAATGGGAGGATATCCTAGGAATGACCCTAGGACAGACGATGGTTTGAATTGGCCAGGGCCATAGTCTTGGTACTGTGAAAGACCATCTGTAGTTGTATCTACATAGGGTAGAATTACATCCGTGTTGGTTAGGGGATGCCTCTCGCTGTGTGTCAGCTGGTCTATAGTAATGATGCGATCCTCTTGGGGGAACATCATAATGCAGAAGACGAAGGAGGCTATGGTAGACATGGCATACATATAACTCCGCCCGAGGAGTATGTTGTAATCCAGGTGAGCGTCCAAGACTTCAATGTCTATGTGGACCATCTTGCCGGCTAAAAAAACTGGGACATTTTGGTAGAGGCCGACGAGTGTCGAGGGATGACTATCATGGGCTCAAAGAGTTATGACCAAGGTTTTTAGTTCAGGAGAACCTAACTTCTGCCAAACATTTTTTGACATGATGCATGTTCATGCACCCTTGTTAGTGACACATCGTTGAATAGTGATATTCTGTACCAATACTGGTATTTGGAAGGCGACCATGGAAGGAAGCCTAGGGGTGGCTTTTTCTAAGTCAAAAGCCATCATGCGCATATCGACAGGTCTATAGCACCTAAAGCAGAAAGTAGGGATTTCCATTGCTTTGGGCATGACTACGCATTTCCAACGCCAACATAGCAAAAGGGAAGATTGTTTAAACTATCCAATGGCGTTATAATTATGGGCCACTCTCTTGGAGAAGTACCGGCTCGTCATTAGGTTCTTGAAGGACTATTAATGGTCTCAAAGATCTTGAAATGGTCAAAGGTGCGCCGGCGCTACCGGGTATCAGCCCCTGACGTAGTGGAGTCCGGTGGGGTGTCGTAACTACGATTCCGTGTTTGGAAAAACATCTCTTCCCCAGTCATGTAGTTTTCATGGCTGCTTTTCCTGGAATCGTCTGGGTTATGTTGTTAAATTCTGACCATCTCTTGGTGGGAAGGTTCTTGCATAACAATGGGTTGTTGGGAAGATCCTCCTTGTCCTCGGTTACCCAAGCTCTTTAGCTCGTGGAGATTGGGACAGTGGGACATGGTGGGTATAGTGTCTGCATTTACCACATATTGAACATGAATGGTTTGTTTGCGAGGTGGCCTTTTTCTTGCCATCGGGAATTGTTTGCCTCTGTTTCATGAGCCGAGTTAGTTCTCAGCCAGATTTCACGTGGGCGTCATAGCTGCTCTGCCTAGGCCCTTTTGGCTTGTCTTTTTATTTTTTTCTTAACCACATTAGGAGGGTAGTTCTCCTGGTTATACTGGTGTGGTTGATTTTGGGACGGCTGCACAAAGTTCACCTCTGCATTGGTTTGCGTAGGTGGGTCATGTGTTGGGGACTGAGCATAATGTTGTCCCTTGTTTTCACCTGGTCGTTGGAGGGGAGATCTTTTGTCAGTGTTTCTTTCTACGTACTGGGTCCTTCGAGGATAGTCCTCCTTAGTGACACATATGCCTCTACTAGTCAAATCTTTTTGAGGCATATGATGACTTTGAAATCTGGGTTGAGACATTTTCTGGGTAGAATTATGTGCGTAACCAGAATTTTGACTAGTGCTTCCTAGGTAACCTTGGGTCATTGACCTAATTAATCTATCTGCAGAGTTCGATGCGCCTGGCAATTATTGATAAGTTTTCAGGCGTGGGGCATTAAGCAGGATATTGTAAATGTATCCTGACTGCGTATAAATCAGTTTAAGCTTCTGGGCTTTATAGATTTCATCCTCTTTGGATGTGGGGTATTGCTGCACCACATCCTTTGAATTCTCCACCGTCAAAGTTTTTAAAAATAAATCTAAGAGGACCCGATCGTCAAGTTTAGCTTTACATAAACTGCGACGCCACCTCCATTCATGAATATGGTTAGAGATATGGACAGCGGGGGTTTGTCTAAAATGAGTCAGTAACTCCATTCCCGAATCTTGGTGAATGGGTAACTGAAAATAAGTGAGGAACATGGTAAGAGAAAAGAAGATCCATGGTAAGGAATTCACTCCACATACCACTTCGTGGCTACTCCTGTAAGAGTGTGTTGAAATAGCCTCAATCGAATAGTGTCGTTGATGATACTATTCGATGAGAACCATAGGTGAAAGGTCATTACATTATTACCTGGGTCTTCCGCTCGCTTGCCTTCGAACTTTGGTATATCCGAAGGGAGCTTCGTGGGCATGGGAGGCCATGACAGATCGTGTGCGATGGGGTCATTCGTTAGCTTGATTAAATCGGTTAGATTCAACCCTGCTAAGAAAGGTGACTGGGAGGTTGATGCCATTACAACGTGTGAAGACACGAAGTTCTTGTTAGAATGAAGGTTAGTCTCTGAAGTTCCCTGATGTGTGTTTAGTTGGCTTCCCGTATGGGACGCACTCCTCTGCCCACTGGGGGTCGAGGGAGGAGTAGTGTGTGGTGTGGTGTTGGGAGACCAAAGAGGGTTCCCAACTATGGTTGCTCCAATGAAGGATGAACCAATGATGGTGGCAGTGTTCTGTCTTTGACGCCTGAATGGCGAAAGACTTGAACCCCTCCCTGTAATGGGGGGAGGTCCAAAAGACGCCTGGATCAACGAGGTTTCGTTGGGACCATTCGGGTGTCAACCAGGTTAGGTTTTGGAAAAAACTAAGAGGATAGAGTCTATGATCACGACAAATTTATGGCCACATGCATAAAACAAAGCGAAAATGAAATGAATTTTCCCTTTAACTTAATCTATGTGATCAATCAAGCAAAAAAGATGGTTTTTCTTTGTTTCCACGTGATACTCAAAATCCTAAAAGACCTATGCGTCCTCACTCTTTATCCGAGAATTAAGCCTGAGAATATTTCTTATGAAATGGCACAACATCCCGTAAGAGCGGCGACGCCCCTAGTCAAGAGAATCCACCAAAGTGAGAGACAGACGCATACAATCGCTCACCTATAGTATAAAGGGATGCCCTAAGTTTTTGGCCACTAAGAACCACCACCCAAGTGAGCGTTTCAAGTTTGGTCTTCTTGGTAGTCGCCTAATAGTACCGAGTAATGGGCCGGGGTCGTAGCCCTAACCGATACCGCACACACCTGCACCTAAGCCTAACTCCCTCTCTTCTTAAAGCATTTGCTGCTCGGTTTTCTTTTCCATGGGCTGAGGTGGATTGAGTTCACAATACACAACTTCTATGTTTCAATATGAAGTATGATCAAGGCGCTATTGGATGCTCTTACCCTTGATCCTAACTTTCAAACTATAAATTCTTTTGAATTCTCTGGGGGAGACAACTTTGGAGTTTAATAGTTAGTTTGAGAAATTTTGCTTAGTGGGTGAGTGTATGTGAGAATATGGTGAAAAATCTCATAGTTTAAACATATGGATATCACTGATCCTTTACAAAATTCCCCTAATTAAACTATGTGACGTTGTTCCTCGCTCAACTGGAAAACATTTGCGAATAAAGGGTTGCTTTCAAATTTTCCTAGTTAATCTATGTGACTAACTAAAGGGAGATAGTGAATTGTAAATATAGAGCATTCATATGCTTACCTAGGATCACCGAAAGGTGCAAAGGTAGTAGAGATTACTTGCTCTAATCGAAAAATCAATCCTAGTCCCGCAATCCCTAATGCACAAATTGAACTAAACTAAACAATTTCTACACTAGAAAATAAAACTAGCTTATGCATGTGTGGTCTTGGGCCACATACTTGGACTAGTTAATCTAAGTGTGCATACTAGAATTTTCAAAACATAAATCGTTCGGAACACAATGGTTAATTTCCCCCCTACTTAAACTATGTGAAGATTTTTTGCAAAAATCCAACTTAAAGGAAAACTAACTCTAAGCCTACAGAAGGCAGCTAAATTAAGTTCTCAAAAGTTGTGGGCTATCAACACAAGTGATGACAGATACATTAGGGGCTACCCAACACATTTACAAGCAGAAAAATGCAGAATATAGGGAGAAAAATCTCATTATGTAATTTGCGTAGAAAAGGCTCTGGAAGGTGTGCTTTCCTGCGCGTAGGTCAGTCCTGAATGCGCACACTGCGCATCTATGAGAAAACACTGCGTGAAAAAATCCTGCAAATAAAAATATTAGGAGTTTCCTTATTTAGTCTGTCACTCTAAGTAAATCTAGGGACTATAAGATGGATCAGAGTACTATTAGCTCCACTCTCTAGCGTAGACAAAGGTCTCCTACAAGAGATGGCACAACCACATAAACTTGTAAACCATTAGTGGAGTCGCCAATCCTGTAGTGGTGGATTTGATGCACGGGTGTACGAAATATCACTAGTTTAAGGGGTGTGTTCTACCCCTATAAACTATTGGTAACAGGCAGAAAGTGGTGGAGCTCAAAAGAAAATAATATAGAGGAAAAAATATGTGAATGTGTGCTCAAAGTAAACTAAAACAAAAATATACAGAAGCCATTGAAGAGAGTCAAAACGATAATAATGTAAATGATGGCTCAAGGCCTCTTCTTATTAAATGTTTGATATGGAGAAGAAATTTTACCCACTTGCCAAAGGGCCCCTACGAAATGGTTCTAGGTCCCGATGCAAGAATGTTGTTTTCCAAGCTCTGCCTCTTATGCAGTCTCCCTCTCTCTCTGCTGTGATGGACTAGGATTATTGGGTGGCCAACAATCGAGTCCCCTCTATCTCTAGCTCTGGGTCACACACTACTGGTATTTCTTGGGAAATTTTGGCCATCATAACAATGTGATCACCCTTTCTTCATCTCTTGGTGGCTTTATATAGGGGATTTCAAATCCTCCTTCCCTCCCTTGGTACATGATGGATGGTGACCCAAGGGAGAGGTATGATTCCATTGTGTGCTCCAATATCTTTTGAGGTCATAGTGAGGCGCTGGTGGTCATCTCTCCCAGCGGGCTTCATAAGTAGTGAATCATGATTTGATTTGTGTGTCCCTGAAAGTGACATTTTGCCATTTCCAGTCACATCAAGATGTAAGGCG
This sequence comes from Pinus albicaulis, assembly GCA_034641835.2. Lineage (NCBI taxonomy): Eukaryota > Viridiplantae > Streptophyta > Pinopsida > Pinales > Pinaceae > Pinus > Pinus albicaulis. The sequence goes on along the minus strand of CM076577.1, from coordinate 1,154,305,361 downwards.
CTTCTTCAAGGGATTGCTGCAATTTAACATTTAAGACTAGTCCAAATCTAATTTTCTCAAAACCTTAGAGATTTTAAATACTTCTTGATTCCATAATGTGTTCCTCGCCTATAAATCCTTAGGCTTGACATTAATTAATGTCATCTTTTGTTGCACGATGCAAGATAATTGATTTACTACAAGAATAATTTAACAAACCATATTTTATTAAAAAATTTCTAGTTAAAACAAGAAACCCCGTGAGGAATAATTAAATAAATCCTTGTTTATTTGATTTTCCTCTAGGAATAATTAATTAAACCACTGTTTAAATAATATTCCTGGTCATTTTTAACCCAATTATGAGAAATAATTAGATAAATATTTATTTTTCCTATTTTTCTCTAGGAATAATTAATTAAATCATTATTTAGTTATTATTTCTTGTTAAATCTAACTAAATCACCTAGAAATAATTAAACAAATCATTATTTGTTAATTATTCCCTAACCACATTCTTGAAATGATAAATAAATTATTTATTTGTTTATTATTTCTTAGTAAAGATATTGAACCAATTTGAATACATTTTCCCTCCAACAAAATATAATAGAATATTCTAAGCGGTTAGATCAAAATCTTGGTTAATAATATTTTATTATTCACCATTATCGATGATAACTCAATATTTTGTTATAAATAGAAGGTTTTTCCATTCATTATTCACTTTGATCACTTTCATTGTCGCGCTTTGATCATTCTCATTACTGCTACTACTTTATTTTCTTTTTGAGCTCCCATATAGTTGAGGGAGATTTGGTATCCTCACCCATTCCAACATTGTATCTAACACCATGCTTGTAGCATCAAATTCTCTACACCAAGACAAAATCGAAATCATAACACTTGTTTATGTCACGTGACATTGGATTTGTTGTGCCAAGAATCTTAAGTCAGTGAATCCCATGATGCAACACATTTTGGGTTTTCTACACCATTGAGAGAGAGAAACTTCTAGATTTGAAGCATAGAGGATAGCCAAGAACCCATCCCATTGAGGGGGACTGGTAACAATATTATTTTTTCCATTCCCATTCATTATAATACATATAAATTCTTTATATCTTGTCTTGTCTATTGGATGTATGGAGCATTTGTTTTCTTTTCAACTTATTTTTCTCGTATAGATAAGGTTTTTTGCAGTTGTTAGCCCCCTATGAAATTTTTGACAAGCAAGTAGGGGGCTAAATTGTTGTTGAGTCTTCAAGGAATGCATTTCCTCTGAAAACACAGTCTCCTTGAAGCCTCTTTGTGTCCTTTATCCTTTGAGCAAATCCCCTCTACTGGTTCCCCTTTTAAAGCCTCTCTGTTGATGAAGAAATTCCCAAAGACCTCCTTCCCCCTTTATTTTTCCCTCATTTAACCTCTTTTTATCCCCCCTTTTCTCCCCTTCTATTTCCCCATTTACTCCTCAAATTCCCCCAAAATCCCCTTTAAAGTCCCCCCCTAGCCTTTGTTGGCCTTGTCTCCCCTTTATCCCTCTATCGTTCCCCTTTAAACCCCTTAAATCCATTAAAATGGGCAAATAACCCTCTTCCGACCTTATTATAGGGCTTAGCCCCTTACCGCAAACCCCTTAACCACTTCCCCACATATGACCCCGCGCCAGGACCAAGTGCTTAAGTCCCCGGCGCTTATCGCAATCGGAACCATCGGGGGGAGGCAAAACCCTTTGTAATGCAAGAAATCCCCGATGCGATTGATTATAATGTTAAGACCTGCGGTGCTTTCCGCACCGTTGATCTTCCGTGGGGATCCAACGGCGGGCCGCTAATCGCAACCCCTCTCCGATCGCAATCGCAAGTCGCAGCAGTGCCGCCCCGATTGAAACCTTCTGATTGGATCTGGGCCGTCCATTCCCCTGCAGATCTAATGGTCATCGCATTAATCGCACTTCCCCCCCGATCCACTTCTCCACCGTTGATCTCCCCGCCGATCCGATGGTTGGCGCTTAATCGCAACAGCCTCCGATCAATCGCAAGTGTTTTCACCCGTGCTCCGATTGCGATCCTCCGATTCATCCGTGACCGTTGATCTGTCACAATATCCGACGGCTATCGCTCAATCGCAATCTCCCCTCCGATCGTTGTCCCCACCGTTGATCTTCCCCGCGATCCGACGGCCAGCGCTTAATCGCACTCCCCGTCCGATCGCAATCGCAAGCCTTCCCTCTGCCTCCCCGATTAAATCCTGGACGTCCGTCTGTTACATGATCTAACGGTCATCGCTCAATCGCATTGCCCCGCTCAATCGCAATCAGAACTTTCAATGGTGCCGCCCCGATTGAGATGCTCTGATTACATCACAGCCGTTCATCCTTCCCGTGATCGAACGGCCCGGCGCTAATCGCATCCCCTTCCCTCCATCGCCCGATTTGATCTCCGCCGTTCGTTCTCCCCAAGATCTGACGGTTCTGGTTCAATCGCCCTCCGCCTCCACTGGGTCCCACCTCCATGGCCTCCGCTCCATTGTTTTCCGTGTTTCCTTTGTAATTCGCCCAAAGTTCATTGTTGGGCTTTTACGTTGATTAACCGTCTCCTCCGCCATTTTCACTATTCCTCCACCGCTCCGCCACCTTTCCTCTGGCCTCTGCAGCATTTCTCCGCCACCACTGCCAGGTTCTTAACAGGTTTATCTTATGATGCAGAATAGCACAGAGAGGCTATTACAGCCGCCAACACAGCAGCAAGAGCAGGATTTAAGGGATTTGAGCCTGTAAGTGAAGATTAATTAGTGTTAACCCCGCAAGTCAAAGGATTCAAGCACTGTTTGAAGATTAAGAGCGCACCAGAAAAGTCATTACTGCGCTACCTAACAGCAAGACGTTTTCTCTAGACGTACGCCTTCCCGCAGCGTCCTCCATGTTCCTCGAGCCCATAAGCAGTAAATTTCACTGACAGAACTTCTCAAGAGACTGTCAAGCAGCATTAAAGAAGCATGGAGGGCTTTGCAGATCATTCCATCCAGTCCATTTATTTCAGAATGGCAGCACAGGGCTCCAGGCGCCAAAAGGACTCCAAAGAAACGTCCGAGGTCAATTTCTGACCTGACAGAGATCTCCAAACGGTCTACAGAGTACACACAGCGCTGCACCCTGCCATTAAGCGGTATGGGCGTGAACACTTCCGCCTCACTGTCTTAATGAGATTCATTTATTGTATATCCTACCTCTGTTGCTTCCTCTTCTCCTATAAAAGATCCCCGAGAACATAATGTAAGGGTTGTTGTTCAGCTGCTGGTAGTCTGCTGTTAGAGGGATTCAGTTTGACTGTTAGAACAGTCCTGGGAGGAAGTAGCAGAGTAGTTGTATGTAATAGGCTGGGAGGAGAAGTCTGGACTGTATTAGCCATTGAGCCATATTGTACATGACTGGTTTTGCATCAATTAATCAAAGCACATTTCACAGGATCCTGGTCTATTACTATTGGTGATGTGTTTCTTTACTCTGTTCATTACATTTTCATATTGTTTCATGTTCTTCTGGTAGGCATCAAAATAATGGTATAGGATTCACCCTGGTTAGGTGCCCTATGCTGTCTGCTCTCCCTACTTCTATGTTTTCTTCTCTATGTGCTATCTAAGAGCTGGTTTCAGTTGATTTAACCAGCGCAGCGGATGTTATTGCCTGCTGGCTGATGTATGAGTTGGTTGAAACTGTTCTTAGGTTCTGTTTAAGAGTGGGTTCACAGGTTTAGCCAGTGCAGCGGATGTTATTGCCTGCTGGCTGATGTATGAACTTGGGGGTTTGCTTCTTAGATGTTTCTCTGTATAACTTATCTCTGTTTTTTCCTTGGAGTTGCTAAAGCAGACCTGGAGTTAAATGACCTCTGGTCTGATCTATAAGCAGCCCCATTGTCTTTTTGAGAGCTGCCTTTGAGTATGTCCAAGCAAGTCTGGAGTTAAATGACCTCTGACCTGATCTATAGACAGAAAGTTGGTTGTCTTTCCTTCTCCCACTTTCCTTCCTTAATGTTCCACCCCACTCTCTAATCTAAAGATCCTTTAGTATTAGATGACTTGCCCTTTGGAAGCCTTGGCTAGTGGATGTAAGTAATTTTCCTATATGACTCCATAGCCCAATGGATGGCACGGTCTTGGTCCATTTTCCTTGCTGAAGCCTCCTGCTGTTCTGTTCCTTTCTTCCCATTGCTTTCCCAGTCTGTGATCTCCTAACCAACCCAGCAACCCTTCAACCAAATCATTTTAAAACCCCCTTTGTGCTTCATAACTAGCCTAACATCTCATTTTGAGCTTCAAAGACATATCATTCTTAGCTCTATTTGGAGAGATCCCTCTCCAGGTCCAGGAGGGCTAGATCCTAGGGCCTAAAAGTGCACCTATTGCTGTCTGTCTGGTCTGCCAACTGGGCCAAAACATGGGAACCCCAACATGTGATTATTTTAACTCATCATTATTGTATCAGTAATCAGGCTGCATTTTGTTATTGCTTGTCACATGTGTTAGATGAGCTCTTTCGTACACCCAGGCTAATGCCACATTAGAAGAGGGACTTACAGAAAACCCATGGAAAAGGTCGTGCGATGCGTGTTTGATAAAAAACAATTGAAATTTGTGGCCAAGCATCCAATTGGTTTGAACGAATATTTGAAAGAGTTTGAAGCCATAATTTTGCAGTTGTGGGAGGGAAAAGTTGTGGGGATTGTGGGTCAAGGCGGTGTTGGAAAGACAACATTGGCTAAAGAATACTTTAGCTAGAGGAGATCACATTACCGTCAATCATGCATTTTATATGATATCAGAGAAGCTGTTTCTTCTCTACATTCCTTGTAGAGGAAACTACTCAAGGAATTGACCGAATTAGATCTGCATATATACAACATTGATGAGGGTATAGAGGAGCTTCTAAAGTGTCTCTCTTCCTCTTCCTGTTATGACTTTATTATAATTTTAGATGACGCAGAGGATGTCTGACAATTGCAACTATTTTTTCCAATAGAAATATTCTTAGATGCAACAACTTAGTTTTTATTACGTCTCGTGACAAGAAAATCTTCAAACTGGTAAAAATCACATAGACATAAATTTATGAGTTATTGGTGTATGAGATCCCCTTGTTTGTGGGACAATAGACCCACCTTCATCGCCATGATTTTACTGCTAAATTCTACGAAGGAATACATATGTTGGAAAGACAGAAGATTAAAGGCACAAATTACACAAATATTTCACACACAAAAACACACAAGAGTTGTGGCTCTTCTATTAATAACATGAAATTCAATCTCTGAATACAATGAACCTGGTGAAGGGTATTTATCTTGACTCGCTTGACATGCACACTCTTATAAAATTCATATATCACATAACTTTGACTTACTCAATGCTCACTTAACTAACTCTCTAACTCACTTACCAAATTCATCTATCACACAACTTGACTACTCAATGCTTACTTAACTGACCATCTAACTCTTCATGTGGGAGTTAATTAGATATTTTAATACGCCCCCTTAATTACGACTGCTAAACTAAAACATGACTCATGACAACTCAAACATGCATGCTAGTCTATGTCTCAGTTAGGCTTACAACACCCAATTTTATTTTGTGAAAATCAAACACATATTTGCTAATGGCTTTGTAAATATATGAGCCAATTGATAACTAGATTTACAAGGCTTTAAGTGAACTTCTCCATTGATCACAAGTTCTCTAATAAAGTGATATTTAGTATTAATATTCTTCTCTTTTGATGAAACACACTATTCTTGGATAGTGCAATCGCTAAGGTGTTGTCACAATATATTGTTGTTGATCCATATTATTTCTGCTTGAGACCATCCAATACTCTTCTTAACCATACTACTTGACATGCTACTAATGTTGTTGTTACATATTCTGCTTCTACTGATGATAGTGTCACAATGGGATTCTTATTAGATGCCCATGAAATCACACCTAAACCAAGATGATACACATAACCGGAAGTGCTCTTCCTATCATCCAAACTACCTACAAAAGAACTATCTGTGTATCCAATCAAATCTTTATTTTATGTACTTGCATACATTATGCCACAATCTCTAGTTCCTGTTATGTATCTCAAAATTATTTTTCTTGCACTCCAATGTGTGTCTTTTGGAGTCTCCATAAATCTGGAAATAAAACTCACTACTTGCATAATATCCAGTCTTGTAGCTGTGATATACATGAGGTTGCCAACTAATATTTTGAATAGATTTGAATTAACATCTGATCATTTATCATCCTTGCTTAACTTTGTACCTGTTGCAACTGGAGTAGGGACAGGTTTGCAATTTTCCATCCTGAATTTTTTCAGCAAATATCTAGCATATTATTTTGGCAAATAAAAATTCCTTTTTTCAGATTGCTCAAATTTTATGCCAAGAAAATATTTCATGAGACCAATATATTTCATCTCAAATTATTTCATCATGGCTGCTTTAAATTCATCTAACTCAAGATCACCTATAAAAAACATGTCATCAACATATAAGCAAACAATCAAAATATGCTCGTGCTCATTTACCTTTGTGTACAAGGTAGGCTCAATGATGCTTCTACAAAATCCATTCTTAATCATGTAATTGTCAATTCTTCTATACCATGCTCTAGGTGCTTGCTTGAGACCATAAAGTACTTTCTTCAACCTATAAACTTTATCTTCTTTACCTTCAACTTCATAACCTAGAGGTTGCTACACATAAATTTCATCTTCTAGAATTCCAATCAAGAAGGCTGATTTGATATCCATTTGATATGGTTTCCATTTTTTCTGAGCTAATGTGGCTAGAAATTATCTTACAGCATCCAATCTGGCTACTGGAGCAAATGTTTCTCCATAGTATATTCCTGGTTGCTGTGAGAATCCTTTTGCTACAAGTCTTGCTTTAAATCTGTTAATTTCACCTTTCTCATTCAAATTAGCCTTGTACACCCACTTCACACCAATGAGGTTTTTATCCTTTGGAAAATTAACCAAATCCCATATATCATTCTTTTTAATAGCTTCAATTTTTTCATCCATGGATTGCACCCAATTTTCATATTTGATTTCTTCTTCAAACGAAGAAGGTTGGAATGACAACAATGCAAAATTTGAACTAATATCCAAATCATCATAAATATCTTTCAAACTTCTCATATTTAACTTACCATTGCTTGATTGATCACTTGGTTGGTTGCTTGGAGAATTCTGGTTTGTTGATCTTCTTGAATATCCATGCTACTCTGAAAATCTTGGAGTCTTTTCTGGTGTGACTATGTTTGGTGTCTGTTCTTTTGATTCTTGCTCCTACTTTTCCTCTACATCATCCTCTTCCATCAATGGTGCTTGTACATCAATTTTTTTGTCTACACTACCATTCCATGACTCTTTTTCTTTGAACACAAAATCTCTGTTGATTATGGTCTTCTTGGTGACAAGGTTATAGAATTTGTAAGCTTTTGATTTCTCACTATAACCAATAAATATGCATTTTTCACTTTTATCATCCAATTTTCCTCTTATATGCTTTGGCACATGTGCATAGGCTACACATCTAAAAACTCTGAAACGAGATATGATGCATGACATACCTGACCATGCTTCTTCTGGTATTCTATTCATCACACTCTTTGTAGGAGATATATTTATCACATCAACAACACATGAAATTGCTTATTCCCAATACTCATTAGACAAGTTTCTTGCTTTCAACATGCTCCTTGTCATGTTCATGATTATTGTGTTCTTTCTCTCTGCTACACCATTCTACTGTGGTGTGTATTTGGTTGTAAATTGTATTTTGATTCCATGTTGTTTGCAATACTCATGGAATGCTTTCGAATCATATTCTCCACCACGATTTGATCTTAGTACCTTGATCTGCCGATCACTTTGATTCTCTGCTAAGGCTTTGAATTCTTTGAACTTTGCAAAAGTTTCAAACTTCTGCTTCAAGAAGTAAATCCAAGTCTTTCTGCTATAGTCATCAATAAAAGTGAGGAAGTAACATTTTCCACCAATCGACTGTGTCCTCATAGGTCCACGCAAGTATGTGTGCACAAACTCAAGAGGTTTCTTTGCTCTGTATTAAAATACCTTTGGAAAAATTTCACAGCGTTTCGTTCCCAAGATGCAACACTCACAAGTACTAGCAAGTTCTTTAATGAGAGGTAATCCTATGACCATCTGTTTATGCTGCAAAAATATTAAACTAGAAAAGTGCAAGTGCCCAAATCCAAAGTGCCATAACCAATAATCATTAGAACATGCAATTGTAAAAGAATTGATCTGATCGTTGTGATTCATAATTAGAGGAAAGAGTTTGTTCCTCATCATCTTCACCTTTGTTATCAACCACTTACTTGGGGGCTTGTCATAAATAACACACTCTTGTTCTTGAAAGATAAATTTGTATCCTTTCTTCATCAATTGACCAACACTTATCAAATTGTGTTTGAGACGAGGAACATAATATACCTCTGAGATTGTCTTTAGCTCCCCCTGCTTGGTTAGAATGTTGACCACTCATTTTCCATCTACATCTACAGTCTTTTCAGTCCCCAACGTTACCTCTGTCTTTACAAATTGATCCAAATTTGCAACCAAATTCTTGTTGACTGTCATGTGGTTACTGCAACCATAGTCTAATAGCCACACCTTATTAGACGGTCCATGCATGTTGTTGCATGCTGGAAACATGGAGTTATTATTCTCTGTACTAACATTAGCTCTCTGGTTTCCTTGATCAACTATCTTCTTCCTGCAATCACGAGCATAGTGACTAAATTTATTACAATAATAACATCTCACCTTTGATTTTTTAGATCTTTGATTATTGTTGAAGCTTCTGTTGCTACTGCTTCCACTTTCATGTTCATGCTCTTCTCGACCATCTCTCTGACCACCATATCTTTCGCCTCGTCCTCTGCCTCTTGATCGACCTCTTGAAATAGAAACTTGGCGTTTGAAGGAAGTTTATAAAGTGGATCCTTATTTTTTTCTGTCCTTGCCTCATGCGATAAAAGTGATCCCATCAACTCATCAACTGTTAGTTTTTTCAAATCCTTGGCTTCCTCTATGGCTGCTACCACAACGATCACTGTTCAATCTAAGGACCTTTTCAATCACTGTTCAATCTTTAATTTCTTCACCATAAAGTTTTAACTGATTGACTACAAACATGACCCGATTCATGAAAGAATCGATGTCTTCTGTCTCCATATGCAGACTTTCAATATCTTTCCTAATATTCTACAATTTAACAATATAGACTTTGTCCATACCTTGATGGCTTGTCGCCAAAGTTTTCCATACTTCATTTGCTGAAGATGTGATCATAATCTTTTGGAACATTACTCAATCCACTCCCTGCTCAATTAGAAGTAACGCTTGTCCATTCTTCCTTTTGTCTTTCTTCCATTGTTCCCTCTCTGCATTACTGAGAGCTCGTTCTTCTATGTCATTATGAGGTTATGCAAACCCAAACTTTACATGATCTCAAACATCATGCGCTTTTAACACGGTCTCCATCTTAATAGCCCACACATCATAATCTTTCCCTGTGAAAAAAAGTAATTGTGCCTAGAAATTACTTATTGCCATCTTTCTTAAAAAAAAAAAAATTTCTCTTATAAAACTCTAAATTTTTCTTTTTATATACTTTGTAAAGCTCAAAAAATAACCTTGTAATAAAACCCTAAATTTTAATTTTTTATATAAAAAATACTTTATATAATATCCACTTTTCAAAAATCATTAAAAAATTCTTTTAAAACTTTCATTTTACACTCAAATGCTTTATGAAAAACCTTTTAAAACAAGTCTTCTATTATTCAAAGCCCTTGCATTGGTTTCAAAACATCCTTTTGAAAAACTTTAAAAGGAATCAAACCTTTTCACAACATGAAGCAATTGTATTTTTCAACCGTTGAACCGTATAACTTGTTGAATTTTGTGCTTTTTGTTAGTAATGCCCCAAGCATAGTATTATGTTGACTCTTTTTAAAACACTAACGTGTCCGAAGTGTTTTGTGGTGGCGTTTAACGCTCGTCACTTCGAATCGCACCGCGTTAGTGTGCTAACGCTGTAGAAATAAAAAGAACTCCGAATGAACTTGCTTTGTATATAATGTATGAGGTGCGTTATCGCTGTATATAAATGTATGAGGTGTGTTATTGCTTTAAACAAGAGAGGAAAAAAAATTCTCATCTCACACAAGGATGATTTATTGGTTTGTTTTTTTTGGGTCTTTGTTCTGATACCAATTTTTGGAAAGACAAAAGAGTAAAGGCACAAATTACACAAATATTTCATACACAAAAACATATATGACTTGCGGCGCTTTTATTAATCACACAAACTTTAATCTCTTAATACAATGAACCCGGTGAAGGGTATTTATCGTGACTCGCTTGACATGCACACACTTACCAAACTCATCTATCACATAATTTCGACTTATTCAATGCTTATTTAACTGACTCTCTAACTCGCTTACCAAATTCATCTATCACACAACTTGACTTACTCAACGCTTACTTAACTAACCATCTAACTCTTCATGCGAGAGTTAATTAGATATTTTAACAACATACTCTACCCTCTTTAGTTTTGAACCCATAACATCTTATGAGGAAACATATGCTCTTACCATTATATCGGCCATAAGCATGGTATTACACATTTAGGTTTTTTTTTACTATGTATTAGTTTGTCTTTGACCAAAAAATTCTACGGACTTATCCATAGTTCAATATTGATAATTCAATTTTTGTTATTTTTTAATATTATTTAAATTATTTATTGTAAAGTGATTAATTGAAGTCTTATTATGGGTTCTTTAGTGACTTATGTTTATGTTAATTATTGATTTTTTGTTTTTAGTTTTATTTCCTTTTTATTTGATTTTTTAAAATATGTTTTCTCCTTACTTTTAATTTTAAGGTGATTTATTATTCAATTTTTTTTAACTAGTTATTTTATTTTTGTATGAAATTTTTGTCTTTATTATTTTTAGTTTAATTAAGTTAAGTATCAAGTACTATTTATTATATAATCCTTGACCTATAATAAATTAGAAAAAAAAAATTTAAAAAAAAAAAAAAAATTATATATATATATATATATATATATATATATATATTAAACTAATTTATTATATGTGTTTTTCCTCTTCTTCATTGTTGAACCATAAAACAAAATAGATATAAAAATAAATAAAAAAGAGGAAAAAGAGTTAATTTGGTAATGGAGAAAGAAAACCCAAGTAGCAAAGATTATCACATGAGCCTTATTTGTTTTTTAAGGTGGACATGGATTCACCCAGTTAAAACCCCAATTACCAAAGATTATCCACATGAGGCTTAGTTTCATTTTAAAGTGGAAAGGGATTTAATTAGTTAAAAAAGGGAGAAATGGTTGAATTTAAAGTGGACAATAATTCAAGCCCGTTGGATATAGTGGGAAAGATTGACATGGTGTGCATACAACTTCAATGACCTTATTGCAATTTGTATGAGGTTTTCATTTGTTTTTTTTTTTTTTTGAAGTGAAGTCGATCGATTATGATATTTGCATGTAATAGACTATGTTTATGTTTTTTTAATAGGCATTGAGTTTCGTGGATGTAATCTAAATTCTCAAGTTTTTTTTGTGACATGTAATTTTACACATATTCGACTTTTTAGAGATTTATTATGAAACTACAATATAATTAATTTCCTCATAGATATAATAAAAGTTCATACGCTTTTTTTATGACATGTTTTTGAAATACTTAAATTCTTATACGTTTTTACCTTGTAAACAAGAATAAGTGGGAGAAGAAAAATTATATATATATATTTTGAGGAGATTTAGTGAATGTTTCTTGAGCATAATTATTATGTTACATTAAAGTTTTTTCCTGAGAGCATGATTAGTTGTTGGTATTAATCCTTTTTCTCTTATTTATAGTTGAATGTTTCTTCAACATAATTATTATGTTACATTAAAGTTCTTCCTTAATAGTATGACTAGTTGTCATTATTAATCCCTTTTCTCTTATTCATAGTTTGTATATATTCATGTTTGGGTAATTCCTTGAGGTTTTCCTCCATGTTGATCATATAACTAAAGGGGTAAGTTGTAACCCCCTCAGCTTTGGAGAACCCTTGAGAAGGTGAAGGTCACCATATTGGTCATTATGACAACCAGACTTGGCGGATTACATTTTTTCTCATTGTTACCTTCCAATTGTTAGGGTTTGATCGAACGGTGGGGATTTCGCCCAGACAGTTGATGGAAATAATTTCCACCCGAGTCCCTCTCTGACATCGTCCTTCCACCTCCTTGTTGAAGTAGCTTTGCAATTTTTTGGAACCTAGAGGTTGGCTCGAATTCATGCCAATTGTTCACTCTCATGAGCATCTTGCAAAAATAATTTTACAAGAAATTCTACAGGAAATTCTATGTTTTTTCGAATTCATGCCAATTGTTCACTCTCGTGAGTACTGTTGTCAACAAGTTTTCCTTGCATTATTTTTAATATCAAAACATAGATATTTGTTCGATTCATCTCTTTGTTGGATTGACAATGAAAGTTATGGATTACCGGGTTATATTGGAATGTTTCTTGAGATTATTGTGTACCATTTCTTGGGGCTTCAACCCCTCATAGTGTGTGTTTTGGTCATATATAGCTATTACAATTTCATTTCAATATTTGGGTAATTAATTGTTGTAATAATTTTGTTTGCATCGTTTCTTGTTCATGTTGAATACTTATATTAGTTAATATTTCTTTAATAATGTCAAATTGTGCCATAAGGGAACAGAGTCTGGTTCCCTCTAACTAGGCACCAAGACTTTTGCATTGGAAGAGGATTGGTTCCCTAGAGCCTCTAAGTCGTAGTGGAAACCTAACCTATTTGTAGCATCCATGGTTATTAATGTGTATGTTTAGTCAACTTAACTAGGACAAATTAAAAGATTTCTTTGTACTAAATAAAACACACTTGTTGTTGTGACTCATATGTTTCACTTATTTTCGTTGTTTTGTACTTTAATTATTTTAACAGGCCTAAATTGCACCCATATATATATATATATATATATATATATATATATGAATACTCTAGCATTTCTTTGTCATAGACATCTGTAGAAACTAGATATCACTTATCATAAGAAAAATACTTTCAGGTACTGATATTGCATTGTAACAACATTTGGGTTTCCTTCAACCTATTTTGTCCAGAGCATTTACCAGAAAACTCGAGACATAAGATTTCTCGATAACATTTTGATGCTTCAAATTTTTTCTCTCGGATTCATTACAACACTCTATACTATAATTTATGTAAACAAACATATAGAATTCACACCAAGTTCTTTCAAGAAGTTTAGTCACTTATTTGTCCAGTTTAGCTCTATCAAAGAAATAGAACCAGGAAGAAAAATTATTTATCCTCCCAACCTTTGAGATTGACAATTACGTTCAGGTCTCCCCCCGAGCTTCATGGTTTCCAAAGCAGCTCAAGATAGTAAGCATTCTAGGACCTCAAGACCTCTAGTTTATTCCAGATTATTCTTCCCAAGGGTTTGCACTAGTTATGACCCACTCAAGAAGACCCTCCAGTAGTGCAACTGCTTTTCTTGACAGTGTCCTGTCACAAATTCACTTTTCTTTTCCTCTTACTTCCTCACTCAGAGACACATTGCCTCTCCCACTGAGAGATTTTCTTTTGATTTTCTCCAAGGAAGGAAGTATTTCTTGATAGCCTCCTGTCACAAGTTCACTTTTTGTTTCCTCTTACTTCCTCACTGAGCCACACATTGTCTCTCCCACTCAGAGATTTTCTTTTAATTATTTCCAAGGAAGGAAGTAACTATCTAACTACTTGGAAACCCAAGATTTTCCTCTTTTGAAGTCTTTCTTGCTATTTCTTTGACCAAGCATAAATTTTATTTTAAAACAAACAAAATAAAATGATAATTACCACTTAGTCTTAACCAAGTCAAATTACAAAGTCCCACACAATTAAAATAAATAAATAAATAAATTTGTTTTCATAATAAGGGATGTCAAACCTGAAGATCTATTATAAAACTACAATCTAATTAATTTTCATATAAAATTAAAAATATATTATTGTTAAATTTTTTTCTATTAAACTTGCTTGTAATTAGTGTTTCATGTGACATTTTCCTTTTCCTTATTTTTTATAAAAATATGTTAACAAATTACTAAACAATCTATTAAACCACATTTTAATAGTTTTTTTATAAAATTGAAAATATATTGTTGTTAAATATTTTCCTAACCTATGCTCAATATAGTGTTCTTTGTGACATAATTAAATTTCTATCCACAAATTATTTAATAACTTGAGGTTATATATATGTTTGTAATTATGAAATCAGAACTTTGTCCTTCTTCCCTTACTTTTACTTTATATTAAATTAAATTCTTCAATTTCCCATTCCCAGCTGAAAAAGATAAACAAAGACACATATGTATTTTAATTGAGAAAAAAGGAAAACAAAGACACATATATATTTTAATTGAGAAAACAGAGCGATTATGCGTGGACAGCAGTTTCCAAGATTCGGTCCCAGTCTACGGTGCGCATGGGGTGGAAATTGGAATTGGACTCGATTCTGTTTTTGCTGAGGCCATTATTTGTGAGATTTTGTCCGGACTTGTCACGACTCTCTTACATTTGTAGAAACACTGAGTGCGTAATGGGCTCCCATTTGTTTTTATTATCAATATACTATAAACCTCAACTCCACTCTCATCAATTAAAAAAGAAATGCCGAGTAAGAGATCTGATTGAATATGATAAAACACTCAGCAGCATGAATCATACAAAAATTAAATATTATAATTATTTGTGAGATTTGCATGGGACTTGTCTTTTCAGAAAGAAAAAAACGCTGAATATATTAAGAATATATACAGTACATGTTCAAGATAATCTCCACTGTGTGAGCTACACATTGAGAAGACCACCATCGTTGCCCAGTAGAATATTGCTCATGTTTGAGCAAAAACAAATAAAGTGGGCAGCCACATCGACAGGTCATGATCCGACCCGTATAACAAATGCCAACAGGGAATGGAAGTCAGGAAATAATGAACATAGAAACAAAACAATTCCAGTATCCTGTTGCTGTACCAATAAAACAAAAGAAAAGCATCTTTCACAATGATGCTGAAAAAAGATTAGAAAGATAATCTCGTACAGCATAGATGATGAAAATATAAAGATGCTGATCGGAGCAGAATGATGAAAGAAACAGGAATAGATATTATAACAATCATGCTCGCCTGATAATCACGCTCGCTTGCAAAATATTCCGGCTCGCTTGTCATGAGGATATTTCGCGCCATGTCCAATCCTGGGAAGTGTGAGAGACATGTGCGAATATGCGAATGGAACCAAAAGTGTAGATGATCATAGGAAGATATGCAAACGATAAAAAGATCAGAGACCCTGCCCTGAATAGATGAGTATTCACGCTCGCCTGTGGAAGATATCTAATCCATATAGTAAACAAAACATAAGATTCCCGAACCCAATCTATCCGACTGTAGAGAAACAAAAGAGATGATGCCTCGCCAGAAAGAGGTGATTATCATATATACTCCCTGCATAAACGGCCAAAACAAAAACAGCTCCAAGTATGATGATAAAAAGCTTATGACAGTAATATTAAGGAAGAGGAATGTCCTGTATATCAATCATAGAGCCTCTTATGAAATGAGCGACCTTTAATATACCAAAATCCTCCAGCAATCCTTTCTTTGACAAACGATCAGCTCTGGTGTTGAGTTCGCGATATATATGCTGAAGAGGGGGGCAGCCCAACTGATTCCATAACGTTCTGGTCCTGTCCATCCATCCTTGAAGTAGCGGGGAATCCATATGAGCCTCGCCAGATAACCATCCAATCACCAGTTTCGAGTCCCCATAAATGCCTGCAACCTGTAATTGAAGATCATATGCAATGAACAATCCCCCCCATAAAGCCATGACCTCCGCCTTATTATTGGACCCAGTACCCCCATTCCAGTGAATGTGAAAACGTTCCATTTCAGAAATCTTGATCCAAGCCCCGCATCCAGTAGTATCGTTTGCAGCAGCTCCATCAAAGAAAATAGCAGGGACCATTATGTGATGGGGTCGAATACGCCTCGAGCCATCAGAAACATCATTTAAAACTGTAGGAGAAATGTCCATCCAAGATCTAATGGCAGAGTATATTTTGTGGATCTGGAAGGGGATCCGGTCAAAAATCCATCTGTTTCTGGCGAGCCAAATCTCCCAGATGAAAAAAAAAGGCAGCGACCTGAATGTACTATAAGATTTGTCCCATTCAGTTGCAGTGGTAATGAAATCTACGGGGCTCCATGCCGGATCCGGGAAGATAAATCTGAAAAAATTCCATATCTGTAATACCAAAGGGCATGTGAAAAATATATGAGAAATAGACTCATCATCAGCGAAGCAGAAGACGCACAATCCAGGACCTTGGTGACCACGCCTTTTTAAATTATCCCATGTAAGAATGCGACCCTTCCAAGTGAGCCACCCGAATATCGTGATCTTAATGGGAATATTTCTTTTCCAAAAGATTCTGAATGCGCTTGGACTCTGCATGGGGACAGCCAGAGAAAAATAGGACTGATATACCTCCTTCACTATAAGGGACATGTTTCTCGTAGGACCACCCCATACCATTTGATCTCCCCCTGTAGCATAGCAGAATCCCGCTCGTCGAAGAGAGTCCCGAAAGTTGTTCCATTCAACCTCCATATCATCCTGTAGTCCAATTTGATCCGATGTCTTGAAGATAGGAGCTGCATTCGTCCAACATAGGATAATCTGAGAAAGAAAGTGAATACCCCTTACAGCAAGAGCGTGGATAAGATGAGGAGATGGACCCCCATCCATTGGCAATTGCAAAGGCGCGGCTCCAATGGGAATGAAACCGCCATCCCGAAAATGCCACCGCAGACGTGGAGCAATCAGAGGAATAATCCGTCTGAAGCTACGCCAAATACAAGAAATGTGGCGCGGAAAAGAGAAAGTATTGCAGCTGATCATAAGCAGGGCATTTTCCGAAATATACTTGGCCTTATTTATATCATACCATAATCCCGGGATGGTGATAGCCCGCCAGAAATATTTCGACAACAGAGCATAATTAAAAAGCCTTGAATCTAAAATGCCCCACCCCCCCCAATCCTTTGGAGAACATATATCTTTCAAACAGCATAAATGATATTTTTTTTCCAAATTGGCACCACCCCATATAAAGTTTGAAATGATACTGTTCATTTTGGCAATGATACCTGCAGGGATGAAAAAAAGATGAGCCCAAAAGACATACAACTGTGAAAGTACCGATTGGACCATGATATACCTGCCACCCTTCGAAAGCCACCTATGATTCCATCGCTGAATCCTCGCCTTGAATCTATCAATAATCCATATCCAGTCCCTATTTTTATATCCGCATGGCTTAATAAAGAACCCCAAATACTTAAACCCATCTGATAGATGACGCTTAGAGATGCCCATAAAATCCGCAATGAACGAAATCTCCATTTCGTCACCATAGTCAAATAAAAGGAAGGATTTCCCACAATTGATGGAAAGACCAGTAGCATTCTTGAAGCGTCGAAACATAATGTGAATATAAAACCAATGATTCCGACGCAAGTATCCAAACAGCAATAAATCATCCACAAATAAGGAATGCGAGGTAGAGATCGAATTTGAGAAAGCATACCCTTTAATAAAACCTCTCTGTTCAGCAAAAAGCATCAGCCTACTGAGCCCGTCCATCACCAATATGAAAAGAAGGGGGGAGAGAGCGCATCCTTGACGCAGCCCCCTTCCAGCTTTGAAGAACCGCGATGGGAAACCATTAACAATGACTGAATATCGGACATTTGTAACACATGACATGATCCATCTCAAGACTCGAATAGGGAGGCCAACCTTGAGCAGCAACAGACGGATGAAAGCCCAATCCACTGAGTCATATGCTTTAAACAGGTCAACCTTCATAATTAAAGCTTCTTCCTTTGATGAATGAATAGAATGTGCTACCTCCTGAGCAATAGCAATCGCGTCATGGATTGACCTACCGCCCAAAAACCCATACTGCTCCCTAGAAATGTTGGCAGACAAAACCGGCTTGATACGTTCGGCAATGATTTTAGAAGAAAGCTTGTATAGCAAATTGCACAAGGAAATGGGCCTAAATTCCGCAAAAGTCTGCGGATCCGAGGCTTTAGGGATGAGTGCAATAAAGGTCGAATTGAGGTTGGCCGGCATGTATCCCCTGCAGCGAAACATCTCCAGCATTTCCACAATCTCGTCACCCATAATATCGAAAAAGTGAAGAAAAAATTCAGATGGCCAACCATCAGGGCCCGGACACTTATCAAGTTTAAAAGACTTCAGGACCTTTAAAGCTTCTTCCCTTGAGATAACCCTATCCAGAACCTCAATGTCATTCTCAGCGAAAAACGAGGGGAATTGATCCAGTACCCATGCCTGGTCCGGGTCTTCTATAGACTGGTCGACAGAATAGAACTTGGAAAAATAGGAGAAAGCCTCATTATGAATATCAGTCATAGAAAAAGCATATTCACCATCTTCCTTCCGAATACGCCATATAGCGTTTAGATTGCGTCTGGCATTTGCTGTTCTATGAAAGAATTTAGTATTATGATCACCGTCCTTAAGCCAGAGCATACGGCTTTTTAAACGCCATGAAATCTCTTCAATGCGAAGGATTTCGCGTTTCCTTGAACCAAGTTCCTGTAATAAACCCAATTGAACAGCATCCGGAGACCGGGAAGCAAAAGAGGCGAATATATCATCCATTTTGGCATTTATGTCAGACAGCTCCTTTTTGAGTAAAGATTTCTTCTGAATTTCCCATGCCTTGGACGCCTGTTTGACACGATTCATTTTGTAGTGGAATCGATCCCATCCCGATAGACCAGTCCGATCATAGTTCTGCACCCATATGCTGTGGACCAGTTTGGTGTATTCCGAATCCTCTAACCAGACCCGATTGAATTTAAAAGGACGTCCTCGAACCACTGAATCTGACTTCCATGACAGTCGAATAGGCATATGGTCAGATATATTTGAGCTAATGACATCTGAGCGAATCTGACACCATCGATCAATAATGTTGACGTGGACCATAGCCCTATCCATTCGCTTGGCTATAAACTGATCACTAGCTCTTTTATTGGTCCAAGTTGGTAACAGAGGATTTGGGCGAATATCAAACAAATTAAAACTGTATAGCAAATCATTTATGATTGGAGAGATAGAGTCCACCCTAGCATGTGCGCCCCATACTTCATCCGGTCGTAGAGCAATATTGTAATCCCCCATCAATATAAGATTATGCAATGCAAGAATACCAGATGCAGCAAAGCGCTGCCAGAAAGATAATTTGTTCCTGTATGGGGCATATAAATTAATAATATAAACAGTGTCCTTTATACCCCTAATATGACCCGCCAGTAATATACCCCCGAAAAACTTATAGGCACCAAAAGATGCCATACTGGGATTCCATATAGCTATGAGACCACCCGAATGTCCTACTGCATCCACAGCCGCAGCCATCCATCCCACCTTGAAACTGAGAAACGACTTAATAGCCTTCTCCCTGGAACATAGAGTCTCTTGAGCTAGAAAAATGAAAGGATCACCTGATGACAGAATCTCACGAAGGCAATGTGACTTGGGGGCATCGCCCAAACCCCTGATGTTCATGGAGATTATGTGATTCATCTAGACTCAGGTTCCGGGTGGCATGCTCTAAGCGCCCGAGAGTCATATAGTGGACCATCACTGATCGATATCGGGATCTCAGTGAGGTTTTCATCTTGACCAGTAAAAAGGGAAATAGCTTTGAATTTTCCTTCCTCAACTCCACTCTCATCAATTAAAAAAGAAATGCCGAGTAAGAGATCTGATTGAATATGATAAAACACTCAGCAGCATGAATCATACAAAAATTAAATATTATAATTAATATTAAAAATATTAATTAATAATTATATATTTTGTTGTATTTTTTTAACTGATAATAATAATAATTTAAAATAAAATTACAATTTAATTAATAATTTTTAATAAAAATATATCATCATATAAAATTTATGATAATGAATAAGTCCACTTTCTCAAATCATAATTGTATACAAGTTTTTATTTTTTTCACATCATAATAATAGACAAGTCCACTAATCTCTAAAAACTAAACCACTACCTAACCATTAGAGACCAAACCTAGATCCATTAAACCACATTATGAGGACTGCACAAGTCTTCATATGTATACAGAAATAAATTTCTGTGCTATTTACAAGGCATCTTGCATTTTAATGCACCTGCCTGCGCTTCAATCATCTAATTAGGCTCGCAATTTGAAGCCTAGTGGGCTCCACAATCTGATCTATCTGCCTGCTTCAATCTGACATACCCGCCTACTTCAGTCATCTAATTATTATTTTCTGTCTGCCATATTTTTATCCATTCATTAGTCTGTCTATCCATTCATCCCAATTCCCACTCAAATGGCACAAACCGCTTCTTCCTCCTCTCCATTGACTTCTTATGAAGTATTCATCAATCACAGAGGACCTGATGTGAAGAAAACATTCGCCAATTATCTCTACCATCGCCTTACATCGATTGGATTGCGAGTGTTTTTGGACAAACCAGAACTGGAAGAGGGGTGCACCTTTCCCTCTCAAATAGAAGTCGCAATTCAAAGTGTCGCTATTCACATAGCCATTTTTTCTCCCACTTATGCGCAGTCTGTGTGGTGTCTGAATGAGCTCATCCACATGATAAAGTCGGGGGCTACTATTCTTCCTGTGTTCTACAACGTGGAGCCTCGAGAACTCCGCTGGACGGGGAAAGATGGACGTGGGAGGTATGCCCAAGCCCTGC
Source organism: Pinus albicaulis (assembly GCA_034641835.2). NCBI lineage: Eukaryota > Viridiplantae > Streptophyta > Pinopsida > Pinales > Pinaceae > Pinus > Pinus albicaulis. The sequence continues at coordinate 1,154,284,369 of CM076577.1, read as the reverse complement.
GCAATCACGAACAGAAAGAACGAAATATCCCAGAGACAATTCAGAAGTGGAGAGAAGCTCTTTGCACTGCTGCAGACATAAGTGGCTTCGAGTTAGAGGCATTTCATAGGTGAGACTCTCCCTCTTCTGCTTCTCTACCATTTAATTTCTAATTTGTTAAAATATTGATGGGCATGACTAGACATTTTATATAATAAGGGCATTCTGATATATTCAGGGACGAGGGAGAACTATTGGAAGCGGTCGTCCTGCGCGTGTTGAATAATGTTGACAAAACACCATTGAAATTTGTGACCGAACATCCAACAGTTTTGAAGGAAAAGTTAAAGGAATTTGAAACCGAAGTTCTGCAGCAGCAGCAGCAGAAGAGCAACGTTGTGGGGATTGTGGGTCAAGGCAGTGTGGGAAAGACAACCCTAGCCAAAGAATTCTTCAGCAAGAGGAGATGGCAGTACAGTCGATCGTGCTTTTTATATGATGTCAAAGAAAACTACGCCAGTGGATCTCTACATATTTTGCAGAGGAAACTACTTAAGGACTTGACTGGATTGGACTTGCCAATATACAACATTGATGAAGGTATAGAGAAGCTCTTAAAGCATCTGTCCTCCTCTTATAACTTTCTTATAATTTTAGATGATGTAGATGATGCTCGACCGCTGCAACCGTTTTTCCCAATTAAAGATATTCTTAGCCCCAATAGCTTGATTTTGATCACCTCTCATGACAAAAAATTCTTCAAAATAGCAAAAATCGCAGAGACGTCAGTTTATGAGCTAAAGGGGCTCAATTTACAACACTCCGAATAGCTTTTCTGCCATCATGCTTTTCATCAGCCACATCCTCTACCGAAATTTACAGATCTGGTACATGCTTTTCTAATATCTTGCAATGGATTGCCACTATCATTGAAGGTATTAAGCGCACTTCTTTGTGGGGAAGATGACAGATCTTACTGGCAAGAGACCTTGAATCGACTAAATGACATATTACCTACTACTGAGATATATGAGTGACTTAAAATCAGTTATGACTCACTCAGTTCAAAGGATCAAGAAATATTCTTAGATATTGTTTGCTTCTTCGACATAGGGCAAGATGAAGATACCGTTATAAGAATATGTGGTTCAGTTGGGCAGTTTCAATCTAAAGAATAAGTGTCTCTTGGAACTTGATGGTGAAAATAAAATTAAAATGCATGATCAAATGGTTCCACTTGCAATACAGACCAATCAATTACATGATCAACATCATGCACATATCTCTTAAGCAATGAAACATGGAAAACATCATGGAATTTCACTGTTGGCAATAGTGGAAGTCTATATGCCATTGGTCGAATCCTCTCAAGGATTTCAAAAGGCATATAATAACAAGTACCAACTTAGCACATGACCCAATCCTCAAGGAGATCCTCTTGGGCATAATGTGAAAATACACATGCTCCCGAACCTGAAACTCCTTGAATTCTCTATGTTGATATGCATAACTCTTCTGTCTGTCTTGTGTTGCCTTTAAGTTCCTTTTAATAACCTGCATCCCCTACTCCAGCTCAACCAACATATCGGGTCCAATCAACATCATGTTCACTGGATCAATCCAACTGATAGGAGTAACAACTCCGCCCGTAGAGAGCCTCAAATGGACTCACCTTCCAGGATTCTTGATACTCATTGTTATATACAAACTCCACCAGTGGAAGATACTCCTCCCACTTCCTCTATTAATGCATGACATACATCCTCAACATATCCTAAAGGATCCTGTTAACCCTATGTTTCTCCATTTGTCTGTGAATGATAAGCTATACTGAAGGCTAACTCTGTCCCCAAGGATGCAAACAATTCCTTCCAAAACTTGGAAGTGAACTTAGCATCTCTATCTGATATAATCTTCTTCGAAAGACCATGCAACCTCACTATTTCTAATGAATATATGAGCCACTTCACTTGTTGAATTAATAGACTTCACGACAATGAAGTGAGCTACCTTGTTAAGGCTATCAACCACAAGCTTGATGGAATAATGGTGCCTCGATTTCCTTGGAAATCTTGTAATGAAGTCCATGGAAATGACCTCCCATTTCCATTTTGGAATTGAAATGGGATGCAACAAACAAACTGGATGCTTGCGTTCAACTTTCACCTACTGACACGCCAAGCACCTTGCAACAAACTCAATCACCTGTCTCTTCAAATTCGACGAATAATAGAACTTCTTAATAGCTACCAAGGTCTTATGGGATATTGGGTGGCCTGAATATGGCTTGACATGAAACTCTCTCAAAATAAGCTTCTCCAGCTCATTGTTATCTGACACATAAATCCTTCTCCTAAACCTTGCCAAGCCATCTAATGTGAGGTGATACTCATCATCCCTATCACCTTCACCCTATTGTTGCAATCTCCAGTTCAACTTATGATATCTCTCATCATGTTGCTCTGCATGCAAAATATGCTCATGTAAATTTGTCCCATAAGAGCTCACAACTAAAATATGATTCACCTGCATTCTCCTATTGAGAGTATCTGCAACCCGGTTCTCCTAGCCCTTCATGTACCTGATCTCAAAATCAAACTCACTGAGAGTAGCCAACCATCTAGCTTGCCTCACATTCACAATAGGTTGGTCAAAAAAATTACCTCAACCCACTGTGATCACTCATCAAGTCGAACCTCCTACCAAGGATATATTGTCTCCACATCTTTAACACATGAATGATCACTGCCAACTCAAGATCATGAGTCACATAGTTCTTCTCGTGCTCATTCAACTTTCTTCACTCATAGAAAACCACTCGCCCTTCATGCATCAGGACTCCACCATGTCCTCCCTTGCAAGCATCTTTACAAACAAAAAAACTCCTTATCAAGAACTGCAACCTTTAAAACTGTAGCATTTGTAAGCAAATGATTCAACTAATCAAAGCTAGTTGCAAACTCATTAATCCATTCAAACTTCTTCCCTTTGCTTTGGAAATATGTAATAAGATAGCCAATCTTAGAGAAGTTCTTAATTAACCTCATGTAATAACCTGCTAATCCCATAAATGATTTGACTTCATTCGCATTCCTTGAATTTGGCCACTCCATGATAGCCTTAATCTTTTCCGTGTCCACTGCTATCCCTTCCTTGGAAACAACATGTCATGAGTAAAGAATCTGGGTTTGAAAGAAAATGCACTTGCTGAGCTTGGAATACCACTTATTCTCCCACAACAATTTCAATACCATTTCTAGGTGCTCTTCATGCTCTACTTCATTCTTTGAATATACCAATACGTCATCAACAAGACTATCACAAACTTATCCAGATAAGGGCGCAACACATTGTTCATCAAACACATGAAGGTGGTTGTAGCATTAGCAAAACCAAAAGGAACCACCACAAACTCATAATGCCCATACCTTATATGAAATGCAGTCTTGTAGAGGCATTCTTCCTTAATGGTCACTTGATGATATCTTGATCTTAGATCAATCTTTGAAAACACCGCAACTCCCTTCAGTTGATCAAACAAATCATCAATCCACGACAATGGATACATTTTCTTGATAGTCACCTTGTTTAACTACTTATAATCAATGCACAATATGAGAGTACCATCCTTCTTCCTTACAAACAACATTGGTGCACCCAAATATGACATAGTTGGACTTATGTATCGCTTATCAAGTATCTCTTTAAGTTGTAACTTCAATTCCACCAACTTTGGAGTGCTCATCCTGTACGGTGTCTTAGATGTTGGTGTTGCTCTCGACATCAACTCAATAGAAAATTCCACCTCCTTATGAGGTGGTAGTTCTGGAATATCTGCAAGAAACACATCTTGAAACTACAACAAGACAATATACTTCCTCGGGACTTCATTATCCTCATTCTCTTTCCCTTTATCATTGGAAACATGAACTGCAAACAACAAACATATTTTCTTGCGACCGTGCTTGGCTTGCATATTTGTAACCATTCTCACTAATGTAGGATTATTCTTTCGTTGCAAGATTTCGTTTTCTCCGTCATCATCCAAGAATTGAATGGCCTTGTCATAATAGTCTACTTTTGTCTTGTGAATGAAAAACTAATCCATGCCCAAAATCATGTTATATGATCCCAAAGGAAGCACATTTAGATGTGATAATATAGACATGTCATTACGACGTTATATTTCCTACGCTACCGACTTACACGTTTCCTTTACAACATACAATACAATTACTAGTATATAAAACAATTAAAAACACACATTTTTTATATTTAAAACATGTAGTGTCTCATAGCAATAGGCAAAATCATTTATGAGTTACTAAACTTTATTTTTAGGTGTAAAACTTAAAAATTAAGATCACTCTTAAGAATCATAAATATAAACTGTAGATACTTATGAGTAACTAACCTTTTCAAAGTGTAAAACTTAAAGGTTTATATTTAGTGAGATTAAAAAAAAAGTTAGTAACTCTTAAATTTTGATCTCTATTTGAAAAATATCTATTATTATTATTATAAAATACAACATTAATGCGGAAATATTTCCTCTCATTTTTACATATATAATGTTAAAATAACTTAGATATCATATGGCACCATTAGCGCATAAAAGTGATAATTGCTCACTACTACCACGGTGGCAATGGGTACTGGACTTGTTGATCCGATAAAACCTTTATTCTCGCACAAATTTTCTCATCTTCAATGTTCATGATTGTGCAATGAAGATTCATAAATCCTCATCTTTCGGTGGCACATAATTTCCACGAAATCACGTTGTTCCATAAATTGTGGGACATAATTTCTACGAAATCTACTGGGAGTGGAAAATTATTGTTCTTTGTCGTAGACAGAATATATATGGGCCCATAGACAAAGCCTTTAATGTGTAGACGAGACATAATCTCCATAAATTTTCAGAATGGTGGAAAATTATTGACCTTGTTTGGATCTCCGAAATTCCCTGAGTTGGAAATTATCGACATTCAGTCACTTAATTATCGTGGACACATGATTGGTAAATCCTTCTTTCTAGACAGAATGCAATTTCCACAAAATTTCCACTATGCGGTGGAGCAGTATGCACTTCATGCTTGTCGACATTTTGATGTTTGTTATCTATATGGCTCGACAGGTCAACAAATCCTTAGTCTCTACACGGGCTTGGCCAGCGCTGGATGTACCAAATATTCGGCAATCAGATTGGGTGCTCTGACCGCGCCCATGTTCATTTAATTGCCAAATCAACAATCGACAAGGGTTGGTAAATTTAGAACAAACATAATTTCCACAAAATTTCCATCTAATTGCCAAATATATAGGTTCGAAAATTCTTAGACCAAACATAATTTCCAGCAAAATTCCTATGTAATTGCCAAATATTCAAGAAATTAACAATGGATGGAATTACCTAATTGCCAAATATTCAAGAAATCAATAATGGATAAAGATTGGTAAATTTAGAACAAACATAATTTCCACAAAATTTCCATCTAATTGCCAAATATTCAAGAAATCAACATAAGCTAAGGGTTGGTAAATTTACACCAAACATAATTTCCACAAAATTTCCAAAAGACGGTGGAGCTTTCAGCACCATGTCACTTCATGGTTGTCGACAGATGGCACTGTCTGGTTCTCGGCATTTTAATGCACCTGCCTGCGCTTCAATTATCTAATTACGCTCGCTGATACTTCTCAGCAATCTGAAGACTTTTGAGCTCCGGTATCTGATCTATCTACCTGCTTCAATCTGATATACCATTTTATGTCTGCCCTTTTATCCGTTCATTAGTCTGTCTATCCATTCATCCCAATTCCCTTTCAAATGGCACAAATCGCTTCTTCCTCCTCTCCATCGACCTCTTATCAGGTATTCCTCAATCACAGAGGACCTGATGTCAAGAAAACATTCGCCAGTTATCTCTACCGTCGTCTGACATCGTTTGGATTGCGAGTGTTTTTGGACAAACCAGAACTGGAAGAGGGGCGCCCCTTTCCCTCACAAATAGAAGCCGCAATTCAAAGTGCCACTATTCACATAGCCATTTTTTCTCCCACTTATGCGCAGTCTGTGTGGTGTCTGACTGAGCTCATCCAGATGATAAAGTCGGGGGCTACTATTCTTCCCGTGTTCTACAACGTGGAGCCTCAAGAACTCCGCTGGACGGGGAAAGATGGACGTGGGAGGTATGCCGATGCCCTGCGCAACCACCAACAGAAAGAACGATACGATTCAGAGGCGATTCAGAAGTGGAGAGAAGCTCTTTACACTGCTGCAGACATAAGTGGTTTCGAGTTAGAGGGGTGAGACTCTCCCTCTTCTGCTTCTCTATCATTTAATTTCTAATTTGTTACAATATTAATGGGCATGACTAGACATTTTATATAATAAGGGCATTCTGATATTCAGGGACGAGGGAGAACTGTTGGAAGCGGTCGTGCGGCGCGTGTTGAATAATGTTGACAAAACACCATTGAAATTTGTGGCCGAACATCCAACAGGTTTGAAGGAAAAGTTAGAGGAATTTGAAACCAAAGTTCTGCGGCAGCAGCAGAAGGGCAACGTTGTGGGGATTGTGGGTCAAGGAGGTGTGGGAAAGACAACCCTGGCCAAAGAATTCTTCAGCAAGAAGAGATGGCATTACAGTCGATCGTGCATTTTATATGATGTCAGAGAAAACTACGCCAGAGGATCTCTACATAAGTTGCAGAGGAAACTACTAAAGGACTTGACTGGATTGGACCGGAAAATATACGACACTAATGAAGGTAAAGAGGAGCTTTTAAAGCATCTCTCCTCTTCTTATAACTTTCTTATAATTTTAGATGATGTAGATGATGCTCGACAGCTGGAACCGTTTTTCCCAATTAAAGATAATCTTAGCCCCAGTAGCTTGATTTTGATCACTTCTCGTGACAAGAAAATCTTCAAAAGAGCAGAAATCGCAGAGACATCAGTTTATGAGCTGAAGGGGCTCGATTTACAGCACTCCGAAGAGCTTTTCTGCCATCATGCCTTCCATCAGCCACATCCTCGACCGGAATTTGCAGATCTGGTACATGCTTTTCTAATATCTTGCGATGGATTGCCACTATCATTGAAGGTATTCGGCGCGCTTCTTTGTGGGGAAGATGACAGATCTTACTGGCAAGAAAAATTGAATGCACTCAAAAACACATTACCTATTGAGATACATGAGCGACTTAAAATTAGTTATGATTCGCTCGAACCAAAGGATCAAGAAATATTCTTAGATATCGTTTGCTTCTTCATAGGGCAAGATGCAGATACCGTTATAAGAATATGTGGGCAGCTTAAAGATCTCGCCAACAAGTGTCTCTTGGAAGTTGGCAGTGGAAATAAGATAAAAATGCATGACCACATCAGAGAAATGGGAAGAAGTATTGCAGAAAATGTAAGCCCCCGGCGTTTTTGGCGTCAGACCCCCAACAACATTGATGATTTGTTGGAGCGATCGTCATGTGTAAGTGCTTCAATCATTCAAACATTTATCACTGAGTTTAACTATGAATACTTAAGTTTCTTTGTTTCCCGAGAAAGAAAGATAGACCTGTCTCACTTGTATATTTTTCATGAATGAACAGGGAAACATCGAAGTTCGCGGAATTATGATGGATGGTCCCCTCAATTTCAATGAAGAGAATTCTCGCCTCCTGATGAGTGAGGTGTCATGGTACAGAAGATGGAGTCCTCAGTTGTTTGGGAACTATCTGAGGAGTCTCTTAGATAATTTCCGTTTTTGTGGCATTTTGAATTTGCAACTTGTCTCGGCTGAAGGTGATTATTTAGAACGGATACTGAGGAGGGCGCGAGCACCACAGCTCCAGTGGATCCGCTGGTATAAGTGTACGCACTCTTCCCTGCCTTCCTGGATACCCATGGCGAATTTAAAAGTTTTGGAAGTGGAAGGAAAGAACTTAAGAGTATTGTGGGAAGCTGAATCTCAGGTATGGTTATTTTCCTTTCCTCCATTGTAATTCCACTTCATGTTTTCACCGAATCATAGAGGTTTTTCTGATAGTTGAAACGCGAACACTGCAGGTTCCTCGCCAGTTGCGACAGCTCAGTATCTGCGCTCCTCTTTGTCGCTTTCCCAAGTCCATAATGCAGCTGAAGCACTTCGAAAAGATTGACATAAGGCATGCACTTTTCAAAGCTTTGCCTGAAGAACTATGTGATGTGCAGTCCTTGAAATACTTAGTGTTAAGAAATTGTACAGAAATGATCTCACTTCCTAATTCACTGGGAAATCTAACAAACCTTCGGGAAATAGATTTGACAAATGCTTCCCGTCTGCAGATGCTTCCAGGTTCTTTTGAGAATCTAATTGGACTGGAATACCTATTTATGAGGGATTGCCCCAATTTGACCATCTCCAACGAAGCATTGGGAAATATTAAGACCCTGGAACACTTAGATCTGAAAGGTTGTAGCAATGTGAAGGAATTGCCTCCCCAAGTGGCACATCAACGGTTCTTGTTTGAATTAGATGTGTTTGGAACGATGTTAAGAGGATTGCCCAACTCCTTTGCACTGTTCACTGAGTTGATGTCGTTGAAGATAAGGAATTTCCTAGAGTTGAAATGCTTACCCGATTCCTTTGGACTGTTGACTCGGTTGGAGGAGTTGAGGATATCTAATTGCCCAGAGTTGAAATGCTAACCTGATTCCTTTGGACTGTTGACTCAGTTGAGGTGGTTGAGAATAAGCGATTGCCCAGCTTTGAAATGCCCGCCTGATTCCTTTCGACTGTTGAGTCGGTTGTTCTATTTGAAAATAAAGAACCGTGGGATAGAATATTTACCTCCAAAGATGAACAATCTCGATTTTTTAGAGATAAAAAAATGCCCATTGCGCGAGTTTCCATTTAGAAGGGTTGAAGGAGAAACAGAAATAGAAACAGAGTTGAATACATTGGACAAATGCATGTCTCAAGGTGCTTTCCCTAACCTTAAACATCTTTACTTGACAGGAAATTGAAGGTACCCCACATGAAATTTATCAATGGTAGGCGTGAATTAGAAGAGGAGACGAGTCTTGAAACCTTGATGTTCATGGAGGACTTGCGCTTGCCTGAGGACTTGCGTGTTGATGAAGTGCAAAGATTGAGACAATAGAAGGGTTGGCGCACTTGATTGCCTCGAGATACGGGAGTAGGGCGTGGTGGAACATAAAAGGTGGACCTTCCCTTTGGACGGACAATCCTCTCAGTCGTCTGATGATTAAGATGTTCAATTAAGATGTTCAGATTACAGAAAATTCAGGTACCAATATGAATTGGATTTGAGAAGTGTGTAAATTCTAGTAAAAGTTTTAAGGAATTTGAAAATCCTTTGCAATAGAATTTAGTCGTAGATGGAGGAGGCTTTATAATCCCGAAAATAATGATTTCCACGATTAATTCAGAAGAATAGGATGTTTAAAAATATAGAGTATTATGTTTGTTAATATAAGTAAAACATATAACCTATGGTATTATATTAACTATATATATATAAAGTATTGTTTTATCTAAAATGAGTATTATTGAGTATTATATTAACTATTAACGTTATATATATATAAAGTTAGTATATGTTAAATAATAGAAATTAATAAATATTAATTGAGAATAATAATATAATAAAAATTAATAATATTAATTAATATTAATATTAAATATTATTAATTATTAATTAACAATAAAATATCTAAAAATTATTAATAAATATTAAAATAAATGATATAAAAAATTAGAATAATATATTGAAATGAAAATGATGATATTATTTTTGGGACTATACTAAGTTAATTTAGTCATTTATCTATAGCGATTTAATAAAAGAAAAGACAGTAATAATTAAGCGATTTCATTGATAATATTCTAAATCTAAATCATTTATATAACAACCATTTAACATGATGAGCACTGTATATAGTTGGCTGAATTTATTCTGAGCACAGTGGGCACTAATTCCTAAAACAATGTTATTTTCATTGCAGGATTATATTTGTTATTGGATTTCATATATATATTTTTATTGTTTAATAACAAAACTCTACATAGAAATAAAACCCTAATGGATATCACAAAAAACTAGACTTACCAAATAGGAAAAATAAAAGACTATGTTCATAGAAATATGCTTTTGCAACAACCAAATTGAAATGTTGGTTGACATTGACACTGATCATCCCACCAGAAATACCAAATTGAGAAGATCAGAATCCCCAGACACAATCATTAGACAATAAATTTGAAGCGTCTTCAAATAACTATCACAACAGGCCATAAACTTTTAGTAGAAATTTAAGCTATGATAAATATACAAGAAAATAACTTACCTGAGCCATCTTCCTAAACAAAGAAACGAATGATAATTCACCACATTGAGAAGCCACACCAGCTACAAAACTTGCTTTCAATGTGTTCTGCAATAGGAATATTACAGTAGATGTATTTGATAACCAATAATACAAAATACCATTGCTTTTGTGATTCTGCAAGAGACCAACAAGCGTCATGGTAATATTTTTAGATAACTCTTTAATTAAAAATAGTCAAGTATCAGTGTTGAGAAATTATGAATAAACTTCATTAATAAGTGAATTGCAAAAATAGTCAAGTAACAGTGTTGAGAAACTCTGAATAAACTTCATTAATAAGTGAATTGCAAGATAGTTAACTGGTCAACTCTAGCTGAAGCCAACATCTTGGGAGATACAGTCAATGAGTGCAATATAGTGACTTTCCTGAATAATACAAGTACATAAAATGTTGCAATATAGAAAAATGGATGTCTTAAAACCATCTATGGTAGACATTCTGTCATAATGTACCAGAATGTCCTTATGCATTTCTGAGAATTAATCACATGCTTATTGTCTGTTATTTAGATCTTCGTGGCTTCAATTAGAAAATCAAACAATTCGACAACTTATTGTTGTATCTATGCTCCAAACTCTTTGGGAAATAATATATTCACAAAAAATTCAAACTAAATAAACAAAGAAAACTCCAATATATAATAAAATATAATATTTATTGTGTTGTAAGATTTTGTGAAAAAAAGAAATATTTTGATTCTTTGATTGGCCTTGGAAGACCTTCATGTGTAGGCAGAATCACATTTTGTTGTTTATGAAGTGCTTGATTATGACATTTTGAGTCTAAACCATAAGAGAGAAAGTGAGATCATGAGCCATAAAAATGAAAATGTAGGAACAGATTGGGAACAAAGAGAACATGTGCAGTTTTGTAAAAAATATATAAATGGATAGTAGCATGCACAATATCTCATGAATCAAGAAATAGAGAAAGCTAAAGAAAAAAATTATAGTATGGAAGCAAAGCAACTGGTGTTTTAATCTCTCCTAAAATTCTTTGGTTGTCGACATGGTTTGCTGACGAATTACTTGATTCTCGGATTCCAAATTTAACAGATTTTCTTTGACCTTCAATGATAATATAAACTAGTCAACAAAAACACCTTAAAGAAATGACATTATTTATATAGGAATAATCAAATCACAAAGAACACCATTTTTACAACTTCCAAAACAATTAAACTTTGCAGTGTTTCCTAGTCATCTGTATATATCAAGGATAAAAAATTACATAAATTTGACTGTACAAATTGTAAGGAAAAGGGGTTTCAAAACCTTTGTAAAGAATCTTGAAGTTGATCTCTCAGCCTGATTTTTGTAGTGACTCTATTAAACTTTATAAAATATAAAATTGTAAGGTCATTTTCTTCTCCATTTTATAAATTCAAAGAAAATTTTATATATGCAAATTCTTTATGATATGCCATCACATATATGAGAAGCACTATTCTCAATACTAAACTTGAAAATTTTGACGATTTGTTATGTTCTTCGTCATTGTCATGTGTGAGTTTCTCAACTTAATTAGCAGTATCCACAATCGATACCTCCTTTACAATAGCATGTGCCTAGTCAACAAACTATTTTTTTCACTTCATGCTCTTTTGCCAACATGGAATTGACTTCCAGTGTTTGAGCTTGTAGCTTTTCCATAGCCAATTGCACTTTAGCAATCTCTTGTGCTTTGGCTTATTCAAGGTCCGTCCGCATCATAGATTCAAATGTGTTCAGATTCAAACACGTTAAATATTATTGTCACTCGAAGTAAAGCACCTTAGCCCACCCTTAGCGGAGGTAGTAAATGTTAAACATATTCATCCTTGTTCTAAGCCAATGATTAGTGATACCATATTATGATATAGACCAATAATTTTTTTTATAACACTGTTGGAGAATTTTACAATTTATTAGTACCTACTAGGGGCATGTGACTATAGTAAGTAACTTTGGCACAAGGGATGCCACTTTCATTTAATTCATAAATCTTCATATCAATTAGTTTTTTTTTACACAAAATCCTAAGAAAGCAATAAAATTTGGGTCAAAGAGCACCACATAATACATACATTTAACCTCCAGATAAAGTTCTCAAGATGACCCAAACAACTTTGATCTTGTGAGACATTGAGAAATCTAACCAGAAAATATAATAAAGGAAAATAAGAAATATTACCCTCACGTGCTTTTCTAACTGGAGACGCCATGTAATCTCTTTCTTCCTTCCCTTAATGCCCTGTTAACCTACTGTAAAAGCATGTGAAAGGAAATTGTCCCAAAGCAGGGCAGTGTGTGGATGAATCGAGAAAAACATAACCTTAATACCAAAATCAATTGACAATGCAACTTGTCTCTTCTTAGTTCCTATCAGATAATAAGACACTAATATATACAATAAAAAAGAAATATGTCTATGATAATAATTGCAGCATGTGTTCAAAATAGAAATATTTATGTTTGAAGATTCAAAACAAGATGAAATCTTCACATACAATTTTTTAAAGGAGACAAGATAGAAAAGGATGTGATAAAAAACTTACCATCTTCAAGTTTTTAAAGCTCCTTTCTTCTAATCCTTGATCTCCAGACACTCTGTAAAACAAGAGTTGCTTGCTTCTTCTTCTTATAAGATGCATAAGATTTGTATGCACACCATTTAGCCTAAAAAATACATTAATCTGTTAGTTATCCAAATATTAAGTCTGAGTGTAAAAGGTAGGTAATCTTTCTAACATTTTGTAATTTCATCATTCCTCCAAGTTTATCCTTGCCACTGTTGGAAATAATCCCAACCAACGCCATGAATAACGACTTGCAGCAACCAGACTCACATTGAATTTTTGTGCAGGGAAGGACGAAGCCCAGGTTTCAAATCCGAAGGCGTTTCAACAAAATCAGAAACTGAGTACCCGACCCCACACTCTGCATTTAATTCTCTTTCCTATCGTTGACTTACCTTTTGTCTGCAGTTCGCAGCCCGCAAATTTTAGCATTTACCTCTTAAGCCTTTCGCCGAAACTTAAGTTTTCGTCGATGCGATATCGATGGAACCCACCAACATTGCTGCATTTCCAAGCCGCACACAAACCTTTGTATTTCACTTTTCCTTACCTTTCCGCCATTTCGCACTTCCCGCTGCTTAACTGCCTACATACCGCACTTTGCATGATTTAAGTTTTACTGTTTAAGCCCCACACCAAAATTTGTGATGTTGCGATGCGACATCGTCATCACACGTCACAAATCATAAATATCGCATTTCGCAAAATTTACCACTTACCTTTTAGCGCACCCACACTTCTCACTTTTTATGTTTTACCTTTTTGACTGTTTTTGACTGCTCACAACTTCGCACTTCACATGTTTTATGACTTACCTTTTTAGCGTCCACAAGTTATGTTATTTATGTTGCAATGTGATCGTAATCGCATGTTGCAAGCTTAGGAGTTTAGCCCACATAAGTGCTCGCAAGTTATTTTATTTAAGTTGCGATGCGATCGCAAATCGCATACCACAAGCTCAGGAGCATAGTGCCCGCAAAGTAAAATATTTAAGTTGCAATGCGATTGTGCCATCGCACATCGCAATCACAAGTTTTTATGTTTTCCAGTATCGTGCCCAGTTAAATGTTAAAATTGTTGAACTACAATTTGCGATGTGGTTTCGCAGCCGAAACCTATAAAATTTCAAGTCTATCTTTTTGTGTTTTAAATGCAGTTTCGTGTCGAAGGTGGACCTTTAGTGTGCTAAATTGTCCCAAACTGAAAATCCCTTTGCACGGACAATCCTCTCAGTCGTCTGATGTTTTAGATGTTCAGATTACAGAAAATTCAGGCACCAATATGAATATGATTTGAGAAGGATACTCATCTTTGTCTGTTGAGAAGTGTGTAAATTGAAGTAAAAAGTTTTATGAATTTGAAAATACTTTGCCATAGATTTAGTGGTATATGGAGAAGGCTTTATAATCCATAAAATAATGGTTTCCACGATTAATTTGGAAAAATAGAATGTTTAAAAATATAGAGTATTATGTCTGTTAATATAAGTAAAACACACAATATTTTTTTATGGCTTTAACAAACATTTGTTCACTCAATTATTTAATTTAAAAAAATATTGTATTTACAGGGCTATATATAAAGTTAGTATATATTAAATAATATTATTAATTGAGAGTAAAATAATATAACAAAATTATTAATATTAAATATTAATAATTACTAACTAACAATAAATTATTTAAAAATTATTAATAAATATTAAAATAAATTAAATAAAAAATCATAATATTTTAAATTTAAAATCATTTATATAACAACCATTTAATACGATGAGCGTTGTATATTGGTGATTGAATATAATCTCAGCACAGTGGGCAGTATGCGTTAGAGCAATGCTATTTTTTTTATTTTTATTGAAGGATTATATTTGTTATTAGATTTCATATTCATTTTTTTCATAAAATAATTTTATTATGTATGTCTACTATTGTTTGATAGCATAACCTTAGTTAGAAAAAACCCTAATTTTCTCTAGGATATCACAAAAAATTGGACTTATCAAATGGGAAAAATAAAAGGCTATATTCATACAAATATGCTCTTACAACAACCAAACTGAAATGTTTGTTGACATTGACCTAATCATCCAACTAGAAATACCCTAGCAAAATTGAGAAGATAGGAATCCCTAGACACAATCATTACACAGTAAATTTAAAGTGCCCTCAAATAACTATCGCCATCTGCAATACACGTTTAGTATAAATTTAAGCTAAGATAGAAATATAAGCAAATATCATAACTTACCTAAGCCATCTTCATAGACAAAGAAAGAGATGATCATTTTCCACGTTGAGAAGCCATACTAGCTACAACACTTGCTTTCAATGTGCTCTGCAATAGGAATATTAAAGTAGATGTATTTGATAACTAATAATACAAAATATCATTGCTTTCCTAACTCTGCAAAAGAAACAAACAAGCATCAATAGATTTTTCCTTGATAATATCTATAGATAACTCTTTAATTAAAAGTAGTCAAGTAGCATTGTTGAGAAATGATGAATAAACCTCATTAAAAAGTGAATTGCAAGATAGTTAACGGGTCAACCGTGGTTGAAGCCAACATCTTGGGAGATATATTTGATGATTGCAATATCGTGACTTTCCTGAATAATACAAGTACATAAAATGTTACAATATAGAAAAATGGATGTCTTAAAACCATCTTTGGTAGATATTCTCTCACTATGTACCAAGTACAAATATCCTTATGCATCCATGAGAATTAATCATATATGCATCTCTGAGAATTAATTCTGTTATTTAGAGATCTTTGTGGTTTCAACTAGAAAATCAAACAATTCTACAACTTACTTCACTATCTATCAATTCCATATTTACAAGGAGACCATTCATTCTTTTGGGAAAAAATATATTCACAACAAATTCAAGCTAAATAAACAAAGAAAACTCCAATATATAATAAAATATAATATTTATTATCTGTTGTAATATTTTTTGAAGGAGGAAGCAATACCTCTTTGATTGGCCTTGGAAGACCTTCATGTGTGTAGGCACAACCACATTCTGTTGTTCACGAAGTGGTTGATTATGAGATTTTGAGTCTAAACCATAATAGAAATAAATGAGATCAAGAGACCTAAAAATGAAATGTAGGAATACATTGGAAACAATGAGAAAATATGCAATTTTGTAAAAAAAGATATAAATGAATAGTAGCATGCACAATATCTCATGAATCAAGAAATAGTGAAAGCTAAAGGTTGTGGGAATTGTGGGTCTAGGCGGTGTTGGAAAGACAACACTGGCCAAGGAATACTTCAGCTAGAGGAGATCACACTACAGTTAATCATGCTTTTTATAAGATGTCAGAGAAAAAGCAGTGAATGGCTCTTTACCTTCTTTGCAGAGGAAACTGCTCAACGACTTGACTTTTGAAAATATTGAAGTCATCTGCGTACCCTGTGCAGGTAGAAACATAGTACAAGGAGCAGAGGATATTGCGTGCACAGCACTGTGCATTCAAGAGGAATGGAAACTGAAGGAGGAATTAAATGTTTATGGGCTGCAGCCACCATTGCAGAGATGAATTTATGTTTGTATGGGCGTAGCCGAATTTGCAGAGGAAATGAAGACTTTCGTGGTTAAACCACAAAACAACAAAGTTTTATTAAAGAATAGTCATTTCGGGCTTTTAAGCCCTCACCAACCAATCATAACCAAATTTTTTTCAACACGCCAAGTATTTTGAACATTTTGAATTGGTCCACGTCATCTGTGGTCCCCACCACTTCGTCGCCAATCGCAAAGTTTTTGAGTTAGTGTCTTGTTGATATGAAGGAGTTCGATGCAATGCGATGTTGCAACATCGCACATTGCACATCACAAAGGAACGATGTTAAAGCCCCCTTCACAATGTTAACCCACCGATGTATTACATTGCGATGCGATATCGCAATCGCATTCACCCAAGGTTCATCCGCCATATGTTTTGTTCCATTGAATGTTTGCGTTTCGATGTGGTCCCACCACCATTGCTCATCGCAATTGCTCATCACAAGAGTTCTCCGCCCATCCGAAGTTTTAAACTGCCAATGGTGTGATGCCATGTGGTCCCACCATAGTCGCACATCGCACATCAAAAATCTCTTATCGCCATCTGCCCAGACTGCAGGCTCATTGTAATACTTGCGATGCGATGTGGTCCCACCACAATTGCAATCACAACATCGCAAATTTGTTGTTCAAACCGTTCCGCTCATCTGCCGATTGCTGATTGCGATGTGGGCTCCACTCGCATATCGCGCAAAAGAAATTTTAGTTTAAAGTTTTATGTTCTGGCATTATATTAAAGTTTTTTGTTTATTTCTTTGTTTTGTGTTTTCATTCCGCTGCGCCATATTAACAGAGTGAAAAAACCTGTAGGCTTATTGCATTGTAATATATGGTAGTTGTGTTGTATTGCTGTGTAAGCCCGCAGGTAGAGAAAACATAGTGAAGCATAACAGAGCACTGTTTTGTGTGTTTTGACAGACATAGAAGATTAGTGAGCACTACATCTGTAGCAGTCAGTCCAGTTTTTTTGTAAATCCCTCAGAGGAGGAAGAAATCTATCATTTTGTAATAGTTTTAGTTCTGTTAATGAAATAGAAAGCTATTTTATGCCATTTTTGTCCAGTAGTAAGCAAATTTATTTTTATTCTCTGTGTTACAAGGAGAGTATTATTCTCTCAGTCATTGTTCTGGAATTATCAAAAATTCCAACATTGACTAAATTAGATCTACAGATAGACAACATTGATCAAGGTATAGAGAAACTTATAAAGCATCTCTCTTCCTCCTCTCACTTTCTTATAATTTTAGATGATGCAGATGATGCCCAACAACTGCGGCCATTTTTGCCAATTAGAGATATCCTCAGCCCCAGCAGCTTGATTCTGATTACCTTTCATGACAAGAAAATCCTCAAAATAGCACAAATCAAAGAGACATCAGTTTATGAGCTGAAGGGCTTGAATTTACAGCACTCCAAAGAGCTCTTCTGTTTTCATGCCTTCCATCAGCCGTACCCTCTACCAGAGTTTGAAGATCTAGTATATGGTTTTCTAAAAGCCTGCGATGGACTGCCGTTGTCATTAAAAGTATTTGGTGCTCTCGTTTCCGGTGAACACGATAAAGTTTACTGGTAAGAAAAATTGAATCGGCTTAACAACATACTACCTACCACTGAGATACATGAGTGACTTAAAATTAGTTACGAGTCGCTTAGTTAAGATGATCAAGATATATTCTTAGATATTGCTTGCTTCTTCACAGGAGAAGACAAAGATACAGTACTAAGAATATGTGGTTCAGCTGGGCCACTTTTAGACCTAGAGAATAAGTGTTTAGTGGAAGTTGACACTGAAAATAAGATAAAAATGCATGATCATATCAGAGATATGGGAAGAAATATTATAGAGAATGTAAGTCCCGGTCCTCTTTCGCGTCAGCAGACCAACTGCATTGATGATTTCTTGGAGAAATCGTCATGTGTGAGTGCTTCATTCATTCAAACGTTTGTCTGTGGGTTTAAAGAAAAATAGGGTTTGTTTATTTGCTGAGAAAGAAAGATTTGTGTAACTTGTATAATTTTCATGAATGAACAGGTAAACATTGATGTCCGCGGAGTTACCATGGATAGTCCATCCAAGTTCAATGCAGAGAATACTTGCCTCCTGATGAGTGAGATGTCATGGTACAAAAGATGGAGTCATGAGTTGTTTGGGAACTATTTGAGGCGTCTATTCGACCATTTCCATTTTTGTGGTGTTTTGAATTTGCAATTTGTCGTGGCTGAAGATGGTTATTTAGAACGCATAGTGAGGACAGCCCGAGCACCACATCTCCAATGGATCTACTGGTATAAGTGTACATACTCTTCCCTTCCTTCATGGATTCCCATGGAGAATTAAAAAGTTTTGGAAGTGGCGGGGAGAAATTTAAGAATATTGTGGGAGCATGAATCTCAGGCATATTTACTTTTCTTTCCTCGATCATTTCACTTTATTTTTCAGCGAAAATCATCATATATATATTTTTCTGATAGTTCAAATGCAAAAGTTGCAGGTGCCTCGCTAGTTGCGAGAGCTAAGTATCTGCGCTCTCCTTTCAGGGTTTCCCAAATTCATAGTGCAGCTGAAGCATTTTGAAAAGATTGTCATATGCCATGCACTATTCAAAACTTTGCTAGAAGAACTTTGTGATGTGCATTCTTTGAAATGCTTAGTGTTAAGAAATTGTTCAGAAATGATTTCGCTTCCTGATTCATTGGAAAAGCTAACAAACCTCCAGGTAATAGATTTGACAAATGCTTCCAGTTTGCAGTTTCTTCCAAATTCTTTTGGGAATCTAATTGGACTTGAATATTTATCTTTGAGAGGTTGCCCCAATTTGACTGTCTCCAATGACACATTTGGAAATATTACAACCCTGAAATACTTAGATCTTCAAGGTTGTAGCAATGTGAAGGAATTGCCTCCCCAAGTTGCACATCTACAGTCCTTGGTAAGATTAGATATGTCTGCAAGGATCTTAAATGAATTAACTGGAAATGGTATTGGAAACCTATCCAAGATGGAAGTTTTGGATTTAGGAGGAGGTCGTTTGTTGGAAATGCCGCCACTTTTGCTTGTTCTTAAGAACTTTAAGGAATTGTGGCTCTTCGATTGCCCGGAATTGAAATGCTTGCCCAACTCCTCCGGTTTGTTGACTCAGTTGAGAGAGTCCAAGTTTAAGATACAGAATTGCCTCCACTGGAATAACTTCATAAGCTCTTCCACGCCTTCCTGGATTCCCAGGGAGGATTTAGAAGTTCTGGAAGTGGATGAGTAGGAACTAAGAATATTGCAGGCACATGCATCTCAGGTATGTCTATCTTTTCTTTCCTCGATCATTTTTTCAAGGAAAAAAAAATCATACTATACCCTTTCTAAAATGGAAACACAAATATTGCAGATCATTCACCAGTTGCGAGAGATATTCCTCGATATTAACCTGATTCTACGTTCTGGTCATCGGAAAGCCCTGTTCAAAACTTTTCCAGTGGTCTCGCTTCTTGATTCATTGAAAAAACTAGCAAGCTTCCAGGAAACAACTTCGACAAATTCTTCCAGTTTGAAGATGTTTCCAAATTGTTTTGGGAATCTTATTGGACTCGAATATCTAACTTGGAGCGTTTGCCCCAATTTTACCATCTCCAATAGAACATTTGGGAATATTATTACCCCGAAAAACTTAGATATTCAAGGTCTTGGCAATGTGATGGAATTTCCTCCCCAAATGGCACATCTACGGTCCTTGGTAAGGTCAAATGTGTCTGCAAGGATATTGCAAGAACTTCCTCCGAACGGTATTGAACACCTATCCAAGACGGTAATTATGGGGTTAGGAGCGGATTGTTCGTTGGGAATGCTGCCACTTTTGCCTGTTCTCAAGAGCTCGAAGGAATTGTGGATCTTCGATTATGCAAAATTGAAATGCTTGCCCCACGACTTTGGACTATTGTCTCAATTGACAGAATTGAGGATAGAGAATTGCCCAGAATTGAAATTTTTGCCCGACTCCATTGGAAAATTGATTTAGTTGACAATTTTAAATGTTGGAAATTAATTCCAACTGCAATATGAAACAAGTGGACAAAAATCTGATTTCTGTTGATATTTCAGAAGGACAGATGCCGCAAAGTCGTGTTTCATTTTTGCACTTCACTGTGCATTAAATTTTCTGGGTTGAAATCCCTGCAACATCCGACTTTGTTTTTCCAAATTGCACCATGTTATCTCCCACCGCCTTACTGTATTTAAAAGGTTGATAAGAACAAAAGATATTTTTATTATTTTAATGTTTTAAGTCAAAATGTGTTTTCAACATATATATGTAATAGACAGTAGTAGTTTTAAGGTTAGACAGATAGAGAATCAGAGACAGAGGCAGAGAAGAAGACAGAGAGCAGAAAACCGAGGAAGTCTGAAACGCTGTGTTTTGAAGCAGCAGAGCAACTCTGTGTGTTGCCGCAACTGGATCTGTGTATTGCCGCAACTGACTGACTGTGTGTTGCCGCAACTGGATCTGTGTATTGCCGCAACTGACTGACTGTGTGTTGCCGCAACTGATTGTGTGTTTGAAACAACAGTGGAACACTTTGTGTGTTGCCGCAAAGGAGACTGTGTGTTGCCGCAACAAAAGACTGTGTGTTGCCGCAACTAAAATCTGTGTAAAAGCATAAAGTGAAAAACACAGTAAGGAGTATTTTGTTTATTCCAAAACTGTATTTCTGATGAAAGTTTGTATTTTGTAATAGTCATTTTTATGGTTAATGAAATAGAGCTTTACTCCATATCTCTGTTCACATCTCTATCGTTAAATCTTTGTGTTTAGTTGAGGAACTTTGTTTCCTCTGTTTTGTTCGAAATATTCAGAAATTTCCAACATGGTATTGAAGCATGCCATTTAAATCAATTTTTTCCAACATTAAAGATGGGTAATTGCCCAAAATTGAAATTCTTGCCCGATTCCTTCAAAAATTTGACTCAGTTGATAGAGTTGAAAATAGAGAAATGTGGGATAGAATATTTACCTCAAGATCTTAAGATGAATAATCTCAAATCTTTAGAGGCAATAGCGTGTCCCTTGTGTGAGCTTCCATTTAGAAGGGTTAAAGGAGAAATAGAAACAGAGTTGAATACACTGGACAAATGCATGTTTCATGGAGGTCTTTGTCCGAATCTTCAAGGTGTTTGTCCTAACCTTCAATTCTTTTCCTTAAATGATTGTAAGGAATAGAGGCAAATATGAAGGCTCTGTGGTCTCCCAAAACTTGAAGTTCTCTGCTTTGATGGGTGCGAAAACATAGAGAAGCTCTCAGGTGTTGACACCTTGATATCACTAATGTTGTTGTACGTTAATGGATGTGTAAAGCTTGAGAAAATAGAAGGTTTAGGGAAGCTTACAGAACTGTCATGGAGCGTAGCAGGTTATTGACCATTTTTTCTGAGCAATTGTCCCAAATTGCAATTACTGCAGTCGCACTGCCATAACGTTCACTCGTCAATTTGTAGCTATTAAAGTGGTTAACTTATCAACGTCACCACTCTAGAAGCTTTGTAAAATGTTTATGTAAACTGGAAAGAATTTCACTCTGAATTGTCAAGAACATTGAATGCTTTCTTTGTCCCTGAAATGTTAGTAGATCCTTTGGCCTACACCATTACTATTAAAATTTGTGATATTCTATATGTTTTAAGAATTAATTATAAACCTTTCGGGAAATCACATAAGAAATTTTGGAACTGACGCGTTTCAAACTACCAACTGTAGTTCATCATCAGGATAATGAAGATTTGCTGATCTAACTTACACATTTATACCAGGAAGAGAGAAGCAATGGTCAAAACCCAAGAAAAATTAAAAATGTTAAAAAAATAGTAAAAAATAAGAATAAAAAATATAAGATAAACCATAAATATAATTAACACAACCTTAAAATTACAAGTGTTAAAAAGGGTCAGAAATAAAAATAAAAATAAAAATATAAAAAAATATAATTACCCCATCCTTAAAATTTACGAAACAACCAAGAAAATTATATAAAGACACAAGTCAAAACTAAAAATAAAATAAATAATATAAATTCAAGACTAAAAACTACAATAAACAAGTTTTTAAACCTAAAATAAATCATCAAGTCAAAATTCAAAAAATCGAAGTCAAAGTCATAAATTATAAATAAATAAATAAATCAAAAAATAAATAAAATAATAAATCAAAAAATAAATAAAATAATAAAATAAAATAAAAATAAATGATTTAATCACTAAATAATTTAATAAATTAATAAATAAATACATGAAAAAATAAAAATAAATTATTTTTATTTTATTTTGACATTAATTATTTAATTTAATAAATACATAAATAAATTAAAATAAATAAATCAATAAATAAAATACAGTGAAACTAAAATAAAAATAAACTAAATAAAATAAAAGAAATAATAATAATATAATCACATTATGAAAAAAAAAAGGAAGGACCCTTACAGGGAGTGAAGAGATGGAATCCAACAACTGCTAACTTTCCATCCGTCATCCCTGTTCAACATGCGGGGCCTCTTCTCAATCTCAATCGCCTCCCTAAATTTCCGGTGATGGAAATGGTCAACCCAAGCAAGGACTCTAGCGTCATCCATACAGATGTGATGCTTCGTCTTCTCTGCATGCTCAGCTAGCGCTGAGGACTTGGTTCTACCATGCCTAATATCCCCAAAATGCTCCTGGATCCTTTTATTAATCGATCGACCAGTTTCACCAATGTAGGGAATCCCACAGGAGCATGGGATCAAATAAATACCTTTCACGCTTTTTGGATCCAACGGGTCCTTAACCAATTTAAGGGAGCCCCGAATGGTGTTTAAAGGTTTAAAAGAAGATGAGATCTTATGCTTCCTTAAAATCCGAGTGATATTGTCAGTAGTACCTTGAATAAAAGGTAAATGAACTCTACTAACAACATCATCTATTATCTTTTTTTGTCTAGGACCTTTGCTCGCATTCCTGAAAGCCTTCAAACCCTGACTTCTGCTATACCGATTTTCTCCGAAGACCTTAAGGAGATGGGCCTTCTCTTCATCTAAATGATCATCATTAGAAATTCTAAGAGCTCTCGTGGCTAAAGTATTCAGAACTCCAAGTTTCTGAGCAAGAAAATGATGAGAACCAGAATGCAGATACTGCTCCGTGTGGGTCTTCTTCCGAAAAACACGGTGCGAGAAAGAGCCATTATTATTTCTAGAGATGAGAACATCAAGGAAAGGAAGGCTCCCATCAGTATTTGTTTCCATCGTGGACTTGATTGAGTCAGATTGATTATTCAAGTGCTGATGAAAAGCCTCCAATTCTTGATGTCCACGAGACCAATTGATGAAAGTGTCATCCACAAAACGTTTCCAAACCTTGGGTTTGAAAGGAGCAGATGCCAAAGATCTAGTTTCAAAATCTTCCATAAATAGATTGGCTACCACTGGCGAGAGCGAGGAACCCATGGCGACACCACAGGTTTGCTCATAAAATTCTCTTTCAAAACTAAAAAAGGTAGAAGTGAGGCAAATTTCCACCAAATTAGCAATATCAAGATCAATAATACGCGTGATTACTTCTATTGCCTCCATGATAGGAATGTTCGTATAGAGAGAAACCACATCAAAGCTAACCATAGAGTCATTAGGTTCGCAAACCCAACTTTTTAACTCATGGACAAAAGAAGCAAAATCTTTCATGAAAGAATATGTCTGACCAACAAGAGGCTTAAGCTTGCGGGCCAAATACTTAGCTAGCAGATAAGTGGGCCCACCAATAGTATTAACAATGGGTCTAAGAGGAACACCCTCTTTATGAATCTTAGGGAGCCCATAAATCCTAGGGGTGACAGGATTGCTTTCAATGAGCTTTGAGTTCATGGAACCCACAGTGCTACTAGACTTAATAGCATTGACCAAAATCTTCGAGACTTTATTAATAGGGTTCTTAGAGAGCTTCTTATAATTCCCACTATTACAGAGATGGTCAAGCATCTTTGCTTTATAATCTTCCTTATTCGGGATTACAATAGCGCCACCCTTATCAACCTTGAGGACAGCAATATCAAGGTTTTGATTTAGGGTCTTAAGAGCCAAAAATTCAGATTTTCTAATATTACTCCTTGGAGGCCTAGCTTTCCTAAGAGCCACGATGCAATCCTGCCTAATGACATCTTGCAAGCTTTTGGATAAATATTTAATACCATATTCTATACTACAAATAATGTCATCGCGAGGAATCCTCCTAGGAGCAAGAGCGAAATTGAGACCCTTACCTAATAAAGAAATAACAGATGAATCAAAAGTGAACTTAGAGAGATTAATAACTCTTTTATTATTATTATTACTATTATTAATATTATTAATACTACTAAGGTTATTACTACTAATGATATTATTGTTATTATTACTAATGTTCACATTATTGTTATAAATATACTTGTTATTACTAATATTATAATAATAATAATAATAATAATGTTCAAATCAGATTGGGTGCCCATGTTCATTTAATTGCCAAATATTCAAATATTCAAGAAATCAACAATCGACAAGGGTTGGTAAATTTAGACCAAACATAATTTCCACAAAATTTCTATCTAATTGCCAAATATTCAAGAAATCAATAATTGACAAAGGTTGGTAAATTTAGACCAAACATAGTTTCCACAAAATTTCCATCTAATTGTCGAATATTCGAAATCAACAATCAACATAAGCTAACGGTTGGTAAATTTACACCAAACATAATTTCCACAAAATTTCAAAAAGGCGGTGGAGCTTTCAGCACCATGTCACTTCATGGTTGTCGATAGATGGCACTGTCACTACTAACAAACATGTCCATTGCAGCATTAAAAATGTGGTTCTCGGCATTTTAATGCACTTGCCTGCGCTTCAATTATCTAATTACGCTCGTTGATACTTCTTAGCGATCTGAAGACTTTTGAGCTCCGAGATCTGATCTATCTACTTGCTTTAATCTGATATACCATTTTATGTATGCCATTTTATCGGTTCATTAGTTTGTTTATCCATTCATCCCAATTCCCTTTCAAATGGCACAAACAACTTCTTTCTCCTCTCCATCGACCTCTTATGAGGTATTCATCAATGACAGAGGACTTGATGTCAAGACAACATTCGCTAGTTATCTCTACCGTCGTCTGACATCGTTTGGATTGCGAGTGTTTTTGGACAAACCAGAACTGGAAGAGGGGCGCACCTTTCCCTCACAAAGAGAAGCCGCAATTCAAAGTGCCACTATTCACATAGCCATTTTTTCTCCCACTTATGCGCAGTCTGTGTGGTGTCTAAATGAGCTCATCCACATGATAAAGTCGGGGGCTACTATTCTTCCCGTGTTCTACAACGTGGAGCCTCGAGAACTCCTCTACCGTCGTTTGACATTGTTTGGATTGCGAGTGTTTTTGGACAAACCAGAACTGGAAGAGGGGCGCACCTTTCCCTCACAAATAGAAGCCGCAATTCAAAGTGCCACTATTCACATAGCCATTTTTTCTCCCACTTATGTGCAGTCTGTGTGGTGTCTGAATGAGCTCATCCACATGATAAAGTCGGGGGCTACTATTCTTCCCGTGTTCTACAACGTGGAGCCTCAAGAACTTCGCTGGACAGGGAAAGATGGACGTGGGAGGTATGGCGAAGCAGAAAGAACGAAACATCCTAGAGACAATTCAGAAGTGGAGAGAAGCTCTTTGCACTGCTGTAGACATAAGTGGTTTCTAGTTAGAGGCATTTCATAGGTGAGACTCTCACTCTTCTTCTTCTCTACCATTTAATTTCTAATTTGTTACAATATTGATGGGCATGACTAGACATTTTATATAATAAGGGCATTCTGATATTCAGGGACAGGGAGAACTATTGGAAGCGGTCGTGCGGCGCATGTTGAATAATGTTGACAAAACAACATTGAAATTTGTGGCCGAACATCCAACAGGTTTGAAGGAAAAGTTAAATGAATTTGAAACCAAAGTTCTGCGGCAGCAGCAGAAGGGCAACATTGTGGGGATTGTGGGTCAAGGAGGTGTGGGAAAGACAACCTTGGCCAAATAATTCTTTAGCAAGAGGAGATGGCATTACAGTGGATCGTGCTTTTTATATGATGTCAAAGAAAACTACGCCAGAGGATCTCTACATAAGTTGCAGAGTAAACTACTGAAGGACTTGACTGGATTGGACCGACCAATATGCAACATTAATGAAGGTATAGAGGAGCTTTTAAAGCATTTCTCCTCCTCTTATAACTTTCTTATAATTTTCGATGATGTAGATGATGCTCGACAGCTGCAACCGTTTTTCCCAATTAAAGATATTATTAGCCCCAACATCTTGATTTTGATCACCTCTCGTGACAAGAAAATCTTCAAAATAGAAAAAATTGCAGAGACATCAGTTTATGAGCTAAAGGTTCTCGATTTACAACACTCCGAAGAGCTTTTCTGCCATCATGCCTTTCATCAGCCACATCCTCTACCGGAATTTTTAGATCTGGTACATGCTTTTCTAATATCTTGTGATGGATTGCCACTATCATTGAAGGTATTCGGCGCGCTTCTTTGGGGGAAAGATGACAGATCTTATTGGCAAAAAAAATTGAATGCACTCGAAAACACATTACCTATTCAGATACATGAGCAACTTAAAATTAGTTATGATTTGCTCAGCTCAAAGGATCAAGAAATATTCTTAGATATCGTTTGCTTCTTCATAGGGCAAGATGCAGATACCGTTATAAGAATAATAGTATCTCTCCAACAAGTGTCTCTCGGAAGTTGGCAGTGAAAATAAGATAAAAATGCATGACCACATTAGATAAATGGGAAGAAGTATTGCAGAAAATGTAAGCCCCCGGCCTTTTTGGCGTCAGACCCCCAACAACATTGATGATTTTTTGGAGCGATCTTCATGTGTAGGTGCTTCAATCATTCAAAAATTTGTCACTGAGTTTAACGATGAATACTTAAGTTTCTTTGTTTCCCGAGAAAGAAAGATAGACCTGTGTAACTTGTATATTTTTCATGAATGAACAGGGAAACATCGAAGTTCGCGGAATTATGATGGATGGTCCCATCAATTTCAATGAAGAGAATTCTTGCCTCCTGATGAGTGAGGTGTCATGGTACAGAAGATGGAGTCCTCAGTTGTTTGGGAACTATCTGGGGAGTCTATTAGATAATTTCCGTTTTTGTGGCATTTTGAATTTGCAACTTGTCTCGGCTGAAGGTGATTATTTAGAACGGATACTGAGGAGGGCGCGAGCACCACAGCTCTAGTGGATCCACTGGTATAAGTGTACACACTCTTCCCTGCCTTCTTGGATACCCATGAAGAATTTAAAAGTTTTGGAAGTGGAAGGAAAGAACTTAAGAGTATTGTGGGAAGTTGAATCTCAGGTATGTTTATTTTTATGTTTATTTTCCTTTCCTCCATTGTAATTCCACTTCATGTTTTCACTGAATCATAGAGGTTTTTCTGATAGTTGAAACGTGAACACTGCAGGTTCCTCGCCAGTTGCGACAACTCAGTATCTGCGCTCCTCTTTGTCGCGTTCCCAACTCCATAATGCAGTTGAAGCACTTCGAAAAGATTGACATAAGCCATGCATTTTTCAAAACTTTGCCTGAAGAACTATGTGATGTGCAGTCCTTGAAATACTTAGTGTTAAGAAACTGTACAGAAATGATCTCGCTTCCTAATTTGCTGGGAAATCTAACAAACCTCCAGGTAATAGATTTGACAAATGCTTCCCGTCTACAGATGCTTCCAGGTTCTTTTGGGAATCTAATTGGACTGAAATACCTATTTATGAGGTATTGCCCCAATTTTACCATCTCCAACGAAGCATTGGGAAATACTAAGACCCTGGAACACTTGGATCTGAAAGGTTGTAGCAATGTGAAGGAATTGCCTCCCCAAGTGGCACATCAACGGTTCTTGGACCAATTAGATGTGTCTAGAACGATGTTAAGAGGATTGGTCGACTCCTTTGGACTGTTGACTCAGTTGATGTGGTTGACGATATATAATTGCCCAGCTTTGAAATGCTTACCCGATTCCTTTGGACTGTTGACTCACTTGATGGAGTTGAAGATATCTAATTGCCCAGCTTTGAAATGCTTACCCGATTCCTTTGCACTGTTGACTCAGTTGATGCTTTTGAGGATATCTAATTGCCCAGCTTTGAAATGCTTACCCAATTCCTTTGGACTGTTGACTCAGTTGAGCCACTTGAGGATATCTAATTGCCCAACTTTGAAATGCATGCCTGATTCCTTTCGATTGTTGAGTCTGTTGTCAATTTTGAGCATAGATTACTGTGGGATAGAATATTTACCTCAAAAGATTAACAATCTCAGATTTTTAGATGTAACCGGGTGTCCACTGCTCGAGCTTCCATTTAGAAGGGTTGAAGGAGAAGCAGAAACATGTTTCATAAATAAATAAATAAATAAAATAATAAAATAAAATAAAAATAATTGATTTAATCACTAAATAATTTAATAAATTAATAAATAAATACATGAAAAAATAAAAATAAATTATTTTTATTTTATTTTGACATTAATTATTTAATTTAATAAATACATAAATAAATTAAAATAAATAAAATACAGTAAAACTAAAATAAAAATAAACTAAATAAAATAAAAGAAATAATAATAATATAATCACATTATGAAAAAAAAGGGAAGGACCCTTACAGGGAGTGAAGAGATGGAATCCAACAACTGCTAACTTTCCATCCGCCATCCCTGTTCAATAGTCTCTTTTTCATTCCACCTCTCAAATTTGATGGAAATGGTCAATTCTAGCAAGGAATCTAGCCATCATAGGATGGATGCTCGTTTGCATGTTTCAGCTAGTACCGAAGGATCATATTTACCATGCCTAATATTCATTGAATGCTCGACTTTTTATTAATCAGATCGACAAGCCAATTACGTAGGAATTCAAAGAGCATGGGATCAAATAGCATTTTCAATGCCTTTGACGCTAACGCGTCCTAATCAATTTGTTGAGTTCAATGCGTTTAAAGGTTTCAAAGAAGATCTAGATCTTATGCCTCCTTGTAACTTGTTTTATCTGTTAATAGTAATTGAATAAAAGGTAAATGAATTTCAATTAACAATATCATCCATTATCTTTATCTAGACGAAAGCCAAGATTTGAAAGCTCAAATCTTGGTCTCGCCTATACCCATTTTCTTCCGAGATCTAGTGAGATGGCCTCTTCATCTAATGATCATCATCGTAGTTCTGCATTTCGGCTAAAGTAGCTCGTAACGTTCATCTTCACGAAATGATGAGAACCAGAATGCAGATACTGCTCTGTGTGCATCTTCTTCCGAAAAACATGGTGCGAGAAAGAGCCATTATTATTTCTAGAGATGAGAGCATTAAGGAAAGGAAGGCTCCCATTAGTCTCTGTTTCCGTCGTGAACTTGATTGAGTCAGATTGATTGTTCGAGTGCTGATGAAAAGCCTCCAATTCTTGACGTCCATAAGACCAATTGATGAAAGTGTCATCCACAAAACGCTTCCAAACCTTGGGTTTGAAAGGAGCAGATGCCAAAGCTCTAGTTTCAAAATCTTCCATAAATAGGTTGGCTACCATTGGCAAGAGTGGGGAACCCATGGCGACACCACAGGTTTTCTCATAAAATTCTCCTTCAAAACTCAAAAAGGTAGAAGTGAGGGAAATTTCCACCAAATTAGCAGTATCAGGATCAGTGATATGCCTGATTACTTCTACTGCCTCCATGATAGGAATGTTCGTATAGAGAGAAACCACATCAAAACTAACCATAGAGTCATTAGGTTCGCAAACCCAACTTTTTAACTCATGGACAAAAGAAGCAGAATCTTTCACGAAAGAATATGTCTGACCAAGAAGAGGCTTAATCTTGCGGGCCAAATACTAAGCCAGTAGATAAGTGGGCCCACCAATAGTATTAACAATGGGTCTAAGAGGAACGCCCTCTTTATGAATCTTAGGAAGCCCATAAATCCTAGGGGTGACAAGATTGCTTTCAATGCGCTTCGAGTTCATGGAACCCACAATGCTACTGGACTTAATAGCATTGACCACAATCTTCGAGACTTTATTAATAGTGTTCTTAGAGAGCTTCTTATAACTCCCACTATTACAGAGATGGTCAAGCATCTTTGATTTATAATCTTCCTTATTCAGGATTACAATAGCGCCACCCTTATCAGCCTTGAGGACAACAATATCAGGGTTTGATTTAGGGTCTTAAGAGCCAAATTTTCAGATTTGCTAATATTGCTCCTCGGAGGCCTAGCTTTCCTAAGAGCCTCAACGCAATCCTGCCTAATGACATCTTGCAAGCATTCGGATAAATATTTAATACCATATTCTATACTATAAATAATGTCATCACGAGGAATCCTCCTAGGAGCAAGAGCGAAATTGAGACCCTTACCTAATAAAGAAATAACAGATGAATCAAAAGCGAACTTCAGATATTAATAACTCTTTTATTATTATTATTACTATTATTAATATTATTGATACTACTAAGGTTATTACTACTAATGATATTATTGTTATTATTACTAATGTTCACATTATTTTTATAACTATACTTATTATTACTAATATTATTATTATTATTATTATTATTGTAATTATTATAATTACTAATGCTAATATTATTATCATTGCTAGTATTATTATTAGTAATATTATTATCATTGTTAATATCAATATTATTATTAAAATTAATAATAATATTATTATTATTGTTAATATCATTGTTATTATTAAAATTAATATTATTGTTATCATTATTAATATCAATATTATTATTCAGATTAATATTGTTATTAATAATATTATTATTATTGTTAATATCATTGTTATTATTAAAATTAATATTATTATTATCACTGTTAATATCAATATTATTATTCAAATTAATATTACTATTAATAATAATATTATTATTGTTAATATCATTGTTATTATTAAAATTAATATTGCAATTATCAAAGGTAATATCATTATCATTATCAAAATTAATATTATTATTAATATTGTAATTCTTAATAATGTTAATACTATTATTATTGTTTATATTAGAAATATAACCATTAACGTTATTATATTTACAATTGTACATATTAGAATTATAATCATTAACGTTATTATATTTACAATTGTTCATATTAGAATTAAAACCGTTAACCTTATTATATTTACAAGCGTTATTAAAATTCAAACCTCCGTCCGAATGAGAAATCGCAGGATTCAACAGAGAAGGGAACGTGCCATCGGTGCCAGCAACAACCCGCTCAGCCTCAGAGGAAATCCAAGTAGAAGGGTTCGAAGATTCAACCGACAAGTCAAGGAAAGAGGACGAACTACAGTAACCCTCCATACAAACATAAGCTTCCAACGAACTGATTGAAGCATCCAACCGCGCAGGAATGCTACTAACCATTGAAATGTTTTCCAAAATGATAAGCGGGGGTTTGAGCAATCGTTCTGCTTATCGATCACTCCAAACGACGCATCAAACTTGAATGGAGGTTGTTCCATGTTAAACTGAGGAACCGAAGCCCTTCCAAATGTTGAACGGGGATGAGAGGCAACGCCTCTATTCACCAAATTATTATTCGACTGACAGTGGGAGCCAATCAAGCCATTTAGAGTAGAGACTTTCTCACGACTTACCCTGCTTCGAGAACCGAAAGCCTGACAGTCCTCCAACCTTGCAAGATCCGTGCTTCAAAGGGATTGTTCAAACTTCTTTAAATGTTTCTTTTGAGCAGCTTCCTCCAGACGCTTTGCTTTCAAGGCCAAAACAACATCAATCACCAACCAAAGTGAATGTTGAACTACAGTTGGTAGTTTGAAACGCGTCGGTTCCAAAATTTCTTATGTGATTTCCCAGAAGGTTTATAATTAATATGTTATGGATCACAGAAGCTTGCACTCTCAACTATTATCCCTACACAGAAGGGTTATTGATGATAAGGTTCGATTATTCGAATGTACACGACTCAAGGTTTCTAAGAGATTGGTTGATCTTTCATTTTTAAAGCGTTGTAGAGATGCATGTGTCATTCCGTCTTTTGCTAGGATTAAGCATCGTCTTAATTCCTACAAGAATCTTCTCATTTTTGAAAGAGCTAGTATGGAACTTCTTTGTTCTGAAATCCGTGGTGTGAGAAGAGATCTCGATCTTCTTTCCAAAAGACTTCTTTCCCTCCACCGGGAATTGTCTTTTGTTGTTGCAGGTTCGCTTTGGTTGGTGATTGATGTTGTTTCGGCCTTGAAAGTGGAGCGTCTGGAGGAAGCTGCTAAAAAGAAACATTTAAAGAAGTTTGAACAATCCCTTCAAAGCACAGATCTTGCAAGGTTGAAGGACTGTCAGGCTTTCGGTTCTCGAAGCAGGGTAAGCCATGAGAAAGTCTCTGCTCTAAATGGCTTGATTAGTTCCCACTTTCAGTCGAATAATAATTTGGTGAATAGAGGTGTTGCCTCTCATCCCCATTCAACGTTTGGAAGCACTATGGTTCCTCAGTTTAACGTGGAACAACCTCCATTCAAGTCCGGTGCGTCGTTTGGAGTGATTGATAAGCAGAATGATTGCTCAACCCCCCCGCTTATCGTTTTGGAAAATAGTTCAATGGTTAGTAGCATTCCTACACGGTTGGATGCTTCAATCAGTTCGTTGGAAGCCTCTGTTTGTATGGAGGGTTACTGTAGTTCGTCCTATGTCCTTGACTCGTTGGTTGAATCTTCGAACCCTTCTACCTGGATTTCCTCTGAGGCTGAGCGGGTTGTTGCCTGCACCAGTGGCGCGTTCCCTTCTTTGTTGAATCCTGCGATTTCTCACTCGGACGGAAGTTTGAATTTTAATAACGCTTGTAAATATAATAAGGTTAAGGGTTTTAATTCTAATATGAACAATTATAAATATAATAACGTTAATGATTATAATTCTAATATGAACAATTGTAAATATAATAATGTTAATGGTTATATTTCTAATATAAACAATAATAATAGTATTAACATTATTAAGAATTACAATATTAATAATAATATTAATTTTGATAATGATAATGATATTACCTTTGATAATTGCAATATTAATAATAATATTAATTTTAATAATAACAATGATATTAACAATAATAATAATATTATTAATAGTAATATTAATTTGAATAATAATATTGATATTAACAATGATAATAATAATATTAATTTTAATAATAACAATGATATTAACAATAATAATATTATTATTAATAACAATATTAATCTGAATAATAATATTGATATTAACAATTATAACAATAATATGAATTTTAATAATAACAATGATATTAACAATAATAATAATATTATTAATAATAATAATATTGATATTAATAATGATAATAATATTATTAATAATAATACTAGCAATGATAATAATATTTGTAATAATAATATTAGCATTAGTGATAATAATATTAGTAATAATAAGTATAGTTATAACAATAATGTGAACATTAGTAATAATAACAATAATATCATTAGTAGTAATAACCTTAGTAGTATTAATAATATTAATAATAGTAATAATAATAATAAAAGAGTTATTAATCTCTCTAAGTTCGCTTTTGATTCATCTGTTATTTCTTTAATAGGTAAGGGTTTCAATTTCGCTCTTGCTCCTAGGAGGATTCCTCGTGATGACATTATTTGTAGTATAGAATATGGTATTAAAGATTTATCCGAAAGCTTGCAAGATGTCATTAGGTAGGATTGCGCCGTGGCTCTTAAGAAAGCTAGGCCTCCGAGGAGAAATATTAGCAAATCTGAATTTTTGGCTCTTAAGACCCTAAATCAAAACCCTAATATTATTGTCCTCAAGGCTGATAAGGGTGGCACTATTGTAATCCTGAATAAGGAAGATTATAAAGCAAAGATGCTTGACCATCTCTGTAATAGTGGGAGTTATAAGAAGCTCTCTAAGAACCCTATTAATAAAGTCTCGAAGATTGTGGCCAATGCTATTAAGTCTAGTAGCACTGTGGGTTCCATGAACTCGAAGCTCATTGAAAGCAATCCTGTCACCCCTAGGATTTATGGGCTCCCTAAGAATCATAAAGAGGGCATTCCTCTTAGACCCATTGTTAATACTATTGGTGGGCCCACTTATATCCTAGCTAAGTATTTGGCCCGCAAGCTTAAGCCTCTTGTTGGTCAGACATATTCTTTCTTGAACGATTCTGCTTCTTTTGTCCATGAGTTAAAAAGCTGGGTTTGCGAACCTAATGACTCTATGGTTAGTTTTGATGTGGTTTCTCTATATACGAACATTCCTATCATGGAGGCAGTAGAAGTAATCAGGCATATCACTGATCCTGATACTGCTAATTTGGTGGAAATTTGCCTCACTTCTACCTTTTTTAGTTTTGAAGGAGAATTTTATGAGCAAACCTGTGGTGTCGCCATGGGTTCCCTGCTCTCGCCAGTGGTAGCCAACCTATTTATGGAAGATTTTGAATCTAGAGCTTTGGCGTTTGCTCCTTTCAAACCCAAGGTTTGGAAGCGTTTTGTGGATGACACTTTCATCAATTGGTCTCATGGACGTCAAGAATTGGAGGATTTTCATCATCACTTGAATAATCAATCTAACTCCATCAAGTTCACGATGGAAACAAAGACTAATGGGAGCCTTCCTTTCCTTGATGTTCTCATCTCTAGAAATAATAATGGTTCTTTCTTGCACCGTGTTTTTCGGAAGAAGACGCACACGGAGCAGTATCTGCATTCTGGTTCTCATCATTTTCCTGCTCAGAAACTTGGAGTTATGAATACTTTAGCCACGAGAGCTCTTAGAATTTCTGATGATGATCATTTAGATGAAGAGAAGGCCCATCTCCTTAAGGTCTTTGGAGAAAATGGGTATAGCAGAAGTCAGGGTTTGAAGGCTTTCAAGAATGCGAGCAAAGGTCCTAGACAGAAAAGATAATAGATAATGTTGTTGGTAGAGTTCATTTACCTTTTATTCAAGGTACTACTGACAAGATCGCTCGGATTTTAAGGAAGCATAAGATCTCATCTTCTTTTAATCCTTTAAACACCATTCGGGGCTCCCTTAAATCGGTTAAGGAGCCATTGGATCCAAAAAGCGTGAAAGGTGTTTATTTGATCCCATGCTCCTGTGGGATTCCCTACATTGGTGAAATTGGTCGATCGATTAATAAAAGGATCCACGAGCATTCTGCGGATATTAGGCATGGTAGAACCAAGTTCTCAGCGCTATCTGAGCATGCAGAGAAGACGAAGCATCACATATGTATGGATGATGCTAGAGTCCTTGCTCGAGTTGACCATTTCCATCATCGGAAATTTAGGGAGGCGATTGAGATTGAGAAGAGGCCCTGTACATTGAACATGGATGACAGATGGAAAGTTAGCAGTTGTTGGATTCCATCTCTTCACTCCCTGTAAGGGTCCTTCCTTTTTTTTTTAATAATGTGATTATATTATTATAATTTCTTTTATTTTATTTAGTTTTACTGTATTTTATTTATTGATTTATTTATTTTAATTTATTCATGTATTTATTAAATTAAATAATTGATGTCAAAATAAAATAAAAATAATTTTTATTTTTTTATTTTTTCATGTATTTATTTATTAATTTATTAAATTATTTAGTGATTAAATCATTTATTTTTATTTTATTTATTTTTTGATTTATTATTTTATTTATTTATTTATAATTTATGACTTTGACTTTGATTTTTTGAATTTTGACTTGATGATTTATTTTAGGTTTAAAAACTTGTTTATTGTAGTTTTTAGTCTTGAATTTATATTATTTATTTTATTTTTAGTTTTGACTTGTGTCTTTATCTAATTTTCTTGGTTGTTTCGTAAATTTTAAGGATGGGGTAATTAAATTTTTTTATATTTTTATTTATATTTTTATTTCTGACCGTTTTTAACACTTGTAATTTTAAGGTTGTGTTAATTATATTTCTGGTTTATCTTATATTTTTTATTCTTATTTTTGACCCTTTTTTTTTTAACATTTTTAATTTTTCTTGGGTTTTGACCGTTGTTTCTCTCTTCCTGGTATAAATGTGAGTCAGATCAACCAATCTTCATTATCCTGATGATGAACTACAGTTGGTAGTTTGGAACGCGTCAGTTCCAAAATTTCTTATGTGATTTCCCGGAAGGTTTATAATTAATATGTTATGGATCACAAAAGCTTGCACTCTCAACTGTTTTAAGAATTGTTAAAATTTGTGGCAATCTTAGAATCATCTTTTGAGGATCCTCAAAAATCAATATCAGGTAGGCGAAAATTATTTTAGATTTTATAAATTTTAATATTTAAATAATAAATAATGTTAATATTTAAAATAAATTTAATCTTAAAATTAAATTATTAGGATTAATATATTATTTAATGGTTGTTAGAAAGTTTTGGTGATCTAGCACTCTTGGCTATATGGCTTTGAAAAATGATAGGTTGAGCTGTTAGACCGTTTTCTAGGAGTTGGGACATATGTCTAATAACTTTTGCTTTGTTATGATATCTTCTAGCTAGTAGGAGGCTATATATGTATGTACACTTGGAACAATTTAGAGGGCAGTTCAAGGAGAAGCACAAGAGCCTCTACAAAAATGTAGACCGTGTAATCTTTTGTGATTATATTGTATTATGAGTTATATAATATATTGAGCTTTTGCATTAGTGCCATTTGCATGTTCAATTCCCTGTTTGAGCTAATGTTAACACTTTTTCGTTCATGTTATGTGATATGATCGAATCATGCCCTAAGTGAGTGGAAGTCTGTGTAGATTTTCAATCGACTATATTTTTGAATTCCTAACTAGAGGAGTCCCTGTGATTCAAAGAGTAAGGGGAAGTTTGGAGTTTGATATCAAAATTTGGAATCAAGCAATGGCCTTGCAAAATTTAGGGTTCAAGTCATGCGTTGAAGAATTTGGATGGAGCTTAGTCGTTATTTGAATTAGTGAGAAATTGGGGTTCCAGAATTTTGGGATCCACCATAATTTGGAGCTAAGTTAGTAAGAAGCTTGAATGAAATTTGAAGTTTGGGTAGTTATTTTTTATTCGTAGTACGAAATTTTGGGTTTCATCACCTACCCCACCCCCCACTCTGTGCACATTGAATTATAATCCCTTGCCACATGTAACCACTCCATCCCACATTTACTCGCTTTTACAAGCTCTCCAAGTAAATATGAGCTGATAGTTACTATGACGTGACCCAACATCCAAGTTTTAGTTATAGAAGTAAGGTCTACTAACTAGAACTTACTGAAACCTCTTAAGGACACCAAATCACGTAGGTGTCAAACCACAACCCCTGGTGATTAGACTCTAAGTTGGAACTTATTTTTTAACTGAGCTCATAGCTCGACCACATGCATAAGTTGTTCTGAGTGTAGATGGAAAGCTCCAACCACACACACATGCCTCCTCTGTTTGGTTGCAGCTAAAATTTTCTAGTTCCCTGCATGCGGTCGCAGAATCAGTGCCACATTTTAAGGGCTAGCCTACATGCCACTACCCAAAACAACCCAAAAATTTCCAGAATCAAGTCTATGTGACAAGTACTAAGGCTAGATCTTGCTCAGAAGTTTCCAAACACATAAGAACATTTTGTCAAACACATGGTAAACATAGTAACTACAGATCATGAATGCATATCTGTTCAATGTTGTTGATTTCTGGTAGCATCAGATGTGATCTGAGTCTCAAATTTTGCAGGGAGGCTTATACACATGTATTCCAAAATACCCATAAAGCGTTTTGGGAAATTCCATCTGGATGGGGTTTTATTAAAATAATTAATTATTTTTAATGGGAGCCTAAGTCTCAACTTAGGGAATTAAAATAATTAAAGTATATTAATAGAATTGGGTATGAAACTTCTAGAAAAAGACAGAGATCAAGTCAATATGATTTAAGTCTTTGGTTAACCAATGAGAATATTATAAGAATGACTTCGATGGGAATTTGGAAGATACATTGAGTGAGTTTAGAGATCGAATTTCTCAAGTGAGCAGCCCAGAGCAACCAGAGAATTTGATCGATTTGTTTCAATTGCAGTGAGGGGCAGTGATAGTTCTGGTTGGAAGACCTTTTCCTGAGTCGGGAATACATCGCAAATAAGGCAAAGAAGAGGATGCAGAAGAGGTAGTGTAGGAGCTACGTTGGGCAGCGCAGAGGCAATGTTGAAGACTTGAGGAGATCTAAGGTTTTGTTTAGGATCAGTTAGATCCAGTGTCGGGGTGTGAGACCGAAGGGAAAGAATATTGATATCCAGCCAACAAAATGACCAACAGAAGGAGGTAACAGAGTCCCAATTCAGACTGACGCAGATTTGCGCAGAGGCAATGTGGGGCTGTCCAGTTCAATGTTGGCTCAGTGTCACATCTCCAGTGTTAGTGTGAGGTAATCCTCACTAATTCTCTGTCAGTCATTTTCTCTATGGATAGCTAGGTTTGGGAATCCAATTTTATTGAGAAACTTCTGCTTAATAATATAAACCCTCAATTGTTGCACTGGTTTTCCCGCATTGGGTTTTTACGGGGACTTAGTCCAAAAATAACGGTGTAATGTGTGTCTAATTTTCTTGCTTAGATCTTGTTTCCGCATTTAATTTTTGTAGTTTATTTAGTGAAGGTTGTAGTGTATTTGCTTCAATATTTACTTGTAGAACACAATAAATAACTTGTATAATTTATCAAGTAGGAGAATTAATATCAGTTTGATGCAATAGGATTCCGAGAGTGAGGAATTTTCATATGTCTCCTTAACTTCATCAAGGAATCATCAAGAAGGCTCAATATCCTCTCAAACTAGATGCATCAACACTTGTTATTCCATGCATTCACATAACCATTAAATAATTTATCAAGTCATGAATAGGATCCATAACAAGAGCACATCATTTAACCAAGCATATGACCAACATATGACTAGAATGAATCCATGACAACGAACCATTAAATCAACACAATAACTAGTATATGTGCTCATTGATCACAATAAGAAAATAACTCATATTAACATATGAAAATGCCAACCACGTCACGAACTTCCACATACCACCTGAGCATAGATTGGGGTTAACCAAATTTCTCTTTCATTCAATCACCCTCGAGCCATATTCCATGCAAGAATGTGGGATCATATGGATTAAACCAAAATATAACCAACCAGGGCTTCCAGAGGCCAAACCACGTCAACCCTCAACCATAATGATTTCACCTAAACTGGTCTAGAAACCATTAACAATAAATAAGCTTGCATGCCTCCAAATTTCTTCATCATACATAGAGGAATTTATTTGTCTCCACAAATCCATTAAGAGTTCCAGGAGAAAGCCCATCTTTACCCTTGACCCTTGGGAATTTCCCGAGACCACCTCACTGTGATCCAAAGTCTATCGACCATCCAAAGCTTAAACTAAACAAGGAAACCACAACACCATGGCTATCTAGGAAATGGCAAGGCAAGGTTGAAAACCAATGTCAATCCATGCAAATCCCATGCCAATGAAAATAAAGAGACCAAATAACAAAATTTGTGTACCATGCGTCCAAATCTCAACAATGAAATAACACATGCAACCTGTTTCTTGCAATGTCCTCCTTTGTAGCTTCTCTTCCCAACGTTTCCTTGTGCTCCCTTGTTTTTATTTTTTTGTTTGCTTGCTTGTCCAAGTGCTTCCTCTCTGTTCTCTTACAACTCTATTTATGGAATTGATCAAAAGCTAAACTGACAAAAGTCGTGAATTGTTTCTCTCATGCCTTTTTATCATTGATGTCTAGTCTCTTCGTTTCCTTTTTTTTTCATTTTCCTATAATTTCTCTCTAATTTCCCTTGCATGCATATTTGTGTGTCTTCATCTCCCTTTTCTCCTATTAAATTTCCATTTATTGCCTCTATTACGAACATAAATTGTATAATAAACATAAATAAATATGAATAATAAATAATGAAATGATGATTATGTTAAATAGTCATTAAGTTAAGTGAAAAGGCATGTCTAAAAGGCATGCTCAGTCATGAAAGGACACCTGCCTAGGCAGATATGCGTGTCCTCATTGTAACATTTCTCATCACTTGTATATATATATATATATATATATATATATATATATTACTTAAGAATACATTTGTGTATTTTACATTTAAGTCAACAAGCTCTAAGTTTTGTTGCTTCAATGGTATCAGAGCCATGCGAGAATTTGAACATTATTCACTGCAAAATATAACTTGACCTAGATCCATCTAACTCTGGATCTATCATGAGCCGAGAGGGATCAAATCTCTCGAGGTGCAAACCTATTTTTTGAGTGAAAAACTTGAGGAAAGGTTTGCACCTCGAGAGATTTGATCCCTCTCGACGCATGATAGATCCAGAGTTAGATGGATCTAGGCTGGTTCCAGTCAGAGGCATCAACGTCACATTTTTTAGATTATTAAAATTTTTGTATATTTTTTAGATGTAAGATGGATCTAGGCTGGTTTCAGTCGTGTGCTGCCAAGGAAAATATATCAAAGATATGATTAATTTTATCAGTAATATGTAAATATATCAAATATTAATATAATCATTTTAAATATGCTAAATATTTCTGAGATTGACTTGGTCATTTTAATTTTAAATTTTCTTAGTTACCTCGGTTTGTTGAGATGATAATTATTGTTAATAACTATAATGATGAAAAATGATGAAATATTTTTTTTAAATGCAAAGTGACAATAATAGTGTTGAAAGATAGAAAATGTGAATAATAAAAACGTACTCATGTTACAATCAATATCAAACTATTTTCTTCTACTATTCTTATTTCCTCCCTTGTTAGTTTTGTTATCTTTTCATATCGATTATATGAAAAAGAAAATTTAAATCGTAAACCATTTAAATCTTTAGCTCGATCTGTTGTAGTAAACATGATACCTTGTCTCTCTTTCTCTCCAATATTAATAGCTTAAATTACTATAACACAAAATCAATCTACATTGTTAATAACTTTTTGTGCTTACACTAAAATCAATGCATATTGTTAATCCAATCACTTTAATATTAATGTACCGTCATATATCCAATTACATCAAATCATAAATCAACATATACATTAAAATCAATGCATTTAATGCAAGCAATCAAATAATATTAGAAAATAACTTCTACATTGAAATCAATGCACCTAATGCAATCAATCAAATAATATTAGAAACCAACATCTACACTGAAATCAATGCATTTACTCAAAGCAATCAAATAGGATTAGAAATCGCCATCTACACTGAAATCAATGCATTTAGCGCAAACAATAAAATAGTATTAGGAATAATCTACATTGAAATCAATGCATCTAGTGCAAGCAATCAAATATAATTATAAATCGACGTCTAAATTGAAATCAACACATCGAGTGCAAGCAATCAAATAGTATTAGGAATCATCACCTACACTGAAATCAATGCATCTAGTGCAAGTAATCATATATCATTAGAAATAAATATCTACACTAAAATCGATGCATCTAGTGCAAATAATCAAATAGGATTATAAATCACCATCTCCATTTAAATCAATCCATCTAGTGCAAGAAATATTCTTCCCTCTCTCCACCCTCCATCCATATCTATATCCCCATCCATATTTTTTTTTGTCTCTATCTCACCCCCTAAACACACACGTTCTCACATTTGATATATATCGTTCTCTTTGTCGATCACCCTCTCTCCCCATCTATCTCTTCTTCCCTCTCTTCCCCTTTTCTCCCTCTCCCCCGCTAATATCTCTCTTTCCTCATTTTGTCCTCTCTCTCTCTCTCTCTCCATCTTCCTTATCACTCTCTCTCTCTCTCTCTAGGAACCAATATCTACACTAAAATCAATGCATTCACTGAAAGAAATCAAATAGGATTAGAAATCGCCATCTACACTGAAATCAATGCATTTAGTGCAAACAATCAAATAGGATTAGAAATAATCTACATTGAAATTAAGTCATCTAGTGCAAGTAATCAAATATAATTATAAATCGACATCTAAATTGAAATCAACACATTAAGTGCAAGCAATCAAATTGTATTAGAAATCACCACCTACACTGAAATCAATGCATCTAGTGCAAATAATCAAATAGGATTAGAAATCACCATCTCCACTTATATCAATCGATCTAGTGCGAGAAATATTCCTCCCTCTCTCCACCCTCCATCCATATCTATATCCCCCTCCATCTATTCTTTTTTGTCTCTCTATCTCACCCCCCTAAACACACGCGCTCTCATACTCCATATATATCAATCTCTTTTTCAATCACCCCCTCTCCCCATCTCTCTCTTCTTCCCTCTCTTCACCTTCCATCTATATCTCTATCTTCCCCTTCTCTCCCTCTCCCCCATTAATATCTCTCTTTCCTCCTTTTGTCCTCTCTCCCTCTCTCCATCTTCCTTATCACTCTCTCTCTCTCTCTCTCTAGAAACCAACATCTACACTGAAATCAATGCATTTACTCAAATAAATCAAATAGGATTAGAAATCGCCATCTACACTGAAATCAATGCATTTAGTGCAAACAATCAAATAGGATTAGAAATCATCTACATTGAAACAAATTCATCTAGTGCAAGTAATCAAATATAATTATAAATCGACATCTAAATTGAAATCAACAAATTCAGTGCAAGCAATCAAATTGTATTAGAAATCACCACCTACACTGAAATCAATGCATCTAGTGCAAGTAATTAAATATCATTAGAAATAAATATCTACACTAAAATCGATGCATATAGTGCAAATAATCAAATAGGATTATAAATCACCATCTCCACTTATATCAATCCATCTAGTGTGAGAAATATTCTTCCCTCTCTCCACCCTCCATCCGTATCTATATCCCCCTCCATCTCTTCTTTTTTGTCTCTCTATCTCACCCCCCTAAACACACACACTCTCGCAATCCATATATATCAATCTCTTTGTCAATCCCTCCTCTCCCCATCTCTCTCTTCTTCCCTCTCTTCACCTTCCATCTATATCTCTATCTTCCCCCTCTCTCCCTCTCTCTCCATCTTCCTTATCACTCACTCACTCTCTCTCTCCACCTTTCTCTCTCTATTTCTTTCTTCTTACCTCTCTCCCCCTCCCCCTCCAAGTCCATCTCTCTTTCCCTCCCTCTCTCCACTCTCTCACATCCTCTCTCTTCCTTCCTCTCTTCCCCTTTCTCTCCCATCTCTCTCTCCCTCTCTCTCTCTCTTCACCCACCAACTATGTTACTATATCCCTCCCTCTCTCCTTATATCTCCTTCTCCCCCCTTATCTCCATCTCTCCTTATTTGTCTCTTTATCTCAGCCCCAAACATACATGCTCT
Source organism: Pinus albicaulis (assembly GCA_034641835.2). NCBI lineage: Eukaryota > Viridiplantae > Streptophyta > Pinopsida > Pinales > Pinaceae > Pinus > Pinus albicaulis. Next base: position 1,154,240,412 of record CM076577.1, on the reverse strand, counting down.
CTCTTTGTCTCTCCCTTGTCACTCCTTCTCTCTCTCCACTTCTCACTCTCTATATTTCTTATTTCCTACATCTCTCCCCCTCCAACTCCATCTCTCTTATCGATCCCTCTCTCCTCCTCTCTCTCAAGTCCTCTGTCTTGGCCTTCGTCTCTCTCTCTCTCCCCTAAATCCCTCTCTCTTCCTTGATCTCTCTCTCTCTCTCTCTCTCTCCAATACTCTCTCTTCCCCCATCACTCTCCTCCTCTCTCTCATCCTTCCTCTCTCTCCCTTTCTCTCCCACCTCTCTCTCTCTCTCTTTTCCCTCTAATCCTCTCTCTTCCCACTCTCTCTCTAATCCTCTCTCTTCCCCCATCCCTTTCTTTCTCTCTCTCTTTCCACCCCTCTCTCTCTCCAACTACATTACTATATCCCTCCCTCTCTCCTTCTCACTTCTTCTCTCCCCCCTTCTTTCCATACATCTTACTTTGTCTCTTTATCTCACCCCTAAACATGCACACTCTCTCTCCATCTCTCCCTTATCACTCTCTCTCTCTATTTCTTCTTAGTTATGTAAACTAATGAACATAAATATTCGTAAATATAAAGCAGATTATGGAGTAAATATGAAAAGAGGTTTTATTTACTTACCATACCTCTAGTTTATTTATATTTTTATTTATTTACCATACCCCTTTTCTTTACTATGGTATTTGTCCCATAGGCTTGTTATATAATTAGATTTTTATTTATAATCCTATTTGATATATTGTTATTTATTTACCTTACCTCTTTATGCCTCTTTTATATTTATTTATTTACCATACCTCTTTATATCTATTTTATATTTATTTATTTATTTATCATATTTGTTTATACCTCTTTTATATTTATTTATTTACCCATGGTATCAATATTAATTTGTCCCATGGTATTCGTCCCATAGGCTTCATCTAAATAAAACCTCTTTTTAAAGTTTTTTTAAATATAAAAAGGTTTATGGAATAAATATAAAAAGAATTTTTATTTATTTACCATACATCTAGTTTATATATATTTTTTTTTATTTACCATAGCTCTGGAGTAAGTATAAATTCATTTTACAAATATTTAATTAAAAGAAATATTAAAAGATTTTGGATTTTGATTGTTTGTGTTGAATTAACTCTTTTCCTTTGATTTAGGAAATGGTATTGACTTTAGTAAAAAGTAAAGATGTTTAAAATTTTACTTAATTTGGAAATTCAATGTGGTAATTTTTTTTGTTAAAGGTAAAATTTACTATCCGTTCAAATTATATAAATAATACATAATTGTATTATAAATTGATATATGTTCTAGCACAATGCGATTTTTTTTTTTTTAACTTAAGCCAAAATTTTGTATGAGGATGTGACCCACCTGACATCGGGGTCATATTGGGGCACAGCCAGAATCGCCTCTCGGTGCAACCATTCAACCTTTGAACGTTGTTCGCCACACAATATGGCGTTAAGTTTTCGCCCTAAATTCATTGAGTAGTTTAGTAAAATTCAAGAAAAACTTCAGCAATGGGAAAAATCATATGCAAAAGTTAAAACATGTTTAAAGAAAATCGATAATAAGAAAGATTATAGTGACAGTGAAGAAACGAAACAAGGTGAAGTAGGAGGTGAAGATTATGTAGATCAAGATGATGATACAAATGAAGACAATGTGGATGAGAACTATCTTGAGAAACAAGAAGATGAAAAATATCATAACAATGAGGAATATGTTGAAGAAGACATTGATGATGATGAAGAGGAAAATGTGGAAGAAGGAAAATAAGAAGATATTTGTGAAGGTAATTATTAAGATGACATGATTGAAAAAGAAAAAATGGATTATGGGAGAGAGGAGGAAGAAAACCATGATCAAAACATTACATTAAATAATGGTGGATTCAATGTGGGTTGGTATAATGCAAGTGATGAGCCTCAGTATTGCACCAAGAATGTTGCAACTACCTAGGCTACCAACCTTAATTATCAACCTGAGGTTCGTACAAACTGAAGAGGTATCAGCACTATATGTGCAACATAAAATGTGTCCTTTCTTTGTTGATCTGATGTAATGGAGTGAATTTCATTAAATCAAAGCCTAAACTAATTGCAAAAATGGAAGTGTTGTTTTGAAAAGAAATTAATCCTAGGAAAGAACAACAATTTGTAATTGAAATCCTAAGAGCACGAATTCAAATAAAAAGACCTAATCTAATTTGCAAAAATGAATGTCCTAAGTGGAATTTATTCTTCCTCAATCATCTATTTAGATCCTAGGGGTCATGATTCAAGCCTAAGAGACAAAAACCAACCTTTGGGAGCAAATCTGGTCGAGTTTACACATGCTACAAGAGTGCTACAGAAACTCTATTTTTGCTACAGGAAAGCCTGTTTTGGAAATAAATCACCGAATGACTAATTAAATCAAATGAAAATGGGATGGGAAAAAATTTGTTAATAATTATAATGTCTTAGGTCTCCATTCCAAGTGGAATCACTCAAAAATACCCCTGTTCACACGTACTAAAAAATAACAGAAAATTACTAACCTAAAATATAAAAATTCAAAAACTAGTGAGCTAGTTAATCTATCAAATGGCTTACCTAATCAAGTGAAAATGAAATGGGATAAATTTTGTTATTAAATTTAATATTAGTATGACCTAATACAAGTGGAATCGAGTCAAATGGATCTCATTAACCCCTTCTAAAAAATAACAGAAATTTACTACTATTTCGCTACAAGGCATTTCCAGAAATCTTATATTCGTGAACTAGTAACCAAATCCAAGTAGCTTAATGATTAAGATGACCTTCCAAAGTTATTCTAAGGATGAATAATGCTTTTTAACCTGTAAAAAACCTGAAAAAGAACTCACTTCAATCATTTAATTCAATCCTACAGATAGAAAAGAAACAATACTAAATACAGAAATATGCAAAACACAAATAAGAGATGCATGTGAATAAGAAGTGAAAAGAACATAAAGAAATTGTGCAAGAGGGCTCTAAGGCTCCTGGGATGGCCAAGCCCAAGGAGGACTCAGAGTCCTATCGAAGAAACCAAGCATTCGAAGTTAAAAATGACACCAATCTTCATTATTGAATCAATCCAAGTACATCCCTGCAAGAAAAGAAAGTGGAGCTTCCAAATACCAAGTTTTCTCCACAATAAGACTAAAAAATACATGCCCCTAGAGGCCAATTCGAATTGTTACTTATACAAAATGATGAGGAAGCATTCCCCTTGAAAGGAGGAAGATTTCCCCTCCAAAAAATAGTGGATCTGGTTCCCAACATTAGGAGTTTGAGTAAATGACAGGGAAGACATTCCTAGATTTTCTCAATCATCAGAGTTCCAAAATATCTCAAGAATTTCTCAATAATTTCGTGATATTTTGTTCATTTATTCTCCAATCTTGATCCTCCAGTAGTAGGGAACAAGTCCCTAAATTATCTCCTTCTCCAAGTCTCCATAATCTATCCAATATTCTCACAATATCCTTCAAAAATAAATAATATCAGACACAGATATGAAATTATCTCTAAACCTTCCTAAGAACATATTAAAGCATACAAAAAATTTATTAAGTGTAGAAGGATATATTTAATATATATATTGTGTGCCTAAGAAAGGTTAAATTAACCTTAATTTATGTCTAATTTAGAGGCCCATCAACAAGCTGAACTCATGTCATGGTACATAAAAACACATATTGTTGAACTCCTATACCAATAGGTGTCAATTTTCATGATTGTCTTGATTGAACTATGGAATATGTTCAAACCTTTTTCTCGAGCAAAGGTGTTCCATATTCTTGAAAAACCAAAAAATAAAAAAATTTAAAAAATGTAAAGAGGGTATACCCTAAAAGAAAAATCAAAGGGTAAGAAAAATAAATTGGTCAAGAAAATGAAAGAAATGAACCCCAAGCAAAAAATAGACCAAGGAAAGTGTGAAAATCCAAATGCCACTACTATTTCATTTTTGTAATAAAGCAATTGTGTGCAGCTTGTCAAACTTTTGCCACAATTTATGAAGAGTCAAACTGTTTAAACTTGACTCATTCATTTTTCAATTTCATGTTGTAGAATAGAGAATAAAAATCTGACCAAACAGTTTAATCTTGGCAGATAAGTAGATAGGTAGAGTTAATAAAAGGTGCTCAACAGTTTAATCTGAGCCCTTGGATGTAATAAGGGTAGAATTAGATAGATTTATCATGTAAAAAGAAAAGGTTGAAAAGGGTTTGCAAGTCTAAATGCACCCTAATAAAGAAGAGAAAATGGTAGCAGTAGATAGGGTAGGTAGATGGTGCTGCGAAGTTTTATCTGATGAATGATGCTGCTAAATGTTTTTGATCATTTACTTTCATCACAAATACTGAAGCAGTAAATGCACTGGAGGATCACAGCAAACAAAGTCAAAATCATTAACTTCCCACATCACTTTTTCCCTAAGTTTTACTAATTTCCCCCAAAGTGCTAAGGTATTTGGAGATCAAAGGGGCTCAAGGCATTTCCTTGACTTTTGGAGGGACCGGACCCTCGGCCTAATGATCAAAAATACCTAAGTACTTGAGATAATTCATCATTATAATCATTCATCTTTAACCTTTTCCTAAGTAAAATCTCATTTTGCTTAGGAAAATTATGCAAAATTCCATAAAAATCCCTCAAAATAACTTACTATTCTAAGTTTAAGTGTTGAAGATGAGATATTGCAATTTACTTCAGAAATTATCACTTTCTTAGATGAGCAAAGTGTTTTGAGTTCCATTGTCCCTTTGTCATATTTACATCTAACTCTATTTACTAAATCCCTAGTGAAAATGCCTTGTCCTAAGTATATAACTCCTTTTACATACATATCCCAAAAAACCCATCTATTATGTTTTAACCAAAGTATTTACTTCCCAAATATTCACTAAAAACCCGCTTCATACGCCCTTTGGTTAAATATATTCTTATATTATAGTCCCGCCCTATGGTAAATTAATTGTATCGGTTAATTTATCGTATAATAAAAATATATGAAAAAGCTTTAGACATATTATATATGTTTAAACGCAAAAAAGGGATAAAACCCGAAGTTTTGTTTTTAAACCAAAAACCTTGGAAAAAGCCCCTATGCCACCGTGGCCCATCCACCTGGCATTCCGCCCGACGTTTCAACCACAAATTAAAACCCCGCCGCGACCCCTCTTTCCATTATATTATGGGATTAATTAGTTATCTGAACTAATTAATAACCTTCCATTCGCCAATCAAAAGCCTCCCGGGGTGATTAAATTAAACATTAATTGTTTCAAAAACCCGACGGGCCCGCACCTTAAACCTTCGCTTACTCCACGTCCCTTCCCACCGTCCGATCTCCCGCTATAAGATCTACCGCTAGCATTCATTCCGCTAGCCATCCAATAGCCGAATAATAACGCGCGGGGACTTGGTGGTATTTGACCAGTCTCCCGTCCACGCGTCCATCATCCAATGGAATCGCTCCCCCCCGCGTTCAAAACCATTCTTGTCCATAAGCGGTGCGGGGACTAACCGCTTACCGCCCGGCCCTCCTGCCCCACGTCAGCCCGTACCAAAGTGACGTCACTCCTCGAAAAACTAAAACCCCTCTTTTGCCTTTGGAAATAAAACGAATTTTCGCGTTTTTTTGTCATTTTCGTCATTTGAACGCAACTGTGATTTCCGCTAAAGAATTCGAATTTTCACTAAAATCCACTGTTCCATTCGATTTCGCTCTAGAATTCTGCCAGACCTGTGTTCAAGCATCCTCCTGCTACCGCCTGTTACCTGTTAAAAGCCAGCTTTCCTCCAAGAACAGGTATTTATCCTATAGCGCTTCGAAACTGCAAAAGAAAGTCTGTTTTCCTTGTTTTCCACTGGATTAGTGATTAAATCTTATCACTGAGATCATTCCCTGAGGTTTTAAAACTGTGAATTGTTCCCCTGAAACTGCAATTGTGTTAATTTCCTTCATTTAAATTGAAATTGCACCCGGCCTGTGAAGAAAAACCAGAAAGCTCCGTTTTGAATCCACAAGAACCAAAATGGAGGCCCCGACAGCTTTGAATGTAACTCCACTGAATGCCCCTCACCGAGAGTTAGAATATTTACCTTTGGTAGATAAAGATTTCCAGATTAAAGACTTGCATTTTGATGAAAGTCCCCTTCTGAGTTATTGTCGCTGCAGAGACGAATACTCGAAGGGGCAAGATCTCATTGGGTTGTGGGAATCCAATCTCCCAAGGTATCTCATCCCTTCAGTCATTTCCTTCCCAGAAATTATCCACTATTGCCATTCTAACTATGATCCCACTCAGAGAGCTGTAATATCCCCTGACCAGAGTGTTATTTTCCCCATTACTCCCCAGGCTATCAATGCAATGCTACATTTTGAACCAGACCAAGAACTAGCACCTTTGTCTATGGAAGAATTGATTGAAAAGACTAAGCAATTGACCCCAGAAAAGTTAAAATCCATGTGCCAGAATTTCATGTTGCCTGAACATCAACCGAAGGGGCCTCCTTCCTATGGTTTTTATTATTTCAATAAATTGGGAAGGCTCATCCTAAATATGATATCTTTTGTCTTGGGATTCAATACCAGTGAATATGTGGATGAAATAACACTGGTTTTACTATCTATCTTTACTCCTGGGCAGCCTCCTGAAGTTAAATATGACTTTGCCTCTTTCATAGCCAATAAGATCCATGATCAATTCATGAGGCTAGATGATGAGAAAGTTTTCAAATATTCCTCAGTTATTTATCATCTCATTATCTTCTATCAATCAGAAAAGTTCCCTTTCCCTATTAAAAAGCTTGATGCCAAGGGAAACCCCAGGTCAGTTATATTTTGGTCTCCCATAATTCATTCTTCCTCTGATTCTCCCTATTCCTACACTGAGTTCATTGATCAGTTTGTATATCCTGCAACAACCTTGTTGACAGGAATCCCTCCCCCAAGGCTCAGTAATGAAATAAAGAAGACCTTGCAGCTTTCAAGGACTTATAAAATTGGAGATTGGTATTTGTATCAAAACCATTCAGTCATTAGAATCTATGGATGTGAATTACATCCATTCAAGTTGCCAAGATATGTACCCATGAGACTTTTTGCCTTGGAATATTTCAGGAAAATGAATAATTCAGATGTAATTCATTTTTGTAGTGTGAAAAAGAAAGCCCAACTCAGGATTAAAAGTCAATTAGGTCCCTACATATGCAACTCTAGGGATGCTGAGCAAGAAGCAGAAATTATACTACAAAACCATTGCAAGTTCCAAAGAAGTTTTCGTTGGGTTCCTTATGATCCATTTGGTTTTATCTGTGAAAAGAGAATAAAGAACAAATCATCCCCTTATATACACCACAAGATTCCTGAAATAGAACAGTATGCCAACCAAGATGAATGGGTTGAAGAAACACTAGTTGAAGAAGAAAGTGAAGAATACAAAATGAACAAAATCATGAAAGATCTTGAGAAGAAGTATGACCTAGAATCTTGTGGTCAAGTGCAGGTACCTCACATTGGCACTTCTTCAACAGCAAATCTACAACAGAGATTACAGGAAGGCAGTTCATCAGTTGCAACAGAGTCAAAAGGCAAAGGAAAGGAACCTGAAATACAGGTCATTGAAACTTTAGTCATGGCAGAGAAACCTCAAACCTCCAGAGCACTTGATCAAACACAAGTTTCTCCCACTCAGGTAAAACATCCTGAAGTTTCAGAATTACAAACTCCATCCAACATGGAAATAGGAAAGAAAAGGCAGGTTCCAGACACTACTCCTCCTAAAGAGTCCTCAGGAATACATCAAGCCAAAAAACATAAACCAAATCCACTTCCAGATGTGGAAATCATAGATGAGGTGTTTGATGATGGAAGAGAAGACAGTCAACTAACTGGTTCTGTTAGTGTGACCCATACAGAGCAGAAAGGAAAAGCTTTGCAAAAGCAGTTGAGTACTGAAGTATCCTCCTTTAGGCCACCAAAAACAGATACAGGGGATATAAAAAGAACTTTTATTAATATAAAGGCAAAGAATGATCCATTAAGAATGAAGGTATATGATCAATATTTGAAAATGGCTCCACATAATCAGGAAAGGTTAATGTCAGCATTTGACATTTCACAAGGCAAAATGATGATGTGCCACTTCAAGTCAAAGGTGCCAAAACCCATGACAGCAGCTGATTATATTAGAACAAATTTTGAGGTCTTGGCAAAGGACATTCATCCTTTAGACCAGATAGAGCTGCATAAACAAACTGGGGAAATGGTGTATTCCACTCTTACTAATAAGGCCATGGCAGCCCTAACGCTGCAAGATTCTTTAAATAACACAAGCGCCCAATTGCAAATTGAAAAGGCCTCTTCTCAGGCCAAAGATAACAGAATAAAGTCTTTAGAAGACATAATCATCAGCTTGGGTCACAACCCCAAAGATATTAAAAGCATTGAGGCATTAATAAAGAAGAAAGATGATGACATAGCTGCACTGAGAAAGCAGCTGAAATTGCCAGCCTCAAGGCACCCCCAGACCCAAGAAGTTTTGAAGGGGAATTCACAAGAAGAGGTAATGGAGTTGCTCTTAAAAGTAACTGAGCAACTAAGTGAAACAGAGAAGGAATTGGAACAAGCTTTACAGGAAAAGGAAGCTATCAAGCGGACATCCACCACAGAAGTTACTACAACTACAGGTACTACAACAGCAAAGCAACAAACAGAGCCAGTGCAGGTAAACACTTCTGGTTTAAGTTCTGATGAGTTGATAAAACAAATGGAAAGTTTACAATTAAGGGTCACAGAACTTCAAACCACAAAGTTACAATTAGCAAATTTGGAGCAGAAGTATGATACATCTAAGAAGACAGTTGCTGATAATGCCAGGGAAATTAAAAGATTGGACAGATTAGTTAAGGCTTTAGAAAAAGATCTTTCATTAGAAAAGCCTTTGAAGGAAATAAATGAAATTCTTTGGGGTAATATAATTGAGCTAATAAAAAGTATTTGGCCCTCTATTCAAGCAATTTTTGAACAAAATGACCTGATTAAAGTAGCTCAGGAAGAAATAAACAGAACAAGAGATGAACTAAGAGGTAGACCTGAGCAGGCCAATCAACTTATTCAATTTTTGAACACCCGAACAAAACAACAGCTTGCAGTACTAGGAATTGAAGACAGGACCGACACTATTTTGATGATAAAAAGAGTTTTCATCAAAAGAACTTTTATGCAGAATTTAGAAAGGAAGTGTTCAGATATTTTGGTTGATATTAATGCTTTCAGAGAAAAATTTCAAGTTTTGTTGGACAGTGGGTTACCCAGTCCTATGCTCTCAGAAGACCAGATAATGGTCTTGGAAACCTATGTTAAGAAAATAGATATCCATGCTCAAAATACAACTGCTTGTTCTATCAGTTTGCCAGAAACAACGTTGCCAACAGGGAGAAATCTCTATGACAGGTTGAAGAATTTATTTCATCTTGAACATGAAATAAAGTATTTGTTTCCTAATGAGCCCACTTTTTACAAACTCACAGAGGCTGATGAGACATTGAGAAAACTTAAAAGGACTATGATACCAGAAGATCAATGGTGGAATGACTTATTGGAAATTCTATGAAAATTATCTTCAGTATGAGAATTTTATCTTTTTACTATTATGTGAAAGATAAAAATGAGCACAGATGAAAGAGTATCAGTTGAACATGTTAAAGAGTATCCGTAAAGACAAAGAGTATCAAACAAGCAAAGAAATTACTCCAAGGGACAGCACCGAGCCCTATTTCAGCACTTACCTCCAGCACATCAGCAAAATGAGGAAACAACACATCAGCAGTTACTTATTATTCTATCTACGAGACCATTTGTCTCCTGTTTATTTGTAAATTACTCTTTAGTCACCCTAGATTATTGGCTAGGTTAGTGTGAGATTTTTTCAATTATTTTTTGTATAAATAAACCCTCGAAGAGAGTATTGAGGGTGGATTCTATTACTTTGCTGTAACATTGAGATTTTCGGAATAAAAGCATTTTGGAGAAATTTATTCGTGGCTTACTGGATGACGATTTGAAGCTCAGGACTTTTTGCAGGATTCATGTGTTGGACTGTAGTTCAATAAGTCTTTCTACCCTTTGTCTTATGTTTTATATCAGTTTATAATTTCATTATGTCCATCTCTGAATAATTTACATAAAGGATTAAATCAGAATTTACTTAATTGTACTCTGATTTCAGATGTGATTGTTCTTAATGTTTTCCTCTAAATTGGTTATAAGCATGAATTCTTAAATGCTCTTGCTTTACTAATTTAAACATTGTTGATTACTATAATAAAGAATTCTTCATTGCTCTTTGTTTGTAGTCATCTCATTTCTTTCTTTTGAACATGGTGAAAGATTCTTAGATGCCTTTCATCCCTTCAAGATCATCCCATCCTCTTTAAATTTTAAGGATTGTTCTCTGTCTAGCTATCTTTCCCTGTAAAGCCATCTTGTGTATAGAATAGAAATCCAGTAAAGCCATCCTTTGACTCCATAGCCCAATGGACTGAAAACTTTCAACCTTGCCCTTATTTTGTGGATTCCACCATTTTTCAAACAAACTCTTGGATCTATAACTAGCCTAAAACCTTCTAAGAACAAAGATAAATTATAAAGAGAGAGCCCTCTCTGGATGCAGATTGGCTAGATTCTGCATCTGAAGGTTGGTTTGTGGTTACCTCGGGTTTCTTTCCTTTTCTTACAACTTCAAGGAAGGCCTGAGAGATAACA